>JAQOWZ010000007.1:25489415-26062568 GCA_035578165.1 Stenolophus ochropezus
CGTTTCAATATATATATATATATATATATATATATATATATATATATATATATATATATATATATATATATAAATTAAACTACTACATGGTTATACTATAATTTATATATTTAGTGACACAATATATACACTTTTAGTCTTTGCCCTGAAGAAGCTGCAATAGGCAGCGAAACGTTGGCCTAGACTAGTCAAATAAATTATTTCCGACTGCAGTTCTGTTTAATTATTTATTCCATCACCAATATCAGTCGCTTATTCCTCTCTTCAAAATTAAACTAACGTTCTCGCTTCGCAAATCCTAATGTACAGACAGTGGGTTTATGTAAATTAAAAAAAAAACCTAAACGCGTTCAGGATACATTCACATTGAGTGGTGTGAAACACTTCCTCATAAAAAATTGTTTATATCACTTGCCGATTATCAACTGAAACAATAAACCTTTCCAGTTCCTTGTTCATAGTCGAAAAAGACCATTGGCACATCGAAATAAAACTCATCAATCTCAAGTATAAGTTTCAAAATTATAAATTGAAATCTAAAAATAGTAATTATAAGGATTATAATAATAAAACTTACCGGGCCTCCCCAACTTTGTTTGATGGTCCATAAAATGTGTAAACAAAAGTATGCTTATTGAATAAAGGAAAACGTAACATTTGCAACCCAGAAGTAAAGATATGAAAGAAGCTTCACAATAGAAATAAGAATATTCATAAGAAGAGACGTAAAACAAAGGGAAGAACATATAACTGACACAAAATCACTTCTCTACAAATTTTTATAACAATCAAATAGCCAAGGAAAACGACTGGATTTCGAAACTAAAATAAGACAAGAATACTTCAGCTAAACGAGAAGATATTATTGAAGCAGCTACAATGTTTTATGAAGAATGCTATTTAGCGAATCAAGCAGATGGCACAAATCCACAAAATATGGAGACATCTAGCTAAGATACCCCTCCAGTCATCAGAGCTAAAATTATGAAAGGAATTTCAGAAACAAAAACCGAGAAAAGTCCAGGTAGAGACAAAATAACAAACGATTTAATCACTACGGGAAACCAAGAACTTTTAGAACCCCTGCTTACGTTATATAACAAAATATTTATAATAGAACAAATACCCCAGCAATAAATAGAAATATAGATGACACTTTCACTCAAAAATGATCTCCACAACCTACAAAATACTTTCTAAAATAAATCAAAGAAAAATCAAGAACACATTAGGGAACTTTCAACGAGAAGAACAAGCAGGATACACGGAAAATCATTTCACGATCAATCATCTTCATATTGTAGCGAACCCAGGGTCGCGGCGAGGGCGGCGGCGAGGGCGGCGGCGCGGGCGGCGGCGCGGGCGGCGGCGCGGGCGGCTGCCGCTAGCGAACAGGTCAGAACACGTCCGTCCGCTCCCCATTGTTCTGATCTTCAAGGAATCAGAGAATATTCTAGAAGGAAATATTTTACTTAAATACCCCGAGCAAAAGATCGGGAGGACCAGTCTTGTATCGATACGTGTAGTGTACAGATGGTAATATAAATAAATAGATAGTGATAAAGAGTGATATAAATATTGTTGAAATAAATATTGCGTAGTTCTAATTGTTTAAATAAATTATCTTAGTGTTTAAGTCTTTATTGATATATGTTAGTCTTAAATTAGTGTTTATATTTGTTAATTCTTAGTGTTAGTTATTTTTCATTATTCTTTATAATTCATATTTCTTTAATTAAACTTAGTTATATAAATATTAGTGTTTTTAATCAATTTTACACTTCACCTAAATAAATAAAATGTTACAATATCATAAGTCAATTAATAGAGAAAGCTAACGACTATAATACCGAAGTATATATATATATTGCTTTTATGGACTTTTGGAAAGTCTTCAATACCATCAACCAGCATAGCATTATAGCCACTCTAAAAGACGCCAATGTAGATAATAAATATATAAATATTATAAATAAACTGTATAAAGATTATACATGGCAAATAAAGATAGAGAAACTCGGTCGGACATTCCCTATGTGAAAGGGTGTAAAACAAGTTGACCCTCTATCCCCAGATATATTCAACTGCACATTAAATTATGCGATGAAAAATCTACAGTTGGAGCAATCACACGGCATAAATATATTTAGGAGGCAACTGACAAATCTTCGGTTTGCAGACGATATAATTGTTCTAGCGGAATCAGCCAAAAGCCTACAGGTACAACTTAAAGAGAGAACTAATGCACAAAAAACACAAATCGAAATAAATAATTCAAACATAAAATTTGTATATCAAAGCATTTACTTACACCAAATAGTGTTGTTTTAAGATAAACTATCCAAAGAAATTGAGAGAAGATTCACAATAACCCGAAAGAAATCTGTATTGGAAAACAAAAAAACAAACCTACACCCAAAGAGAAAAATCTTCGATATGTAAGTAAGCTCAACAATAACGTACTTTTCACACACAAAGTCAATGACAACTAGTCATAAAATTGGTAATTACATGTCATTATATTTTTCTGGGTTTATATAACAACTACAAAGTTTATTCAGGTTTGGTTTTGTTATGTTGACGACATCATCACAGTCATACCATCTGACTAGAAGGAAGTTATTCTACAGATTTTTAACACGCATATTTGTATTTATTTATGAATGGTAATAACAGGTTTAAAATATTGATAATAATAATTTATGTGACAGCTGTGCACAGTTAATAACATGTGATTATTAATATTTTTTTATTTTTATAATATTGATATACTATTTAATAAAATAAATTTAAATTTAACATAGGTAATACTAAAATAGAGACATTAAGAATTATAATCAGTGATACTTCAGTAAACTGTTACATGTAGGGTGGTATAAACTCAGAGTGGACATGTGACAGTACTTGTATATATTGTAGCGATTTTAAGGTCACGCCGCGGGCGACGGCCGGCCGTCACAGACAGGCCAAAACGCTTTCTAGTCACCCTTCTTTTCACAACGCTTCTATTGTTTTGTCGCATCTACTATATAAGCCCGAGCAAAAAAATCTGCGAGGAGAGTTTGATATTATATACGCACAGTGAACATAAACAGTTGGTAGAAATAAATCCATTTTTATCTGAAACATAATTGAGGTATCGGTCTCATTAAAATATAACGCGTCACCACATGTTCAAATGCAGTGGTATTGCAACCCCATATCTGACATGTGACTAGTAAAGTCCTTAGCAGTAATGACGTGGTAAGAACAGCCAAGAGAGTCGTAGCTCAGTTGGTAGAGCAACATCCCAGCAAAATGTAGGTCTCGGGTTCGAATCCCGGCGGTTCACATATTCTTTTCACAATTTATTTCAATTTATCTACAGCTGTTAAATCCTTTCATATCTGTAATATTCTAGAATACTGAAAGAAGAGCTATTGGAAAATTCTGGAACTTTGGAACAAAAACTAAACGAACAACTGAAAGACAGTTCTAGAATATTAGAAGTGAGAACAAAAACTTACGAGAAGAAAGTTACACCAAAACTTCTCGAAAATTACGTCAGCAGTGTCAAATTCTGATATGACTAATGAAGCTGTAAGTCAAAAAAAAAACAGTTAAACAAAAATAATTTAAAAATGCTCATTAAAACACCAGAATTCGGCGGCAAGTCATTGTGGCCGAATTATGTAAAACAATTTGAAGTCGCTGTGAAAGCAAATGGCTGCATGGAGAAGCTATCGATATCCTACGGACGCTAAAAGAGGATGAACTGGAAGTACCTGAGTTCCAAAGAAAATCTACAAGAATTTGAAGGTAACATAGCTCGTTTGGCTCGTTTCGTACATCCTACAGCTTCTGACAGCGTTTTTAAATGCCTAGCCGCTCAACCATTTATCTATGGGGTTCGACACAATGAAACATGGCTCGACAAATTAATTGATGCACTGTCATAAGCCTTACATCATGAAGTTGCAAAAGAAGCTTTACGTAACCAATCGCGAGTGCGAAATATTGATGCCAAGAGGTTTGAAAACAAGATAAAATGAGTCATTTATAGAACACTTGCTGAAAGAAAGAAACTTTATTGTTGGAACTGAGGAAAGTTAAGCCATCCACAAAAGCTGAGCGGGAAACCATAAAAAAGAATACTACAGTAAAGATTGATAAGAAGCTCCTCTTGCTGTTAAGGAATTAGGAGTGAAGAAAGTAACTCATGCTGCAAGCATGACGCAAAAGAAGACTTACCAAGACGACAGCAAGCACTGTTGTTGTTTGGAAAAGAAACTTGCCACAGTCACAAGGACAACAGTAGTCGACGAGTGATGGCAACCTGAAGACCTTCGCAAGGAATAAAAGAATGACTCGGACTTGAAGATCATACTGGATTGGAAACATGGCGATAGCAGACCAGTTTGGGAAGATGTTGCACGACGCTCACAAAGTGTAAAGTCGTACTGGGCGCAGTGGTACTCAATTGTAGATGAAGATGGCCCCCTGAAACGTGTCGTAGAGAATATTAAAGGTACTTAGAGTAGAATCCAGCTAATAATCCCTAGGAAATTGCGCCTACGATTTTACTGGGTAAATTGCAAAGAAGATGTTAAGGATTGGTGCAAGAAATATATGGTCTGCGCGGAATGTAACAGGCCACATAGAAAAAGAAGAGCTCCAATAAGTACATAGTGGTAGTAATGAACTACTTTACTAGGTGGGTTGAAGCCCATCCATTACTCACCCAGAAAGCCATAATGGTCGCTGAAGTCATTGTAAAAGAATACATCTGCCGATTTGGGGTACGGCGAGAAATATATTTTGATCAAGGACGAAATTTCGAGTCTGCTTTGTTCTAAAATATCTGTAAGATTTTAGGAAACAACAAAACCAGAACAACTATATTACATCTGCAGTCTGATAGCATGGTTGAACGGATGAACAGAAAAATCAACCGCTATTTGTCCAAGATAGTCTCTAACCATTAACGAGACTGGTACCGACATCTTCAGCTGTTCTTGGTGGCTTGTTCATCCGTGCATGAGACAACAGGGAAGAAACCAGCTAACATCTCATTTGCGAGAGTTGCGCTTATCATGCGACTGCCAAATCTCCAGTAAATCCGGTGAAGACTTAGCCGGGAAGGATTAATTAACGGACTTACAGGGAAGAATGAACAGCACCATGAACAAGTCCATGTAAGTAATGAAGGTGCCAGCGAGAGATTAAAGAACCAGTACGATGTCAGGGCTGAAAATGGTGGATACCAACCTGGAAATTTGATGCGGCTTTACCATCCACAGAGGCGTTACATCTTGACACCATAGCTGAAAAGGAATTGAGAAGGCTCTTATGAGATCGTCAAGAGGATAAATGATGTGGTCTACAGAATTACTGTATTAATAATTATCATTCTTAAAAAATCTGATGTGCGCACCACATAACTTCCTTGTACGACTATTAAATTATACATTAATTTTTTGCTGCCTTCAATTAAACTTATTTCAGTTGACAGTGAAATACGATTTTTCTATTCTTGAAAAACATAGGGGCAGTTACGCAATTGCTAAAGTATTAGTTTTTATTAACATTATTTCTACAATTATTAATTCAACTATCTTATTATAAACATTTAGAAAGATGAAAATATACAAAATTTCAAAATTTTCAGGCTAGTTATTTTTGAGTTATGCGAGATACATACATACGTACATACAGACGTCACGCCGAAACTAGTCAATATGGATTCAAAGATAGTTAAAACGTGTATTTCCCTTGAAATCAGAAATTCGAAAATTTTCGCTATTACAATACTTCCTTTACTTCGTACAAGGAGGTAATTAGTGTTTATATTTGTTCATTCATAGTGCTAATTATTTTTATTATCTTTCTATAATTTGTTATTTGTTTATTAAACTATTAGTTAATTATTTGTTAGCTAAATATTTTATTTTGTGATATCAATAAGATTTTATTCATGTGTTTATTATTAGTTACGTATTAAATAAATTTCGATATATTCTCAAGTTGGCAAAAGATTATTTATGAAGAGAAAGAAAAACATACAGAATAAGTAATTTGTTGAAGAGAAGTAAAACATTAACAATATTTTGACTTTGTCGTTTTAAGGTTTAGTATAAATTCAGATTAGAAGTGTGTTTGATTTCTGTGGTTAAATAATAATTTTGTTACATGAAACCACAAATATATTTGTAAAATTGTTAACTTGTTGGTAGGATCACGATATTTAATTTCATTATCAATAAATGGTAAAAGAAATAACACTGTTTTTTTTTGACAATCGAAATCTCAAAAATTTAAATTTATAACAATTGAGAAAACTTAAGTTAATTTTAATAATTACCGCCTAAAATGTTTGAAACGAATGAATATAATCACATTGCATAAAACACGCATTATAATGCCACTCAATAATTAACATTTAATCTTAAACAGGAACATTTAACGGCTTATAAAGTTTATATAAGACTCTTATCATTTATTTAGCTAATAAGTCAGTTTAGTAGCTATTACATATTAACAATTTAAATATTGGTGTTTCAATTATTTTTTTACGTCACCTAAATAAATAAACGTTATAATATTTCCTATTTTTTCTTTCTCTCTGATATTAAACAAAAATATTACGGTTTATATTTAATATTGCTCGTACAGCATACGTGCTGTAGTACGAATTATGATCTAATATCATGTTTTTTTTTCTATTAGGTGAGAGAGTATCCGCCTTTTTTTAAAATCCAATGTTAATCTCTTATGTTCCGCGTATCGTTGCACATATTATATATATATATATATATATATATATATATATATATATATATATATTATTCAACAATCGGAATTGAACTGAAAATCTTTGATTCCATAGGTCTTAGTCGTAACATAATAACTATGAATTGATAGCTGTCATTTTCCGTATGCAGCAAAAAATCAAAAGGTGAAAATATAATAATAATAAATAATAAACTGGTTTCCCATTTCACCTATGATAACACTTTTTTGGGACACGGTATATAATCTAATATTTTTATTTCAGGGATTAATAAAAATACTTATGGTATTCAATTACCTCAATAAATTGAATAACTTGAATAAAGATATAAAAAGCTTCTGGGATACGAGTAAATTTAACGTCGAATTAGAAATAAAATTGGAAACAATATGTAGTACAGGCAAAACGATGCTCAGTCTGTACAGATGGTTCGCTATTGCCACAACAACAATGATAATTCCCTTAAAGCCTATATTTTCGGGAAATGGAGGCTTTCCCATCGATATATGGCAGCCTGTGAATTTACTTGTCTCTCCTTACTATGAAATAACATATTTCCTAGAGAGCTGCGCTGGATATTACATCTCTCTGATCAACATAGCTATGGATTCGTTGTATGCCGCTTATATTATACACATCATTGTACAGTGCATGTTGCTCAAGCATGCATTTCGAACTCTGCCGCTGAAAGAGGTTACGACCTACGAAGAGGAAACTTTTTGCTGGAACAATATGAAAAGCTACATCGCATACCATAATCATATTTTAAAGTAAGTATACTATATTTTCCGCAGTTAATTTTCACGTAATAAATTTCTGTTGCAATAATTATCATACTTTTCCTCGGTTAAGGTTCTTATGCTTGTGAGGTAGTTTGAGTTGATTCATTAGGGCTGCTACATGTTTGACATTTATTAGTTTAATCAGTGGCGGCTCCTGATTTTATTAAAATAGGGGCTGAAAATGAATATAATAATAATATATGTAATTCAGAATTTAAATATAAATTGGTTTTATATTTAATTTTCGGAAGATAAAATGTACTATATTTCTGCAAGACGAATTTTTCTATATCTTGGTACCTATTAAAATTTGTATACTGTTAATTAATTCCTTTTCAGTTGGTAACATTATACGATAATTTAATATATTTTGCGACATTGTATTTCTTAATAAAGATTTTACTCTTTTTCAAGTAAAAAAGCAGTTCTCTTCAGAAGCGTTATTGCAATTGTAATTAAAATTACGAGAGAATTGCGTAAGTTCTTCAAATATTTTGTTTAAATTTGTTGCTAATAATAAATGTAATAATGGAAATACACCAACAGTATTTCTGAAATCTTTGTGTTACAATTTTTCCTTTTCCTAAATTAACTAAACCTATTATATTCGACAAATGTTTGTTATTTCGCTTAACATACTTAGTCTTTTCGTTGACTCAATTTTTTAACACCTACTTTTGCCAAGATATCTCCACCACAAGCAGAACACAAGAATCTAAAAATAGTGGACTACACACTATAACATTATGATTTTATATAAGTAGTTATGGGTACAATTTGAAACCCGCAATCTCCTAATTTTCATATTGGTCAATTTTAGTTTTTAATGTTATTAATTTGCATATATTAGCATGTAGTACAGTTTTGAAAATGATTGCGTGTTTTATGGTGACATTTCTTTTGGGTTTGACAATGGGCTCAAAGGGGGCGGGGGACAAAGAATTTGGCTACCTGACTTAGGAAAAATATTTAAACTTTAGTTACCTGACTTAGCTGATTGTATCAGGTGTCTGTTTGACCAAAAGGTGAGGTAATTTATTGTTTAGGTATTGCTATAAAATAAGTGCAGATATTATTTTGATGAGAGGCCGAATAATTGAATGTAGAGACTTTATGTAAGGGGGGTGAGGAATAAATATTGAACATTGTTGGCCCCTCTTACTCAATGCGAAGTTGGTTTCAAGTTTTGATAAGTAATTTATAATGTAAGGTAATAAAATATTTTCTGTTTGATAATTGAAATACGTTTCTGGTTTTCTGAACGAAATAGAGATAAAATAAGGTTAAAAGAGAGAGAGAAAATGAACAAATATGTATCATATAAATACGAGACAATTCTTATGTAGGTACAGTTCATTTCAATTTTTACCAGCACGATTTGACGACACCTGGGATAAAGAAATATAAAGTTTAATAAAATCTGTTGTAACTATAAGTTTTTTAATGTATATCGGCATTAAATAATTTGGAAAATATAAGAAAACATAACTTGTAGATTTTGGTGAATTGTAATGAATTATAATAATAAAGCGTACATGCTTAAAGTGTATTAACTGTGCATTATTTCGTTTAATATAAAATATTTGTAAATAATGTCCGATAAGCTTGCAAAGAACTTGTTCTTGTCAATTCGTTATGTCTAATTAGTATTTTCCCAAATATAATACATTAAATTTTAAATAATTGAATTGTGAATAGGTACAATTCTTAAGAAAATCAGTCAATGGAAACTAATATATTGCTGCGGTTTTATTATTTCCATTAGCAACACTAGTAACCAGTACAGTAAATAAGACATATAAACAAAAAAATTATTCACAGTTAAAAGAAACTGTAGCAGCGATTAGTGAAAAATGTGTTCTACGAAATGAATTCATTAACAATGCGGTTACGTATTATATCCCAATAAACACTAAAAGAAAATAAATATATGTAGACAATTTTAGTGAGTTTTTCAGTAATAATTTTTTTCTCTTATTAATTATAATACTTGATTCGCTTAAAACCAGTAACATTTAGAAAATGCGAAATAATCAAAATTTATAAAAGATCTTGTAGAAATAACTTATAAAATTCAAAATAATTAATATTATTTTACACCAATGTTAAACGTCAATGACACATTTCTTATTATATATATAGAATTCTGTATGATTTTGAGAATTAAACCACTAGGTACTAAAACAGATTCTTTTATTTATTATACAAGTGGTTTTTAACTGGTTTTCCGTAAACCTAAAAAGTATGTGCCGTTATTTTTTTATTTAGTCGAAGTGTGCTCCAAAATACACATAATTATCTAATACTTTAATTCCAAAATTTTTTTTCGGTGTATACTTTGTATAAGTTTGAGAAATTAAATTATATTTATTACTTTGTAACATTGATTTATTCAAATTTTTGTAACTAGCTTTGACCAGTTCGGTCATCATCAAACAAAAGTACAATTTCAATTCGCCACAAAATTAAAGAAAACAATTCGAACAAGACATGAACGGATATGTACAAAATGAGAAGACGGGAGAGTATATTAAGTCGGTCTGGTCATTTAAAAAATGAATACCTGAGTTATTCTTGGATTTAAAAATTTTCAAATCTTTTTTAGTTTAATTTTATTAAGGTATCAAGCAAATGATTATTCTCTTTTAAAGAGTTAGCATTTGTCGAGTCTGAATTTTGGAGTTTATAGGAGCACATATGTTCTTTTAACCTAATCTGAAAATTCCGATTAGTCTGGCCAATATAATAACATCTTCACACTTTTTGCAATTTATTTAATATTACTCCAGATTTTTCTAAATAATTTGTGGAATCTGCTTTGTATGTCATTTTCAAATTTGTCTTATAATTTACAAGAGTTATAATAATTATTTTTATATATTTTAAACTTAAATTAAATATTTATTGTTATATTTTACAGAATTATAACTAAAAATAATAACATAGCATACATGTACATATTTCGATATTTTATTACATGACAAATAATTGCTGTTTTAAAGTTTAATAATTAAAATATATATCCTGTACTCTATCTGAAATATGTTTTTAAGAGGTTTACTAATTATGTATTTTGTATTTTAAATATAATTCAATTTGTAATTTGATGAAACTGACGTTTAACTTTACATTTGACATTCGTGTTGTTTGCGTATGTGTATGTGTAAAATATGTTTTTGTGTGACATTTGATTTATATGAAGTCATTAAAATATGCACCGCGAAAATCTTTTAAAAAATGATAATATTTGCAAAGAATGTCAGTTGTCTCTTGCGGTAAAGGTTCCTTTGGGCAGGTATTTTTTTTCTGTCCTGGGCCGTATCAAAAATTTGTCTTTAAGTTATTCTTTTCTAATTATTATGTACTTTAAACTAAAAAATAATAAGAAAAGCATAAGTGTTCATTTTTACACATTTTATTACATAAGAAATAATTGCTCTTTTGAAGTTCGATAATAGAATACATGTCTTAAACCGTATCAGATATTTATGGTTAAGATGATTAATTTCTTTGGAACCGTATGTAAGAAACAAAATTTATAAAATGTAAATTCAATATGAATTTGTTTAATACGGCTCCTTTCCTTGTCTATAACAAATTCTCTGCAGGGTACGGAAGGGTCTTTTGACCTAACAGTTCTTCAATATATCTACCTGCTACCATATTAAGGCCTATGGTAAGATTTATTTGATATCATGTGTTTTATGTATTATGTGTGATATGAACCTTTTAAATAATTTACTATATTTTATTCCGGTACTGCAAAATATTTTTCCATATCCATATGATGATGCACATTCATATTCCATATCCATATTCAACTTAAAATTATAGTATATAGACATTTTCCATAATATTACTCTTATAGAACAATAACCCATGTCATAATAATTCTGTATTAACATTTTATACGTTGTTTTTCTTAAATCTAATGTTACATCCATAAGTTTCCATACTGCTCTTTTGTAGAAAATTGATATATATCTTATTCTATACATATTTTACACTGTAATGAAACATATCTTTTTATTTTTGTAGACCCTGTATGACTTAGTTAATTGAGCAGTACTCACTTAATGTAGAAATTTGCAATAAGAAAATTTGACATTTCGTTGAAAAACATTGAAACATTTTGTTTTCATTATCAATAACAGGGAGAACTCGGTTGCTATTTTTTCATATATTTATACTTATATTTTTATTATTCGTCTTTACCATTTGATTTCTTGTAAAAAATTCAAATAATTTTATAAATGTTAATATTAAAGATTCTTGTTTTCGAACAAATTATTATTCTCTGTTATAAGTTTTAAGCATTTATTAAAATGGAATACATGTAGATATTAAGGGATAATTCGGAATTAAATATATTGGTATAATAATAATATAAAACATGCAAAATATTTGTTGAAGAATTTTAATTTATCTTTATTTCGATGCTGTTATGACATGAAAACGAACCATTTCAGATAATTCAAATTATTTTCTTTTTAAATAATAATAAAAAAATATTATTCATCGTTCTATCAGAAAATTATATTCTTTTTGAAATTGTATAAAATAGCTCTTTGTATTTTTATTGCTATTATATGAAATATTAAAAGTGATTAAGATATAATATCGCAATATGGTTAATTAATGAATATGTACATACAATGTAAATACATTCAAATTATGAAAAAATTTGGAAATATATTTATTAATTAGTTGATTTTTAAAGTGTATATTTAAAAATCAGTAATAACCAGTGTTTATCAAATCATATTTCTTGCATGGAGTCCCATTTTCAGCATCCATATAAATCGTTGTAGACTAATAATTAAAAGTTAAAAAAATATATTCAACAGTAAAAAATAAAATTACAGTGTGACATTTATATTAATACAGGGTATACCACTGGCCTTCACCAGACTATAAGCAAATTTATAAAAAAAAACTCTTAATTGATTCACGTTAGATCCACAACATTTTTCGGGACATGTACATATGCTGATTTGGAACCAGTGTATTGAAATCTAGGATTTTCTTGCGCAATCAGGGTTGTCTGGTTACCCTATTCATATGTATAATGTTTATTTTATTCACTTACAATATAATATTATATTCTCATGAGAATGATATTTGCCAACAAGAGCGAAAGCAAATGCTGTAAATCGTTCGAATGAATAATATTTATCCACAACTATAACATGAAAAATGTGTGTTTATTATAATCAAATATGTCATCACTAGTGATGCGAGTGGATTAAATAACAGTGGTCAGTCACGATCATTTTGAGAATGATCGTCAGGTCATTTTAGTTCCATGACGCGACCGTCACTTTTGTGTCATTTTGAAAATGACACAAGCCGAAAGCGATGATATTGAGCCAAGTTTTAATTAACTTTACTTTAATTGTTTCATTTGGGATTGGGTATATGTATATGTGTACTCCATATTTTTTGTTCCTATACATCTATTATTATAATTCGTGATTTTTGTGATAATACAAGACTGCAATACTCTATATACCTATACGCATTTGTCAATTTTTTTAGTGTTACCTTATGTTTTGTTTATTTTTGTAATACGTTTATTTTGTATTAAATTAATAATTCTATCAAATATATATACTTAGTAATGAATTCATGTTTTTTTCATTAAAATATTTAAAAAAATAAAATGACCAAAATGATTCAATATGACTGAAAATGACCTATAAAATGACTGTCACATCACTTTATTTTAAAATGACTGTCATTTTACATCACTAGTCATCACACTTTGACGGTTAATAACAATAGCCTGCATTACCGTTTCACAGCATACTTAACGCTAGACAATTGTTTCTAGTGTTTTTAGCTACTTTAAACTTGAAGAAAAAAAGAGTTTGAAAAACGACAAAACTTGTATAAAGTGTAACAGTTAATAAATAATTTTCTTCCTAAAAAATAATGGTAATAATTTAATAATAACACAAGTCGAAAATGTAGGTATGGCGATATGTTAAATATAAATACTCATGTCATACAGTATAATTAAAAAAAAATTACTATATATAATTCTTAAAAAAAAATTATATAACAATATGAAAAACTGATTTTATTATTATAACGATCAATGAATTTTAATTAATTAAACAAGACATAATTTCTCGTAATATATGTATACTTAAGTAAATTATGGTATTTTTTTTTTTGTTTTCGGAGCTGGGATTTGAACGTCAGGCTTGACTAGGAGTTCGAGTAGGAGCTCGCTAACTATAGCTCGTCCAAAATAGAAATGGACCTATCAATCATTTTCGCGCATATATTGCAACAAACAAGTTGAAAGAGACGGCAACATAAATATAGTTTTTTTCTAATGGTGTTCAATGTGCCGCACAGTACATACTACAGGCATCGTGGGTGGACCTATGCCTAGACTACCAGTGGCCCTGTGCAGTACTCGGTTTTAGTAGCTATACCTACCCCATATCAACGAATTACAAAACTGCACTGATCCAATAAACTAGGGGCGTAAACCATAAATGGGAAAGCAATCTACCAGTGGCGGATTATTTCAATAACATATGGAATATAAATAATAAATATTTGTATTTTAAAATGAGTAACGTTTATGAATAACAAAAGAAAATATCACATTTTTGAACATCATAAAAAATTCTAATTAAGTAGAAGCAAACGGATTACATCGGTTTGATCATTGGCAATATTTTTTTTGAAATAACAGCATCTTTAATATCTAGATTAAAATTTAGAGGCGAATGGATTACATTGGCTTGGTAATTGACTAAATTTTTCTTTGAAATAACAGCTTCTTTAATCTCTAGATTTACAAGGCAAATTATTGTTAATCCTTTTTCTGCTACATATACGATTACGAATCACTCTTTCCATAAATGATTATTACCTGCTAATATAATCGTAAGCAAATCCTGTGCTTTTTTCTGTTTATTACAGTTACATGTTCATTAAATCTTAATTTCGAATTTCTTTAATATATTATATAATAATTTCCTAATATAGTTTCCCCATATGAACTAGAAACTAAGTACGCCACTGGCAAAAAATATAATAGGGGTTACCTTCTTGGTTGTTCAAAACTTGAACGAATATGCGACTTTCGCGCAGGTTCGTTTCTATATTGGACGAGCTATAATAAGATTGTTAAAGAAAAACATTTTTAAAGAAATTTCCATAAATTTTAAGGTTAAATAGGATAAAATAAAAATAGATTAAAAAAAGAGCCGGAACTGAATCTCAACTATACAAGATCAGCAAATAAAAGATTATAATTTGCAGAATTCTGAGTTTGTATTTTGAAAACAACACACGAATATTTTTATAATTACATATTTTGTGTAGAAAATACTTTTTATATAAATATTAAAAAAATGATTTGTATTAATTGAAGGTGTTGTAGAATATTACTTATACGAGTTAGTAAAAAAATTGGTTTCGATTCGTAAAATTCTCCACTAGATTATTAAAAAAATTATATGTAAGACAAAGAATATTTTGTTTTGAAATACACTAATATGAATTTTAAATCTAATCCAAAAGAAAGAAATGGCAAATTGTGCTTATTGATAAATTTGCAAAATACAGACATTTTGTATAATAAAAATGTTTACAAAATTTAATTATATAGGTACGTATTTATTTCATCTAATTTGTTTTCATTATAATGATAAATTTATGATTTTAGTATTATTAAACTAGCGAATTCTCGGCTATGGCGAGCATTCCTTAGAGTTCCGCTGTCTGTGCAAAAAACAAATGCAAATCGACGTAAAACAGTTTTTTCATATCTCCACGTCAGCCCTCACCAACACCTTTCATTAGATTCATTAGATTCATTTCACACGATATACTTGCATTAACTTCTGCAAAAAACAAAAGCCAGTCGACATGAAATATTTTTGTCAATTATGCACGATAGTCCTTACTGAGACCTTTTATTTGACACCAGACACAACATACTTCTGACATTTTTTTTACATAAAACAAAAGTCGATCAACATGGAACATTTTTGCAGGCTAGCCCACACCGAGAACTTTCATTTGATACTAAACACCACATACTTCTGACAACTATTTGCGGAAAACAAAAGCCGATCGGCATGGAACATTTTTATCAATTTTGCACGCTAGCCCTCAACGTAACCTTTCATTTGAGACCAAACACCACACACTTCTGACAACTTTTTGCAAAAAAAAACCCGATTGACAAGGCACATTTTTGTCAATTCTGCACGCTAGCCCCCAATCAGACGTTTTGTTTGATACCAAACTCGACATACTTTTGAGAACTTCTTGCAGAAAACAAAAGCCGACCGGAATGGAACATTTTTATCAATTTTGCACGCTAGCCTTCAACGAGACCTTTCTGGATGTGGTTTTCTTTGGGCCCTTTACCAATTCTGATCGTTCTACTTGATAACGATCATGTGGTTGAATACTTGTAACTCGATAAGGACCTATAAACTTTGAACATTATTTAAGTCCTGACCCAAACTGTGTTCGTTTTATTGCAAGAAGATCACCAATGTCGTATCGTTGCGCGTCTTTTCTCTTCTTATTGCAGTTATTTCTGTTTTCTTCTTGAATTTTTTTTATTTGTTCTTTAGCGTGTTTTCGTAGTTGTTTTCGATCTTCAATAAATTGTAATCGACTTTCTTCTTCAATGAGTTTGTGTAGTATCAAGTCTTCTTTACTTCTCATCTTTATGCCAGTTAGCAACTCAAAGGGTGTAGTGTCAATGGCACGTTGGTAAGTTTTATTAATGGCACTTTGAATTTTTTTTACATGCTTGTACCACTGTTTAGGATCATCGCTTGATAGCTTCGATAAAACTCCAATTATAATTTGGTTAGTCCTTTCAACCTGACCGTTTCCTCGAAGCACTCCAGTGGCTATAAGTAGATGTACAATATTTTCCGTTTCACAATATTGCTTGAAGTCATTGGAAGTAAAGGCTGTGCCTCGATCTGTAATTATTCTTGCAGGATTTCCAAATGTTTCTTGGACAACTTTCAATTTTTGTATAACTTCTTCGGTATTGGTAGTCTTTGTTGGAAAAATCCATGTATATTTTGTGAAGCCATCGATTATGACCAACAGGTGTTGATACTTTTTATTACTGCATGGTAATGGACCAACATGATCTGCTGAAAAGTTTGTAAAGGTCCTCCGCTCTTTTCTATAGGATTTAAAAATCCCTTTTTTTCCTTTCTTTGCAGTGGCTACTATGCATGGTACGCAATTATTTAAGACATATTTGATCTTCTTTTCTAACTTTGGGATCCAATACTCCTTTTGTATAATATCTTTGGTTTTTGTTACACTGAAATGTCCGATTTCGTGTGCATTTTTAATAATTTCGATCTCTAAATTTCGTGATATTATTAACAAGTCATCTCCTTTTTGGTATTTATAAAGTAAACCATTTTTCTCTTGATATACTATGTCGTTAATAACTTTTAGCTTTTCGCGAATTTCTTGTAAACTGGGATCATCTTCTTGTGCTTTTTGAATACGTGATATTATCCCATCAGAGTTTATTATCCTTACAGGATTTCTTGATAAAGCGTCTACATGTTTTAACTTGTTTCCTGCACGATGTTCAATTGTATATTCATAATCTTTTAATTGTAATGCCCATCTTGCTATTCTTGCACTTATATCTTTCTTTGTCATAGTAGCCTTAAAAGCTGCACAGTCTGTAATTATTTTGAATTTGGTTCCTAATAAATAGACTCTGAAATTCTTGAATGCTGACACGATCGCTAATACTTCAAGTTCGTAGCTACAGTAATTTTGTTCGGCTGAATTTGTCTTCTTACTATAGTAAAAAATAGGATGTAATTGTTGATTTACATCGTCTTTTTGTAGCAAAATTGCTGCGACTCCATATTTTGATGCGTCTGTACGTAATTCAGTTTCTAGCCCTTGTTTATATAGTTTTAACACAGGTTGTTGAGAAAGATGTGATTTCAATGTTTGAAAAGCTCGTCGTTGATGGTCCTTAAATTCGAATTTCGTATTTTTTTGTAGTAGATCGGTAAGAGGTTTTGCGATGTAACTATAATTATGCACAAACTCCCTAAAATAACCTGTTAATCCTAAGAATTGTTGTAATTCTTTAATGTTTTTAGGCTGTGTAACCTTCGACTGCTTTTAATTTTTCTTGACTTGGTTTGATTTTTCCACCTTCGACTATGTGATTTTGGTCATTAGAAATTGACATTTGTTCCAGCTAATCTCCAATTCATAATCTTTTGCAACATCCAGTACTAATTTCAATCTTGTAATTGCTTCGTTTTTATTTTCTGCTAATATCACAACACCATCCAGGTATACTGCTACTATATTTTGTACTATTAAGTCGTGAAAAATGTAATTTAAATACCTCTGGAACGACGCCGGGTTATTGCAGAATCCAAACGACGAGCATTTCCTAGAGCTCCGCTGTCCGTGCAAAAACAAACGCCAATCGACATGAAACAGTTTTTTCATATCTGCACGTTAGCCTTCGCCGAGACCTTTCATTAGATTCCAAACACGATATGCTTCTATTATCTTTTGCAAAAAACAAAAGCCGGTCGACATGAAACATTTTTGTCAATTATGCACGCCAGTCCTTACCGAGACCTTTTATTTGACACCAAACATACTTCTGACATTTTTTTTTACATAAAACAAATGTCAATTAACATGGAACATTTTTGCATTTCCTACATGCTAGCCCACACCGAGAACTTTCATTTAATACCAAACTCCACATACTTCTAACAACTATTTGCGAAAAACAAAAGCCGATCGGCACGGAACATTTTTGTCAATTCTGCACGCTAGCCCTCAACGAAACCTTTCATTTGAGATCAAACACCACACACTTCTGACAACTTTTTGCAAAAAAAACAAAAGCCGATTGACATGGCACATTTTTGTCAATACTGAACGCAAGCCCTCAACCAGACGTTTTGTTTGAGACCAAACTCGACATACCTTTCAGAACTTTTTGCAGAAAACAAAAGTCGATCGGAATGAAACATTTTTGTCAATTCTGCAAGCGAGCCCTCAGCGAGACCTTTCATTTAAGACCAAACTCGACATACTTCTAAAAACTTTTTGCAAAGAACAAAAGCCGATCAACATTAACTATTTTTGTTAATTCTGTACACTAGCCCTTATCGAAACCTTTCATTTGATACCAAACACCACACACTTCTGACAACTTTTTGCAAAAAACAAAAACCGATCGACGTAGCACATTTTTGTCATTTCTGCACGCTAGCCCTTAACGAGACCTTTCATTTGAGACCAAACTCGACATACTTCTAAAAACATTTTGTAAAGAATAAAAGCCGATCAACATTAACCATTTTTGTTAATTCTGCACAACAGCCCTTATCGAATTCTTTCATTTGATACCAAACACCACACACTTTTAACAACTTTTCGCAAAAAACAAAAACCAATCGACATAGCACATTTTTGTCAACTCTGCACGCTAGCCCTCAATGAGACGTTTCATTTGAGACCAAATTTGAAGTACCTTTGTGAAAGATTTACAAAAAACAAAAGCCAATCAACATTGATCATGTTTGTTAATTTTACACGCCAGTCCTTATCGAGCCCTTTCATTTGATACTAAACACCACATACTTCTTACAACTTTTTCCAAACACAAAATATTTCTGACAACATTTTGCGAAAAACAAATTCTAATCTACGTAGAACATTTTTGACATTCATGCACACCCGTCCATATTGTGTCGTTTTCTTAAAACCTAAAAACGACCTACTTCTAAGAACTTTTTACGAAAAACAAATGCAGATCGACATGACACATTTTTTTTGTCATTTCAAAACCGGTCCTTATGACTTTCTTTTTTTTGATATCAAACAAAGCAAAGTGTTTAATTTAATTACGAACATTTGATTTTTATTTAGTTACTTAATAATTTGGCAACACTGTATTAAAATATTGTAGTTAATTTTTAAATTTATAAATTACCATCGGCAATCCTAATATAGAATAGCCACTGTCTTCAGTAAAATTCATTTAGGAATACTTGTTTTTTGTTTAGTAATTGCACCACACATTTGGCAAACATTGACTTATGTAATTCGAAACGTAAAAATTTAAAATAATTAAATGTGTTGTGTAATAAACTTAAAATATTGTTAAAACCTTTGCTCAGGACTATTATAGCCCAGTCATATAGTACATTAAAATCGCAAACTAACGGCTAGTTCTGATTTTTTAATGTTGTTAGGATCACTACCAGTAGTGTATATCCAAGTTTGCAGCTTCGAAAGACCTGTGCCAATTTCGTAGCACTTGAAAAACCGCGAAATTTTTGCACTCTTTTCCGTATTTTCACTATATCTCCTAAACTATGCTTTTTTTCATGAAACATCTTATTTATGTTTTTAAAGTAGATTAAATTTAGTCTAGAACCAGCTCTCTAGGCTTAATAGTTACCAAGATACGGCCTTCCAAAAATTGACATTATTTTCCAAAAAAGTGAAGTTTTAAGATTTGGTCAATTTTTTACCCCGAATTCGGGGAAAATACTTATTTTACGGGAAATGTTTTAGGTGGAGATGTTGTAGCGAATGTAAATAGCTTTAATTTAAGCACAGAACAACGTCCGTAGGCCTGATAGTTTCCTCATAATGTTAAAAAATCCAAAAAATGGGAAAACAGCATTTTTCGCAAATTTGCTGTGTTGAGTTCTCACAATGGTTTCAGGGTATTTTGAAAGGAAAACCCATGTACATCCACAAAAAATGTATATTTGGCCTATTAATAATGTATTTACAATGATCCGTATTTAGTTCTTCCCTTCATTTCCTTCTTTAAGCTTTCTTTAGTTGGAGACAGTCTATATGTATAATGAAAGTGTTAATTATAACCACATTCGGCAACCATCTCTAAGCTTTGTTTAACAGAAAATAGTCTTTTACTAAACTACATTGGGCAACATATATTTCATATTTATTTATTTATATGTACAACAAATAATTCCCGAATGTTAACAAATGTCATCAATATCATGCACAAGTCTGCCATTTTCATGGCTAAACAAGAGACGGCCACTGACTATCTTCCAGCGTTTGTGTATCATCAAGCAGTCAAACAATGAGTTGACGGAACATTTCAAGTACGAGTTGGCTCCATACCCCACGGCATTGTTCACAAAAGAGGGTATGCGCAAAGGAACGAAATCAAAGTTCTACTGAGCTTTTAATCCTCCCTCAAAACATCTCAGTAGGAGCCAACTGGTTTGTTTTGGTAGATGGGGGTTACTTATTGTAAAAGGTGATATAGCATCGTAACGACTCTGTGAGGGGTATTGTCGCAGGATACGTCAGGTACACCTTCAATAAGTTCGGACGGAACGTTGCTGTGGTCTGATATCCTGAGGATGGGGCAGAGTAGTACACAATAACTGCCAAACGCGTGAGGCTCTATGATTCTCTACAAGGCAGCGAAGTCATCTTTGAAGAATCAAATATCATAAAATTGGCCCAGGAGAAGTTGCTGGCCAACGACAACAACAAACGACGACTGATTGCTCTAATATGCTCCGCATTCCAATGCCAGGGAATTGAGATAAAGCAGACAGTCGAGGATGCTGACTGAGACATCGTTAAGGTGGCACTTGACAAGAGCACCTCTTTTCAGTCAGTGCTGTGGACCTCCTCGTCCTTCTCAATGATTTAGGATCGGCTGTGAAGAACGTTTTTTTCCAGAAAAGTGGCAGAGGTGACTCTGGTCCTTTACAATCTTCTTTAGTCATTCAATCGTGGAGATTTAGAAGTCTCCCAAGGATTCGAGTTGTTTCTCCACGCCTTCAGTGGGTGCGACACCACCTTTGCCCTATTCTGGTATGGGAAGAATAAACTATGGAGCGCCATCTAAAAATACCCTCATCTGATCACCAGAGCTAAAGTGTTCCTTCAGCCTACTTCAACTCACCAAGCCATCGCAAATGCCGAAGCGAAGTGCCTAGTAGCTCTGTATGGAGGAGACTACACCGACGATACCCTCCAAAGTCTGTGCTATAAAATTTTTGTGAAAACAGCCGCCTCCGCTGGTCTTGTTGACCTCGCTCGTTTGCCTCCAACAGAAGATGGTGCAGCATTCCACGCCTATCGAACTTACCATCAAGTTCAGAAGTGGTTGGGGGTGAAAAAAGATGCTACTCAATGGGGATGGAAGTAGGCAGATCAAGGGCTCATTCCAACAACAATGATGAGCGAAGTGGCATCCCCCTCCCTTCTGAAATTTCTATCATGCCGGTGCAAGACCATTGGTCACTAATTCTTGTAAATGATATAAATGTTGTTACACTATGTAGTTTTGTTGAATATATGATATTATTCGTTACATTTTCTTCAGTAAGTTTAGGTCTGCTAGACAATTAATAAACGACTGCGTGATCGGTATGTTGTGTTTTGCTCTATACGTTGTGTATTTGTTACATTCTTTGATTATTTGTTTGATTGTGAGTTGGGTGGCACAGATGTCACAAATTTTGGGCTCTGTTCTTTTGAGGCAATCGAATAATATCTTTTGTAAATATGCAAATACATATACATCAGTAAATAAAAATGTTACATTAATTTCATTGTAAATACATTATTAATAGGCTAAATATACATTTCTTGTGGATGTACATGGGTTTTTCTTTCAAACTATCCTCAAACCATTGTGAGGACTCAACAAAGCAATTTTGCGAAAAATGCAGTTTTCCCATTTTTTGGATTTTTTAACATTATGAGGAAACTATCAGGCCTACGGACGTTGTTCTGTGGTTAAATTAAAGCTAATTACATTCGCTACAACATCTCTACCTAAAAATTTTCCGGTAAAATAAGTATTTTCCCCGAATTCGGGGTAAAAAATTGACCAAATCTTAAAACTTCACTTTTTTGGAAAATAATGTCAATTTTTGGAAGGCCGTATCTTGGTAACTATTAAGCCTAGAGAGCTGGTTCTAGACTTAAATTGTCGCAAATTTAATCTACTTTAGAAACATAAAGAAGATATTTCATGAAAAAAAGCATAGTTTAGGAGATACAGTGAAAATACCGAAAAGAGTGCAAAAATTAAAGGTCTTTCGAAGCTGCAAACTTGGATATACACTACTGGTCGTGGTCCTAACAACATATTAAAAAATCAGAACTAGCCGTTAGTTTGCGATTTTAGCGATTTCTAGTGTACTATTTGACTGGCCTATTATTCATGACACTGTTTTCAAATCTTTGATACCAATGTTTTTTTAAAAGATGCAATCATTTAAAGTTCATAGACAGATTGTCAAAAGTAACGGATAACTGCGTGATTCTTCTTAAAGTTAGACATGGACTTTGGGATCCATTGTTTCAAGGTACTAATTTTGCACAGTTTTTATTTTTTTACACGAGAAAATATGAGACCCCAAAAAGGCCATATTCCACTTTAAACTACATCTAATGGAATAAAATTTAAAATTATTACATGAATGGTTTGACCTGTACAAAGGAGCAAAATTTACTTGATGCGCATGATTTTTTTTAATATATATATATATATATATATATATATATATATATATATATATATATATTGATATGTTTAATTAAAGAAATATTAATTATAAAGAATAATGAAAAATAACTAACACTAAGAATTAACAAATATAAACACTAATTTAAGACTTAACAATTTGAACTACGCAATATTTATTTCAACAATATTTATATCACTCTTTATTTATATCACTATCTATTTATTTATATCACCATCTGTTCACTACACGTATCGATACAAGACTGTCCTCCCGATCTTTTGATCGGGGTATTTATATTAAAACACTTCATTCTCGAATATTCGCCAGTTCTCTGAAAATCAGAACAATGGGGAGCGGACGGACGTGTTCTGACCTGTTCGCTAGCGGCCGCCGCCCGCGCCTCGACCCTGGGTTCGCTACATTGCCCCCTCCTTAAGACTGTTTCGTCCCGGAACAGTTCGTTATGACGAAATCTGCATGCATAACGCTTGGTGCATCTGGAAGTCTTGAAGAAATAACAGTCGACGGTCCGTTTGAGCTCTTCTTGGCCGGTAGAGTTGAAGCTGCAGACTAGAATTTCCACTCCGGTAAAGCGGAAAATTTTTTCTAACATGCTTCTAACAATCCTCCAATCCAAACCATCTAGTCCACAGCCTAACTTCGGTACTGCCAGCTTCATGATGTCGTTCTCCAACAGATGGTCCTTCAAGTCACTCAGCGAGTCCCATAAATTGCGGTATGACGGCTTCTGATATGAGTACTATTTCGTAACGAGATAATAAATGTACCGCTTGTGTTCTACGTTATCATCCTTCAGTTGTAGCTTTTTCCCGACAGTTGGACGTTGGTTGGCCAGTTCTTGTACTCGTCCAAATTTTCTTTTAAAAACTGAAGCGATGCCGCGGGACATTTTAATGTCTTTCGCTACACAGTGAGCGAGGGAATATTCTGGGGACACGGTGAACAGATCTCGTTCTTCTTCTCATGTCACGCCATACCGTGCTTTGTGACCAGTGGAATGGCTTTCCATAAAGTCTTCAAATGTAGGTTCCTCAGGTACAACCCGGCGAACCGTCGCTCTACAATGATCGTCAAAGTTTTCACCAGCGAAAGGGGTTAACCGATTGAAGTGGACTACTCTCGGCTTTCCATTAGGTGTTTTCCTAATTCTGTAGACCACATCATTTATTCTCTTTACGATCTCGTAGGGACCTTCCCAATTCTTTTGCAGCTTCGGTGATAAGCCACGACGTCTTTGTGGATTGTAAAGCCACACCAAATTCCCAGGTTGAAAACCACCTTTTTCAGCCTTGACGTCATACTGGTCCTTCATCCGATCGCTGGCACCTTGAATGTTTGTGCGGACTTGTTCATGGATGTCATTCATTGTCCTCCGTAAGTCCGTTACATAGTCCTCCCCGGCTAGATCTTCACCGGGTTTACTGCCAAATACCAGGTCGCATGGTAAGCGCAACTCCCGCCCGAATAAGATGTTTGGTGTCTGCCCTGTTGTCTCATGCACGGATGAACGGGAAGCCAACAAGAACAGATGAAGATGTCGGTGCCAGTCTCGTTGATGGTTAGAGACTACCTTTGACAAATACCGATTTATTGTTCTATTCATCCGTTCAACCATGCCATCAGACTGCGGGTGTAATGCAGTAGTTCTGGTTTTCTTTATTCCTAATATCTTACAGATATTTTGGAACAGAGCAGACTCGAAATTCCTTCCTTGGTCGGAATGTATCTCTCGTGGTACTCCAAATCGGCAGATGCATTCTTTTACCAAGACTTCAGCAACCGTTACGGCTTCCTGGTTGGGTAATGGATAGGCTTCGACCCACTTAGTAAAGTAGCCCATTACTACTACTATGTATTTATTTCCATCATCAGTTTCGGGGAATGGTCCGGCCACGTAAATCGCAATGCGTTCAAAGGGACTTGCAACGTTATATTGGCGCATAGGAGCTCTTCTTTTCCTATGTGGCCCGTTACTTCCCGCGCAGACCACACATTTCTTGCACCACTCTTTAACATCTTCTTTGCAATTTACCCAGTAAAATCGTTGGCGCAATCTCTCGAGGGTTTTATTTACTCCAAAATGTCCAGATCCGTTGTGGATCTCTTCCAATACTTCCGGTACTCTGTTCCTAGGAATTATCAACTGGGTTCTACTCTCAGTACCTTCAGTATTCTCTATGACACGTTTCAGGAGGCCATCTTCAACAACAATAGAGTCCCACTGCGCCCAGTACGATTTTACACTTTGTGACTTTCGTGCAACATCTTCCCAAACTGGTCTGCTACCGCCACGTTTCCAATCCAGTATGATCTTTAAGTCTAAATCATTCTTTTGGTACTTCCTTAAGTCTTCAGGTTGCAATCTCTCGTCTACTACCGTTTTCCTTTTGACGATGGAAAGTTCTTCTCCTAGAATTCCTTGACTGTCATTGTAAACTGTTCGTGTTCTATTATCTCTCTTTCCATTTCGCCATGCCCAATTCTGCGATCCATTCGATCTAGTCTCATGTGAAGATCTTCGTTAGAAAATGGTGGTGGTCTATCCTGAGGAGGTTTGTCTACTGGTGGTGGCTGATCCGGCTTCTTTTCGTCTCGATCATTTCGATATCGGTCGCGTCGGTCATATTCAAACTATTTATTTTGATCACGTCTATCATTTCTGCCCATATCTTGATCTCTGTCTCGATTCCTACTGTCTCGATCTCTATTGTCTCCGAAATCTCTGTGAATAGGAGGTCCATGTCTTTCATCTATTTCAGTGAATGGCAACAAATGAAGTACGCCTTCCCCAAATTCATCAGTTGACACATCCAAATTTGATGAACTACCCGAGCCATCAAATCTTAGACCGCTACCAGAGGCCGCAATCAATTGACAGCCCAAAGACATACGCTCATCCGGCCCATACGCATCTTCCACGTCAACGTTCATGCCACCGTCACTACGAGATCTCATACTCCCGGCAGAATCAGGTGGAACACCTACCACGTCCGACACGCCGTCACCGACTCCAGAAACACCAGGAGGGACAAGCACTGACCTTTCGAACAAACATGCATCGTTCAGTCTGTCCTCCAAAACTCCAGAACTTTCTAGCAGTTTTTTCTTTTTACATATTCTAGAATTTTCCGTTAATTCTCCTTTTAATATTTTAGAACTTTCTTCCAACTCTGTAGAACTGTCTTCTAATTCGTTCTTCAAAGTTCTAGAATTTTCTGTAAAATTTTCTTCTAAATTTCTAGAATTTTCCAACAATTCTTCTTTTAACATTTTAGAATTTTCTTCAAACATTCCTTTTAATTCCTGTCCCAAAGTTCTATAATGTTCTAGTACTATTCTAACACTTTTCTCTAATTCTTGTTCCACCAATTTGGCAAAATCGTAGACATCAATCGGAGTTTCGAATAAGAACTCATCAGGATTTTCACCAGCTTCTACCAAGGCTTGTCGTAGACGAAGTCGTAGAACAGTCTTGGTTCCCGATGTCTCCAAATCTCGTTCTTCCAGCTCACTCTTCAGATCGGCCACTTTTAATTCACTTAATTTTTTCAACGACATGTTATTTATTTTCAATTTACACTTCACAGTTTTTAACAACCCCACACCAATTGTAACGTTTTATTTATTTAGGTGAAGTGTAAAATTGATTAAAACACTAATATTTATATAACTATGTTTAATTAAAGAAATATGAATTATAAAGAATAATGAAAAATAACTAACAATAAGAATTAACAAATATAAACACTAATTTAAGACTAACATTTATCAATAAAGTCTTAAACACTAAGATAATTTATTTAAACAATTAGAACTACGCAATATTTATTTCAACAATATTTATATCACTCTTTATTTATATCACTATCTATTTATTTATATCACCATCTGTTCACTACACGTATCGATACAAGACTGTCCTCCCGATCTTTTGATCGGGGTATTTATATTAAAACACTTCATTCTCGAATATTCGCCAGTTCTCTGAAAATCAGAACAATGGGGAGCGGACGGACGTGTTCTGACCTGTTCGCTAGCGGCCGTCGCCCGCACCACGACCCTGGGTTCGCTACTATATATATATATATATATATATATATATATATATATATATATATATATATATTGTGAATTTTGACAACTTTTTGCATAAAACAAAAGTCGATCGACATGGAACATTTTTGTCATTTCTGCACGCTAGCCTACAACGAGATCTTTTATTTGATACCAAACATGACATATTTCTAACAATTTTAAAAGAAAGCCGTTCGACGTAAAATATATTTGTCATTTAGACCCTTCGGATCCGGCAGCCGGCAACCGGCTGGTCGGTTCGGCATTGAGCTTTCACACACGCCAGATCCGACAGCCGGCAGCCGGGTATCCATTCCAAGTAGTACTGCGATTGCTTATTTACCCCGGTCAAGAAAATTTATTTACATTTTGTCTTACGACAATGGCGCGTAAACGCATTATTGCATTGTGGATTTTATACAGACGACTTTGCCGTCGAAATATAATTGTCCTCCAATTCATTGAAATCTTGCCTCAAATGAGTGCATATTTCTGCTCACGCTTTTGTTTTTTCAATTTTGTTTGTGTATATTCCTTTTGTCTTATCTCATAGTACTGGTCTAGCCTCTACCAAAGATATTAAAATTTCAATATCTACTTCGAAATTCGCCATCTTCCCACAAAAATTTAATTTGTCCTTCCTTGCTATAAGCAACCGGACGACTGCGACCGGCTCGTGTGTAAGCTACAATAGCATTCAAGCAACCACTGCACACCCTCTGTCGGCCCGGTAGAATAGTGGCATCTGGCGACGACCAGGCAGCCGGGTGTAATAACTGGGTCCGGCACGTGTGAAAGGTCCCATGCTATTTCATATACTTCACAATCGGCTCACCGACTACCGGCTGCCGGATCCGGCGTGTATAAAAAGGCTCTTATGCAAGCCAGAAAACATTTACATAGAAAACAACCATTTTTAAAATAATTTTAGACTTTAACAAAAATTAATAATTATTATCTAATATGACATTAACTAGAATGACATAATAACAATAATAAACTCTCAGATAGATATTTTTTTTATTTCCGTAACTGTCTGATTTTTAGCAAAAAAGTTACATTTTATATTTAATATATCTAATACAACAGACGTGCGGTTTTATCAGTTATGATTTTAACTAATGTAGAATTAAAATTTGAACAACTTTGTACTTTTGTAGTTTTGCTCTAAATATATCAGGAGAGAGTGTATTTGCAATTTTTTGAAATCTTGTGTTAAAGTTCTATGTTCCTTGTTTTATTGCCCAGC
Organism: Stenolophus ochropezus; assembly: GCA_035578165.1. Taxonomy (NCBI): domain Eukaryota; kingdom Metazoa; phylum Arthropoda; class Insecta; order Coleoptera; family Carabidae; genus Stenolophus; species Stenolophus ochropezus. Next base: position 25,517,862 of record JAQOWZ010000007.1, read on the forward strand.
TGTATACCGGGTATAGATTTCAATGTTATTTTTTTTTTCATACTTCTGTATCTCTTTACCTATTCATTTTAGCGCTAAAAGCGTAGGAAAATAAGTTGTTTAAAAATTAAAAAGGCATCCCATAAAGTCAACTTACTTTCATTATTATTCATATTTAACGATATATTAATTAAATAAAATTTAAGGTTTTTTAGAAAATGAATTAAGATTGCTTTGATAAATGAAACAAATTTTTGAATAAATTTTCTATTAACACTTTCCACTCTTATTTAAAATTATTGTATTCTTGTATTAAAAATAACTATAACTTTGTTTATAAATTTAATTGCTATAGAATAATATTTTTAAATTAATAAATCTATATTTTTAAATAATATATATACATAATTTTTATAGGTTTAACAATACCGTTTAAACCAGTCTTTGTAAAATTTGTTTGTGCTTATGTCAGAAAAAATCAATATTTTTAATAGTGTAAAAAAATCACATAGATGACACTACTTATGAATTTTATTGCATCTGCTAAGGAAGGAATCGATATAATTACTTAAAAATTAAATATTTTTATATTTAATTATGTATATGAACTAAAATAATATTTTTAGGCATAAATGAAATTTATTTTTCTAAACAAAAACAAGAACATAATAATATTTTGAATACATTGTGACATACCAAAATAACTGGTGGTGCCAGTGTTGTTTTATTTATTTCCAAATCACCAGTATGATGTGAAAAGAAAAAAACTTGAATCTCCAGAGTAAATCTAAAGGGCTTTTATAATATTTAATATTGAAAATAATGTTATGAAATATTTCATCAAAATGCATAAAAAAAATTTACAATAAAAAACTTATTTAGAACAATCTGTATGAAATATTTAAAAAAAATCGCGAATCCTTGAAATTAATGTAGATATAAACTTCTCATCTCTTTCTATGAATAATGAAATGGCAAACGGTAATAATAAGTAAATATGTGCTTTGAAATGTGGAATTGTGTGTAATATTTGTCGGACTTCTTGTGTTTAACGTTACTATTTTAATGGAATTTTAAATCATTTATAGCTGATTTCTTATTTTGTAAATCTACAATGAATTTGTTTTGACAGGAATAAGAACATTTTATTTTCTGAAGTTTAAATCCGTTTTCTGTTTTGACAAAACCATCAGCACTACATGCTAAGTATGGTTAGTTAGATAATATTACAACACTACAAGTCCAATTTCATGTATAATATATTAGTTGAAGCATGAAATTCTGATCTCGCTTTACTTTCGGTTTCCAAGCCATAACGCATAGCTTGATTACAATAAAAATTGTAGCCATTGATTCTTATCAACAACAATTTCATTATAATAATTATTCTCATATTTTCTCTGCACCTATTTATTTCTATTGGTACATATGTCCAATAAAAGAGTTCATTGCAGAATATGTAGTATAATTGCGAATTTGTCTATCGTATGAAATTTTTATTACGGTTTTTTTTACGTTTACTTTCTACTCATGTTTTCTTTGTACTTCCAGCCCTTTTTAATATGTTTTCAATTTCGCTCTAAGTATAATACTTTATGCACTCGTTTCAGATAAAATTTATTTGCTTATGTTATGAAAATGTAAAAAGAATTTCAAGAAAATTTCCAGACGTGTCTATGTAGAATGGTCCTATTGAAACTTTGTGATATTTTTCAACCTGCGCTTGTAAAGGCTTGTTCCAAATGATAGACTGATCAGTTTTGGACTGTATTTTAGAATTCTTAATTAAATGTGACTTCACCACACAGATATAATTGAAGGTAAAATTATAGAAATAACACATAACGTAAACAAATACTTTGTTTCTTGCAGTAGTTTCATTAGTACAAGTTGTGATACACAATAAATTGCTAACTTCTCTACATTTCTTAATAAAATGAAGTCTATTTATGATACAGCATAATGAATATCTATTCTTATTGAATTTAAATGCATAATAAAGTCTAATACTTGTATTTTCTGCAATGTCAAAATGTCAAGATAATTTGACAACTTTTATTTTGGATGCGTTCAAACAAGTTATACAGTCGGATTACTGAATGTGACCATTAAGTGTAAATTTAAATATTCAAAGACACTTGTTAATAAATTTAATTAGAACACAATATTTTTTTTAATAAAAATATTATAAATATACCATAACAATTAACAATGGGTCTTTAGGGTCCCGAAAATATACAAAAAGAGCAGCTAACAATCAAAGCTGACCGTTTTCTTTTAAATTTTCGGGAATCTAAAGGCTCACTGTTAAATGTTAAATATTTTTGGTTTCTAAATAAATCCCTTTAAAACGTATCTTACCATTTTAATAGGTACACTTCGTTTATGAAAATGAATTTTAAATGTCAGATTGACAAATTTGAATTGAATAAAATAAGTAAAATATATGTAATAATAATGTTCATAAAGTAATTTTTATTTACTATCCAAGGAATATAAAAGTATAATAATATATATTAAAATGACATATGTTCATAACTACAGAATAATAACTAAAATTAACTGTGGGACCTTGCAAACCTTGCTTAATTAGATAGATACTTTGATTTTGTAAACGTTTTCATCTAAAAAATCATCTCGTTCCATAACAAAATACAATGGAAATTTTAAAAATTTAATCGTTGTTGTAATCAACTACTTCCATCTGAAATTTGATGAAAGAATACATAAAGAATGTATAAAATGTAGTTACATACAGTTTAATATAATCCAGATACATAATTCAAAATAATTATTGTACAATAAATTGTTAAACATTTCTTCCAAGAAGGTATGAAGGAAAGGATTGTCAGTATTTTTTAATAAATGTGTTTATGCCTTGTTCGATTTCCAGAATATAATTTTTTGTCAATAGTGTTATTATCCGTAATTTTTTGATATTTCTTTTGTATAAATTTATTCTTGTTTGGATAACTTACCAATTAGAAACTATAACTGAAATAAAAACAAATCTAAATACAGCCAAGGAAATATAAAATTACATACTTACATTACAAAATGTAGTACTAATTTTACTATATGTTTCTCCAAGCAAATACAAGACTTGCATTATGATTGTTTGATTATAACTGACGTTTTGACAAACGTCATATGTCATGAAAATTTAAATATTGTAAATAAGGTTTGCTGTAAATAATTATGTACAATGCACTTTTATGATAATCAGTTACAATTCAGTAGTAATATTATCAGTAATTTTAAGTTATTTCTCTTCTATAAATGTACTCTTGTTTGGGTAACAAATTAAAAATGAAATGAAAATACATATTTAAATACATTGAAACAAATTTAAAATGATATACTTACATCACAAAGTGTATTGTACATATTCTTTTAATCAAAGTTTACTTTATATTTCTTTATATTTCTCTTTGAAAATATAAAACTTGTGTAACGAATTTTTTGGTTATAGACCAACGGATGATAAACGTCAGATGTCATAAAATTAAATATTTTAAATGCACCACACTTAACATTCAGTGTATTTGTATATATTTCGCTCACTATTATAATGTATAAAAATATAATTACATTTACAATATTTCTTTTCATTTTTAAAATAAATCAATTAAAAGTTTCACATTAAATTGTCATATTTGACGGATGACAACCGTGATTCTTCTCAAATTTAGACATGGATGTCATAAAATAAATATTTTAAATACACCACACTTAACATTTAGTGTATTTGTATATATTTCGCTCACTATTATAATGTGTAAAAATATAATTACATTTACAATATCTCTTTTCATTTTCAAAAAAAATCAAATAAAAGTTTCATATTGAATTGTCAAAAATGACGGATGACAGAGTAATTCTTTTTAAATTTAAACATGGCTTCTAGGATATTTTTTCAGTTTTGCCTCAGTTTGCCTTTTTAGCTTAGTTTTCGATTTTTCACACAAGAACTATGCACGGTAAAAATATGAGACACCCAAAAGGCATTGGTCCACATTAAACCACATCCAACCAGTAAGTTGTCCCAATTTTCTCGATTATTCATGATTTGCATTCCATTTTACAATAACTGTCAAACATCTTGTACAGTTTACAATGCGCTTTTGTGTTATTTATCCGTAATTCGATGTTATTTCTATTTTATATTCTTTTTCGAGTACCATAACCAATAAATATTATAACTAAAATTTAAAGACAAAGTTGAATACAGCAAAAAAAATATAAAATTACATACTTACATAAAGAGTGTAATACTGAATTGTTACATTTAAACATGTTTTCTTTATTATTCTCCACCAAAATACGGTACATATATTATGGATTTTTGGTTTATAGTTGACATTTTGGTAAACGTCAAATGTCATGTAAATAAAATATTTTAAAAACACAAGATTTAATATTAAATTTAATTGTATATATTTCGCTCACTATTATAATTTATGAAAACAGAATTCAGTTAATAATATATGTTGTCATTTTCAAAAAAAATCAATTTAAATTTACATATTGAATTGTCAAAAGTGACGTATGACTGCATGATTCTTCTTAAATTTAGTCATGGTATCTGGGATCTTTTGTTTCACTTCGCCCTTTTGGCTTAGTTTTCGATTTTTCACACAAAAACTATGCACGGTAAAAATATGGGACACCCAAAAGCGATTGGTCCTCATTAAACCACATCTAATAAAATAATATTAAAATTATTACATGAATGGTTTGACCTGTACCCGTGAGCAAAGTTTCTGCGATGCTCGAGATAATTTAAAATATATATATAGTAAATCTATAAATTATTTTATCATTCGAACAAAAATATAAATTTTGAGCGCAAATCAGCCAACAAATTTAAAGGTCCACAATGCTCCAAGGTCATAGAACTGATTAGGGTAACATCAAAGGTACCAACACAGTGCGTCGTTTTTTTATATAACTATTCTGTGCCTGAAGTAAACGCTTCCCTTGTCTGATATAAAGGCAATAAAAACAAGGAAAGTTGAAACTCTTTAGCTCAGCACAAGATCAAAAACAGTTTGCTTATAGAGAACGAATTGATAATTAAACAACAGGGAGTGTTCATTTTACTAAGAAATAAACGAAGGGAGTGGGAAAAGTAACCAATTTTGATTGGTTCATAATGTCATAAATCACATGAAGTCGCACCCCTTTCTATGATGCTCGCAGTGCCATCTCTTGAGCGAGAAACAAAATAGTCTACCTATCCCCCAGTATTAAGTAAAGATAACTTAGCAGGTACGAAATTAGCGAGCTCAGTTGAGAACGCACATGCGCACTTAACAGCTGCTCACACTACATTGGCATAGCGCAGGCACAAATGAATAGGGGCACCAAGGACCGAAGTAACTCTTTAGAAAAGCGAAAAAGAGAATAATTTAACGAAGAAGTACTAGGAGAGGATACTATATTTCAGAAAAGTAAAAGAACAGCGAGGTCTCCTATTAAGAAAGAAAAAGTAGAAAGAGCAAACGAAATGGATGAACTAAAGAAGATGTTAACAGCAATATCATAAACTATGGAGGAAGTAAAAGAAAAGATGGAGGTAAACCATACTGACTTAAAGAACGAAATAAGGAAAAATAGCGAGACAATAGAAAGTATCGGAAAAGATTTTGAAGAAAAAGAAAATTAATGGCAAGAAGAAAAAGAGGAAATAAAGGCAGAAATACAGGCTCTACATGCCAGATTAAAAACTTATGATAAACACAAGAGAGCAAATAATATAATTGTTACCGGATAACAAATAGAGGAAAAGAATATTAAAAAATCAATAAGCGAATTCATAAAACCTGAATTACACGTCCAATGTAATATTAAGACCGCTTTAATTATAAAAAAAACAGAATCATCAACAAAATCCTTAGTGGAATTAGCAGATTATGAACAAAAACTAAAGATTATGAAGAGCAAAACTAAGCTAAAAGGAAAGAATATATATATATATATATATATATATATATATATATATATATATATACATATCTTAACATAATAAATGTACATGCACCTACATATAAGAAAGAAGATGAGATTAAAAATAAGTTCTATGAAGATTTAATTAAAATTTTCAATAAAATCCCGAAATACGACATGATAATTTTTATAAGCGATTTGAATGCTCAGATTGGTAAAGAAGAAATATTTAATAAAGTAACGAATGAAAATGGAAATAAATTAGTGGAGTTTGCCGCGGAGCTACATCTAAAGATAATGAGTACAACTTTTATGAGAAGAAAAATTATAAGGGTACGTGGAAGATGCCAGGAAGTAACTTATGTAATCAAATCAACCATGTATTGATTGAACGAAAACATGCACATGCAATTAAAGACTTGAAAACTAGACGAGGTGCAACGGCAGATAGTGACCATTTTTTACTTAAAGCTAAAAAGCAAGAAATACCGCATACTCCTGGAAAAGTGAAAGGCCGTATGGTTAAATATAATACGACAATATTACAATGTGAACCGGGGAAATACAAATTTATTGAAGCAATAAAAGAAAAATTAGAGAAGGTTACATACACAGATGATGTGGAAAAGATTTGGAAACAGGTAGAGCAAGTAATATGTTAATTATCAAGACAAGTTTTGAAGGCAAGAAAAAAGAAACGCAATGAAAGTTGGTTTGACGAGGAGTGTGAAAATCTACTAAGAAGAAAAAGGGTAGCGCAAAATAAATTAAACCAAAACAAATGGAAGAAACATTGAAAACAGTAGACGAAAATTACAGAAACAAATACATAAGAAACTTTTATCAAGAAGTGAAAAATAAGAAAGAGGGTTACCAACAAAAAGGTATATATTGTAAAGATAAAGCTAGAAACCTAGTGAGAGGAGAAAGGAAAGTGAATAGATTTAAAGAACATTTCGATGAATTGCTCAATAGGGAAACAGAATTGCAGGAAGAGACGCCAAACACATATGAAACATATGAGGAGAACAAAGAATTAGTAGAGACACCTACTGCGGAAAAAAATTTGAAAGTGATTAACGAGCTAAAAACAAAAATGAAAGCGCAGGGGAGAATAAGATTATTGCAGAGTTATATAAGAATGGAGGAGAAGGAAGAGGTAATGTCACAGAGATGGAGAGAATCTGTAATCTGTCCAATTTACAAATAAGGAGATCGAGTACCCTGCGATAACTATAAAGGAATAGCCTTATTAGATATTGAATGTAAAATATTATCTATATGCATACGGAATAGGCTAAAAGAAGTGTCAGAGAGAATTTAGGGAGAATATCAAAGGGGTTTCCGTAACAACAGAGCTACTACTGACCAAGCACATAACCTCAAAGAAACAATTGCGAATAGTTATGACCATAAACTTCCACTAAAAATATTGTTTCTTGTCTTTAAGCAGGCGTGTGCCTCGATTATAAAGGAAAAACTCTCGGGTATATTGAAATAATTTAAAATACCGATTAAATTAATAACAAAATGGAAAGTGGTAGTAAATGAAATAACATCAGAAAATTTTATTGTGAGGAAAGGTTTAAGACAAGGCGACCCAATATCCCCCATACTTTTTAATTTGGTCTTAGAGTGGGCAATGAGAAAGAATAACATATATACCAAGGGATATATTGGTAAACAGAGACATCAAATCCTTGCATATGCCGATGATATTGCGGTAAGCAGTAGGTCGACGGAAGAGCTGAAGAACATCTTTAAGAGGTTAGGAGAAATAACCAGAACAGCAGGTTTACGAATTGATGAAAACAAAACCAAATACATTGAAATTGGTGAGGAATACAACAACTTTCTAAAAGTTACTACAGACAATAAAACATACTAGTTTGAGGAAGTAAGGAATTTTGTATATTTGGGAGTGAAAATGACAAATAATAATGATGAAATAGAAGAAAGATTGGCGAAGGGAAGTAGATGCGTAGGATTTTTATTGGAATTACTTAAATCAATGACGGTATTACGCAAAGCAAAACTAAAAATATATAAAGCCCACAGTTTTGTACGGGTGTGAAATATGGGTCTTAAATAAAGTGAACCAAAATAAAATTAAAGTGTGGGAAAGGCGCGTGTTAAGGAGCATCTTTGTTGGGAAAAAAGAGGGTAATACGATGGCGCGTAGAACTAATGTCGAATTAATGAACATGTTTGAGGTGGTAGGAATAACGGGTATCGTGAAAACACAAAGACGAAGATGGCTGGGTCATTTAGTGCGGTTACCGGTTAATAGAAGGGTACGAACAGTACGTACGGGGAAACAGGTGCAAGAAGACAGGCGTCCGAAAGGAAAGTGGTTGGAGGCAGTTAAGAAAGACTTAGAATCCATAAGTGTTTCTAAGTGAGAAGAAAAAGCATTTGATAGAAGCCAGTGGAGAAGAATAGTTCAAAAAGCCAGGGGTCTGCAAGGCCTGGAGAGCTGACATTATATATATATATATATATATATATATATATATACATATATATATATATATATATATATATATATATATATTTATATATATATATATATATATATATATATATATATATATATATATACAGGGTGTAAATGAAACTAGGGAACGCGATTTTTCTTAGAAATTATAAGAGATACAAACAAATCTTTCAAATAAAATTGTTAGTGTTTGTAGTAAGCTACATAAATTCATGTAAATCAGAGAAAATATATTTTAATTTTCGGAGATATACTTATTTTGACTTTTTTTTAAATGGTACGCCCTGTATATTTTTATACTATTTAGTACGAAATAATTTTTGCTTTAAAAAAGTTTCATAAGTTGTACCTTCTAAACTTCATAGAATTCGAGATATTGAAGAAAATATTAAAATAGTTTTACTCGAAATTAAAGCTGGCTATGAAAACAAAATTATTGAATTATGACACATTTTAATTTACAAATGTACATCAAATTCTTCACATTCTTGCTAATTGAGTATTCTTCCATTTTTACAACAAATAATAGTCTAAGCTATCAATGTTTTTCATAACAATAAACTAATGCAAATGTCAAATTTTGTTTTCATAGCCAGCTTTATTTTCCAGTAATATTATTATAAAATTTTCTTCAATATCTCGAATACTATTAAGTTTAGAAGGTATCACTTATGGCACTTTTTTAAAGCAAAAATTATTTCGTACTAAATAGTATAAAAATATACAGGGCGTACTATTTAAAATAAAGTCAAAAATAGGTATATCTCTGAAAATTAAAATATATTTTTTCTGATTTACATTAATTTATATAGTATGACGTGAAATTCGCGCGATGAAGCGCAGGAGTCACTTACGCACTCTAGCTGGTTTGAGATGCGGCCGCTTGCTTTTAAACAGTGGAGAAGGGGTGGTTCGGAAATAAAATTAGAAAAAAAAGGAATACAGGGCACCACGTAATTTTTAACTTAAAAATCACGAAAAAGAACAAAATCTAATTAGATGTCACAGTACCTACCGTAAATATTATTGTTTCCTGAAAAAGTGTAAAATAAGGTTTTTGTCTCTAAAATAAAACTCAAAAGCTGCCAAGAATTAATTGTAGAATATACGTTTAATAATGTTTAGTTTGTCGGCGCGAAAAAGCCCGTAACCCGATAGACATCTATACGCCTATTGTTGGCCAACCATACGACGCAGGCAATAAAATACACAGCCAGTTGAGACCGGGTGACGAACAATCCACGAACGGCAAAAATACACGTACTAGTAAATAAATGTTTATAAACTCTTTGTGCTAGGCACAACAATTAATATCAACAATATCTCTTGGTTGTCATCGAACAATGACGACCATTTAACATTTTCGAAATAAATAAACTAATAATAATATTCTCAAAAAAAAGGAAAAGAAAACGTAGCATAAACACAACAGAATAGATGGTTGTTTTCAGGGGACAACAATGAAAGTTATAAAAAATGGCTATAAAAACTTATCCAGTTCCGGTGGCGGCTGGTCACGGGATTGGTGGGAGTTGGCGGCGGCAGTTGGGGGTGCGGACGATGGTAGGCGGCGACGGCACACACCAGGTGGAAAAGTCCAAAACGTAGACGTGGGGGAATAAATACGTAGATCCTCCGAAGAGTTAGATTCGCATCTCAATCGGTCATCCTCACACGAAGCACATGGTATTCGCGGGACACCACACAACACCAGAGCGAATCACACAAATTCCGATGCTAAAATCCGCACAGCGCGTTACCTCTCAGGTTTAAATAAAAGCACTCGGAATATTATTTATTTCCACGTTGGAAGAAAAGAAAATATCAATGCCCGCTCGCAAACAACTTTCCTCTCAGACCGTTCGAAGAAGCCTCCACTAAGTACACCATGTGCTTAGAAAAATTTCAGACAATAAAAATGTGCATTCATATGCTACTAAATTTGAAGGTTACTAGCTATACGCACACGAAAACCTGAGAGCTCGGCTACCGCGCGTCTCCGGTTTTAACCACAGTAGCAAGTGATAACAACTTACATTAAACAAAATCCCAAAATATAAAAAATATAATGTTAATAAATATCAAAATAGTGAATAAATGCTCAAATAAATGAACGATAAATTAAATAGTCAAAAGGTAAATTTTTTTTTTACTATTTCTTTTATTAATTTAGGATTATTATTTAAATAATTTGAAATAAAATAAAGTAACCTTGAACGACTCATCAAACGGGTCGTCAAACTTTTAGAAACAAAACAACACTTTAATTTAAAATAAGACAAAATCATGAGGTACAAAAAGTGAAATGTTATAATAGCTTACTAAAAACACTAACAATTTTATTGGAAAGATCTTTTTGTATCTCTTATAACTTATATATATATATATATATATATATATATATATATATATATATATATAATAAAATAGAAATAAAAAATGCAGATTGAGTAAATGACACTATGTGAAATAATTAATGTTTATTAAAGATAATAAATCAATATTAATCCACACAGAATATATTAAAAACTACTTACAAATTTACACCACGATGAGAGAGCCTTTACACACAGTAAAACAACTAATTGGTTATTCCACTAAGAAATGCCAAGGTATGTCAGACGATCAGTCAAAACATCAACAATAGTCAAAGAGTACAACAAGAGAGCGAAATTTCAAACTTTGGAGCATCATTCAATGGTATAAATCCAGAAGTTCCGAACCTATGTTTATCCGGCTCTTCTCATCCCCTAAGAATAAACTATGCTAAAAATAACCCAACTATTGATATCTACCGGGGGCATCACGTACCGGACACGGACAGTTATTTCTTTGAAAACAAGCTTGACATCACAAAATGTGCGTCCATCACCATAAATCTGTCCATTTCGTAACATTTAGAGTACTGTAATACCAAAAATTTACAATAATGCACAGCCGCCAAGCGACCGTGTTACATTGTTAATTTTGGTTTATGATTTAAGTAAATATTCAGATATAATTAATTCATTGAAAATGATATAAACTTTTGGTATTACATACAATTAACATTCCTTGCAAATACTATAATTTTTAAAAATATTTTTGCGCTGCGAATTTTCGTGACGTCATGAATCAAAAACTTACACAAAAACATATTTGCCACATACACATATGCAGACAACACAAATGTCAAATGTAAAGTTAATTTTTATCAAATTACAAATTTAATTAGATTTAAAATACAAAGTACATAATAAATAAACATCTTAAACACAAATTTCCGATACTGGCCAGAACATATATTTTAATTAGTAACTTCAAAACAGCAATTATTTGTCATGTAATAAAATATCTAAATATGTACATGTATGCTTTGTTATTATTTTTTGTTATAATTCCGTAAAGTATAATAATAAATATTTAATTAAAGTTTAAAATATATGAAATTAGTTATAATAGTTCTTGTAAACTGTAAGACATATTTGAAAGTGACTTATGTAAAGTAGATTCCACAAATTGCTTAAAAGTGTGAAGATGTATTATATTGGCCAGACTAGTTTTTATATTGGTGTAAAATAACATGAATTATTTTGGAATTTTATAAATTATTTCTTTAATATCTTTCAAGTTTTGATTATTTCACGTACAAAATACCTTATTTGCAAAGATTGGAATTAACAAGCGTAGCATTTTCTAAATATTATCGGTTTTAAGCGAATCACAAGTTATAATTAAGAAGAAGAGAAAAAAATGATTACTGAAAAACTAACTAAATTGTTTCCATATACTTATTTTCTTTTAGTGTTTATTGCTATATTATACGTAAGCGCACTGTTAATGAACACATTTTTCACTAATCGCTGGTACAGTTTTTTTTTCAAGTGTGAATTATTATTTTTTGTTTATATGTCATTTTTGCTGTACTGTTTACTAGCGTTTCTAATGGAAATGATAAAATCGCGGCAATATCTTGTTTTCTTTTTTTGGTACAACATTTTTAAGCGTTGTGATTGGCTGATTTTCGGTTCTCTAAAACATTACAATTAATATCAAATTCAAAACAAGCCGGTACTTCGCGACGAATTGCAGATGTTGTTAAATTACGCAGATCTTTCTAATATTTTACATTTTCCTGGGTTTAACACTTTATGAAATTTAACCATGCTTTGTCTGTTTTCTTCTACATAATTCTTATAACTGGAGTAATGCAATGGTTGTATTTTTTATTAACTTGAATAGTTTTCAGTGGAGTATGTTTATCAAATAGTGAAACAATATTTTCATTAATATTGAATACCTTGTCGTTTATGTTTTTTAAAGCAAAAAGTAATATGAATAAATAATAAACATGACGCATATAAATGGTACATAAGCTCAAAATAAAAGAACACCTATATTTTAATCTTCAAAAACAATCCCTTCATAATATAGGCGACATTTTTGAAATGTGATAAAATCTAACCAAATATGACAAAATCTAACAATTAAACTAATAAATGTCAAAGACGTGCCAACCCTAATAAATTTAATAAACTAGTCCACAAGCATAAAAAACTTAGCCGAGTCTTATCTTCTTACGACTCTATAAACTAATTATGTTCCTATGTATCATGAAAACTGAGTTATTTATTTTATTTTTAGTGTAATATACGACATTCAGAATTCGTATTCTTTTACATTTTTGAACATTTTTATGACTGGAACACTTACTATTTGTATAGATTTGTATTCTGTAGCACTGGACAGTGGGTAAGTTTATTTTTCTACTGCTGTAAATTTACATGTGTATTATAAAATCTTTTAATACATCTGTCATAAACTATAGAGGTATTGCAGCAGAATGTAGATAAAATTCTTTATAGATTGCCTTTCAAAACACCTGCTTGCTGCTTTCAATATATAACTTATTTAATTAAGATTATTTTATTTAAAGATTTTGATGGACGCACACGATTATTTATCGTCACAAATAATTTTAAATCATCTTAACGAATTTTAATGTATACATTTTCGAGAAAACTTTTAGTAGCATCCAGATTTACCACTCTTCGGCAGTTTTTCAGCAACCCCTATAAGATTGTTTTATAAAGAGAACTTGGAAATAAAATATATCTGAGTTTTTGGGGAAATGTATATATAATACACATTATATTTAACACACTTGTATCATTCTTGTTTATGAAAATGTTTCTATATATTTGCGCTGTTCAAAATATTGAAGATCTTAAAAATTTGATTTTTGAAAATATTTTCGGTTTACATTTTAATAACGATAAGTTTATATGTGCATCTACAAATTGCACAATTATTCTTAAAATAACATAGAAATCCATTATTTAATGGCATGATTGATTTACGAGTTGAAGGTATAAAAGGGTTATGTGATTTTTTACCATTTTATATTGATATATACAGAGGTTAAATACATTCATTTAATTAAATTTTATACGAACGAGGTTTGATCTTTTGTATTATGAATATAAAATTAGACAATATAAAGATAAAAAAAAATATTAATTTTTTTTTACCAAATCCATCGTATAGAGATAGTCAGCTAAATACATCAACATAAAAAAATAGATTTTAAATCTATATTGATATGAATATGGACCAAATGAGGTAATAGAAGATAGATTTCACAATTTAACTATTGTATAGTATTATGCCGTTTATTGGGTTATAATAATTATATAAATTGTGAACATGTTATAAAATGGACTCCTGAAGAATAAGAAGCAGCAAATGACATGATTTAATTATTATAACAACATGGCTTGTATACTACAAATCTGAATAAAATTATTATAACTAACTAATATATAATTAAATATATAGATATATATATATATATATATATATATATATATATATATATATATATATACTTACTATGGACGAACCATAGCACTTGTTTAAAATATCCTTGTTCCATCATCACTGCAAGTTATAAATATTACATGTAACAATTCACCACAATTAGGACATTTCTTGTACCTAGCAGTTGTAAGCACACGGCTCTTGTCGCCTTGCCACCGTAAATTGCAATTGTTACATGTATATTTGCAAATAGTCCACAATGTGTTTTTAACTGCATCTGCATACACGAAACTTGTCGAAGATGCTGTGGACATTGAAGATGATGACGACGACGACGACGACTGACGTGAGGATCCTCGTGAAGTAGATGGCTGCTGACTTCCTGACATTATGTTCGTCTTGTGGGATGAAGAACTGCACTGAATTATGTTTATAATGTAATGATAAGGCTAAAAATAAACTTAAGGATAACAAAAATTAAAACCAAACCTTAAAGAACAACAACTTGTATGCAGCAATTACACTTCATTTTTTGTTTCAATACAGCTTATCGATGCCTCTCTGCTGCATAATTTATTTTTAACTCTTTTTGATAAACCTGTATGTGGAGGAAACAAAACTAATTTTGTTTTTACTTCCTCCAACCTAGAGGCTAGTGGAGATGTACCACAACAATTATCCCAATTTTCAGCTGCTGTAGATGTTTCTGGTTGTTGTTGTTGTTTTAATTTATTCCATGTATACATCTCTGCTGCGTAGAATGTTTTCTTCGCAGTTTTTGATAAACCTGTAGGTGGAGGAAGCAAAAATTTTTGTTTTTGTTTCCTCCAACCTACAGGCTACAGGAGATGTAAAACAACAACTATCCCAGTTTTCACCTGTAGATGTTTCCTGTTGTTGTTGTTTTTGTTCTTCTTCTTCTTTTTCACACCAGTTGTCCATTAAAATTGGTACTAAATGGTCTAGTAGAAACTTTTAATCGTAAACTTGCTACGATAACTAACTGTGATTGTCTCTAGGTATTTATATTGTGACACTTACGTAGGTCTACCTACCTGTGTCGCACACAAAAGAGCTCCGGCTATCTATAGGTTTCGTGCGGGAGCAAGGTCGGGGTGCGATAAATAAATTTTTGGTTGATTTAGCCCAACTAAAATTAAACTGACTCAGGCCAATGCCTGTGCAAAAATTAAAATACCACAATTTTATTTGTCGGGGCGCCAACACCTTGAAAAGGGTAAACCTCGATAGGTGTACTCGAGAAGAAGGAACACAGAACCAATAAAACCTAAGTTTAATGTGACTTTACGGTACAAAAAATAAAATTTTTGGTAAAAATACAAATTGGAAAAAAAAATAATAAATTTTATACCCAAAGATTGCAGCAGAACAGGGGCGTCGTCTATCTACGGCTGGGGACACACTAAGGTGAAGTGACTGAGCCCTCGTTCCGGACGTAGCTGCAGGAACCGTGGAGAATTTGTAGGGACTGTAAGCTGAGGAGAAGCTGAAGCGAGTCTTCAAGGTAACACCTCTGTTTCGCTTTATGCGGCGGTTGGAAAGTCCTCCTGTCGAGGAATGGAGCTCTCTTAGCCTCAGGCTAGTTCAAAAATTTCCATGGTTTGGTAGCAGACTTTGGGGCTGGTCTCGAGCCTTGTTCTCCGGTCGGTCTAGGTCAGCAATACTGGAACTGTAGGTCCTGGACCGAGGTTCAGCCACAACCACCAAAGTCACTGTTATCCCTGAAAATACAAATCTCCAACAGTACACAGTACTTTTGAAGTAACAAATTCGTCTGAAGGACGTGGTTATTATACAGTTTATTACAAAGATTTTAAGCCCTGTACTCCGTCAGAAGTTATACAAAATTTATTAAAACTTTAAATTTACAAGAAAGAATAAGGAAAAACTACACAAAAGGAAAAAGGAAAAATTTGGTTGACAACTATTAGCAGAGCTACAGAAAAAATCCCCAAATATACTAGTATAAAAAAAAATAAACAACGCTCTGTAATAATTCTCAATCCTGAAGGAAAAATTTTCTCGAGGTTTTGTGGCAAATCAACAAATTAACTCAATCCAAAAATAGGACTTGTCAACAAAAAACTTAACCGACGAAAAATTAAATCCGGCTTTCAAAAGGGAACGCGTCCATGCCGTATCCAACAGGATCTCAACAAGATGGCCGGCAATCAACTATTCACACCACGTATTCTCCAGTGTGCTCTATCATACACTTTTTGTTTCCAGTCCCTGATACCCAATTGATGTAAGTCTTCTAGTACTGCACTAAACCATTTCTTTTTTGGCCGCCTTCTTCTTCTTCGTGCACTTAGTTGACTGTTGAAAACAACTTTTACAATTCTACTTTCCGTCATTCGATTTATGTGTCCGAACCACTTTAGTCTTAACGATTTACTTATCCCCACTATATTACTATCCCCAAAAAGAGCCATTACTTCTAAATTCGTTCTCCTCATTACCCGGTCTCCCTCTTTTTTCCCACCAAAAATTGTCCTCAACACCTTTCTTTCCCATCTTAACAACTTTTCCTGATCACTTCTCACTAATGTGAGAGTGATCAGGAGATAAAAATTTCATTAATTAGGCCGGAAAGTGTAAAATTTATAAATCTTTGAAATGTAGCTGGAGCGTTACATAAACAAAAAGGCATTTTGTTATATTCATAATGACCATCAGGTACGGAAAATGCAGTTTTTTCTCTGTCATTTTCATCCTTATCTATTTGATGATAAGCAGCTGTTACATCGATCACACTAAATAAATTAGAATTATTAAATTGTTCTATTTGTTCATTTAAATTTGGAATTGGGAAATAATCTTGTTTAGTAATAGAATTTAACGCACGATAATCTATACACATTCGTATTTTATTTTCACCTAACTCCGTTCTTTTTGTAATAAGTACAACAGGGGCGGACCAAGGAGAATTTGATGGTCTTATAATTTTGGATTTTAACAATCTATCAATTTCATCTTTAATAACTTGTCTCTGATGGTATGGAACACGATATGGGCGTTTTGAGATTGGCGGTACATTTTCTGTTATAATTTTATGTTTAACTTTAGGAGTACTCGTAAGTACAGAATCATTATCAATAAAAATATCTTTGTACCTATTTAATAATTCTAGTAACAAGTTTTTATTTCTTTCATCTAAATGTGATACATCTATGTCTTTAAAAATATCGCTTTTATTTTGTTGAATATTTCCTATTACCATGTCACTTCTTTTGTCGTTTTTATTATTTTCTTCAAAATTTTCTACAATTTTAAATTGATTAGTTGCTCTGCCCAATATAGTATTTTGTTTTAATTCAACTTCAAAAGTATTTAAATTAATAATACGGCCCTGACAATGTTGTATATTGCTTACACAGTGAGCTACATATACGCTGCTTATCGGCAACTCATAAGCTTCTATTAAAATATTATCAGTACTATTTAAATTCTTTTTTAATTTATATTTAAAATTTGCTTCACTGTGAGCAGGAATTTTTAAATTTTCACATAATAAAATATCAGAATAGTTATTATTAATTTTTGGTTTTACTTTTTCAGAGCAATTATTATTATTATTACTTAACCCTTGGACGACTTTATTATTATTAATTACGTTATTTGTGTTTTCATTTGAAACACTTTTATTATTAATTGTGCCTTTATTTATTGCACTTTCTTTACTTTTATTTTCAATTTGATCTACGCTTTCATAAAAAATTTGTGACAAATTGCAAATATTAGATTGTTGACTGATATCAAGGGACCTCAGCTTACTGGCAAAATCTCTTTCTAAGTGCGCTTTTGTATAATTCGGACGTAAGACGCGATCATTTATTCTTAAACAATTATTGTTATTGTTTATTAGAGGTTTGTCGTCAAGGTTTTTCTCACATTTCTATTGTGTGCTTCTCTGAGTCACACGGTATATTTTTGATAGATACTACTGCTTTATCTTTACAGTTGCACTGAATACAATAGGGCCTTTCTTTTAGAGTTAGTCGTAATAATGATACGATGATATAATATAATAAAATAATAGGAATAAAAAATTGAATTATTATATATATTATAGTTGGTTTAAAATTTAATTTATAATTATTATTGGGCAGGCATTCATTATTATTATTGTTGGTTTTCGTTTGGTTATCTAATTCTATGGTCTGAATTTCAATATTATTTAATTTTGATTAAAAAATTTTAATTTTGTATAACAATTTTTTATTTATTTCATCTTGTTCCTTACATTTCGTTTCTAAATTTTTGCTTTGTTCAGTTCGCCGTTCGTTTTCTATTATAATATCAAAATTTTGTTGTATTGATTTGTTTGAAATTGTATAAATTTTTTCTTTAATAATACTAAGATTTTGATTTTCCTGATCCAAACATAATAATTTTATAGTAGTATTCCAAATATTAATTGATTGTTTATCAAAATAAATTTTTGCTCGCGTAAAATGAAGAAAATCTCTACCGTTTATACCATCTGCTTCTAACGGTAGTTTATTACTACATACTAAGACATTAAAATATGACTTAAGTGCCGAGAATTGGTAATTTACGCTGTTAAAATTATTTTTTTAAAATTTTGTTAATTTTTGTTCAATATGTTGTTCCGAAATAATTGTTACAGGAGAACCCATGTTTATTAATAATGTTAATAATTTGGAATATATGAATAAATTTATAAAACATGGAATATTTTCTAAATTATCATAATTATTAAAATATATGTCGGACGATGATTCTTCAAATTCTTTCTGAATAATAGGCGAAACTGACATTCCCCTATTTAATTATGAATTTAATTCTCTCCGCTCCAAGGTTTGAACGGAGGACGATTTAAGTTAATAAAATTTTTTGGAATTGCACCCGTTGATTTAGACGTAGAGGATGTTGACAAATTGTTAGACCTATTTACTAATGTATTTTCAGACCTAGAATTTTTATTCGATTTTAAAAGAAAACATCGTTCTATTGTGTGCTTATTTCACCCACAATTTGAACAATTATATTTAAAAGTATTCAATTTATTGAATTTTTTATTTTGTTTTCTAAACCAACAATTTTCTGTTATATGATTATTTTTGTTACAATTTTGACAATATAATTTATTATTTTTGATATTATTTTGATTTTGTTCATTGTTATTCTGTTCGGAATTTGCATTAGGATAATTTTAATTTGTTTAAAATTACTTACGGGCTTTTGATATTCCCGCTGTGCAATATTATTAAAAATTTTATATCTAATTTTCAAGGATAACTGATTTTGTTCTTCATAGCATGCAATTTCTTGTGCTATTTCTAAATTTAAATTCTTTTCCCTCATAAGTGCCAAACCTATTTTGTGTATAATTTCCCTTTTTAACCCTGATTTAAATTGATTTAAAATTAATTTTGAATTTTGTTTTTCAATTCCAGGCTTTTCTTCATTTGTAGCATTTAATAAATCTTCGGCCAAAATATCAGTCCGAATTGCTTGAAGTCGTGTAACAAATTGAGACACAGTTTCGTCATGTCTGTGATAACATTTACTTAAATTATTTAATGCTAAACCTGGTGTTTTATGTATTAAGAATCGTTTAAACATTTCTTTTTTAAAAATTTCATAATCTAACGTATCTAAATTTGAATTAACTTCGAAAAATTTCAATGCATTCCCTGATAATCTACATTTGATTAAATTTAGCGTCGTAGCCTGGTTCCAGTTATCTAGTTTTGCTCTGGGTTCTATTTTCTGAAAATATGATTTTGGGTCTTTTCCTGAAAAACTATCTATAGTGTTTGCAATCATGTCTAATGGCATGTTAAAAAAATTTAGAGGATTTTGATTTCCTGTTTCAGAAGAAGAGGGGATATTTTTATTTCCTGTTTCAGAAGTAAAGGGGGTATTTTCGTTGTTCGAAATTATTATTATTATTTATATATATTCTTAAAATAAATAATCAGCCTGCAGAGGTAATAAAAAGTCCCTTTTCGCTGCCACCAAATTTGTAACGTGCTTTTAATATATTTCTTAATAGAAATGTAATAAAGACTAATTATATTAAATATTAAAAAAAAGATTAATAAATACTTACTTGAAGTATTATTATCTTCCTAATAATTTATTATAAAAAAAGACAGAAGGATAAAAGGATTAAAAGGTTTTGGGAAGTTTGAGAGGTTTTGGGTTCGTAGCCCTCGTAGGTAAATAATGGATTTTCTTAGCTCTACACACTAGTTTATACAAATAAAAGTTTATACTTACAATTTAGTTCAGGGAGTTGTAGGAGAGACAATTGAGGTTGGTTGATTGTAATTTAATAGGAATTTAGAATTATTTTTAAAACCGAACGATAGATAAAATTAACTAATTACTTTTGAGAAGCCTGTTTGCGAACGAATGAATGAATTCTCCGAGAGCAAGAAGATTGAAAAAACTGACTTGCTCAGCATTGTTACCCCACTAATAATGAATGACTATATCAGCTAATTATTTAAATTTTGGCGGTTTGTTACAACGCGTATTCGTCGCGATCAGTGTTATATGCGGTAACACTGGTATTTCCACGAAAATAATTCGTTTGCTAAATAAATCACTAGGGTGAACCGAATTATATTCTTTAATTCGTTGTAGCAAATCCTACCGACTGCGCCAATTAATGTTCGGAACGGAACGAATCGGTTTTTAAAAAGGAATTTATTTATTGTACAAAGCAAAATAAGTGTTTACAATTCAAGTTCATAATCTAGACTAACTACAATATGAATATATATATATATATATATATATATATATATAACCATGTCATAATCCCTATAACACTCACGGTAAACATCGTTATGCTAATATATATATATATATATATATATATATATATATATATATATATATAAATAAATATATATATATATATATATATATATATTAGCATAACGATGTATACCGCGTGTGTTATAGGGATTATGACATGGTTCACAGAAATACGAGATGGAAAATGCTACAAATGAGCTTTTAATGACATTATAGTGATTATGATATAGCAAATTATGTCACGGTGGGTTTATGTTTTTCAACCCTTCATAAATGACGTCACCTCCACTATTGTATTCGTACACCACTATATTTTACTCTGATAAAAAAAATTTAATTTCTATAAGTTTAGGTAGGCCGCAGGTATCTTTACAACTGCCTTTATAATAAGGGCCTGTGTTCTTGCTGCCTGTATATTTGATAGATATTTTAAAATACTTTTAAATTTATTTTTCTTTTTCATTCATTTATCGGCAACAACTAATTTCCTTGGTAAACATAAATTATCAAAGTTTGTTATTTCAATTATTCTATGTTTACGTCTGGATAACTCAGCCATTGTGATTTCCACTTCTTTCCACTGGTACACATACTCTTATCAATTCTACCTGAAACTCGCCGTAAATAAATATATTTGCATAGCTCTGCTAAATGTTATATATTGCACTTCAGATGACATCGATATGTAACTGACTGGTAAGTTTAAAGCCTACCGGTCCATTCTCAAGAGTAGGAATGTGCATAATTAAACCAACAGAATTGAAGTCAAGAATTAATTTAGTAATATTTTTCCCCAGATTCTTCAACCTATTTGTAAACCACTTTACATGCTATCGTAGGATCAATAAAACGAAAAATTGTTCGTTTGCCTGTCAGATTTTAGCACATGGTTTTTAGTAATAGAAATCATAAAAAAATATTTTCTATAATCATCTTCAATGGTATCACTTTTGCGGATTAACGCACCGCTTCTATTTTGTAACGAAATCGTGTATTGTGATTGAATCTAATGATTGTACGAAACATATATGATACTTTCACATATGTTGAAAAAAATATCACTTCTTCTTTTGGTATTTGCTTATTCCATTCAATTTCTTCTTCTTCACTTTGAATTATTTAATATTTCATATTAATTTCATTATTGTATATATTAAACATTTTTATTTTACCCTGTTTTAAATCGTACGAATTTTGTCTTAAATAAACAAAATATAACAAAGACTATCCTGCGTACATATTTTATAAAGAACACGTCCCTCTCTTTCTTTTAAAATTTGATAATATAATTAAAGATTCCGAAGCTGGAATTCAATACAAAACATCTACACCTGTATTACTACCGTTTGTCAAGTAGCCAGCACCTTACGCCCTTGTATCAAACAATTGTAACGGGTGATGTGAGTTCATGCCAAACCGAGCTATTTTAAATAGGTCTACTTTCGGATCGTGGAAAGGCAGGTTGTTAAAATAAATACGCAAATATATATATATATATATATATATATATATATATATATATATATATATATATATATATATAAATATATATACTAAAATTAAAAAAAAGTTATAAGGAAATGAGTAAGTCTTTTACCAATATCGTTATTATAATTTAGATCTTTCTTTCTCGGACTCTGGACTACCAACTGCTGTATATTTCAATCAGAGTACTTAATTTGGATTTTTACATACTCATCAAATATCAGTTATTTCAGTGGAAAAATTTATATTTATTACATATTATGCATGTTTATTACACTGCACTCATACGTCATAAATTATCAACGCAACTTTATAAAACATCGGACACTAAATAATAAAATTAAATTAATGTGATACCTACTTCACAAAGTCGAAAGAGTATTGCCTTTTACATTTCTCGCACTTTTGAATATTTACATTGCCCCGCAACGTTTCATTTATAAGATATATTTTGAAAAATTATTAAAAATTTTTGTTGAGTGGACATCCTATGGTAACAAACTTTATATAAATATGATACACATAATTTAATATTTCTACCTTAAAGTCTTTATTTTCACTTGATCACAATACACTTTTTACTTGGGGGGGTGGGGATTGTTGTAACAATATGGGGGCTGTTAATTGGTCTGTTTTTGTTAGCACTGCTTGCTGTCTCTGTGTCAATCCTTGACCTTCTTGCGATAAGAGGTGCAATGTTCGGATTTCGCTAACGCTGCATCTCGTACTCAGATGTATGTTGTGTATGGACCATGATAATTTATGCTGATAATTTATATGCCAAATAACAGACAATGAAATTTAACTATAAATTCTTAAATATAACCCTTTTAATTCCCAAAAATATCATTCTTATTATTTTAATTTATGTATCCCGTTTTGTACTGTATTGTTTTCTTTTTCAACTGATATAATTTGTAAATGATGTACGCCTATGGATAGTGAAAGATAAGTTGTTTTTTTATTAAACTAGTGAACATATCCTAAATTAAGGAATTTACTGTGACATTAAAAATTTAAAAATAGTCAAGTGAAGTGTGTAAATGTATAATAAACAAGGTGAAAGAAGAAAATCCTCCAGAAACAGTAAAAATTGGGAATTAGAACGATAAAAAGTAGTGAAGAGAGTGATAACGACAGCGACCTTGAGCCAAAGACAAGACGAGTGGTAGTGCCGTGTGGACATGCAAAGTAAGTAGCAGCGGCGGAGGTAGCGGACGATGAGTAGGGAGTGTAGAAAGCGCAGTGACTCGTTAGAAAAACGTAGAAGAGAAGAACCCGATAAAGATCAGGACAATATTTTTAAGAAGAGTAAAATCACCCCCAAGTCACCAATAAAATCACAAGATTGTATAATTGAAATGGATGAAATTAAAAATATGTTTGCTTCGTTAACTAATGCAATAGGAGAAATTAAAGAACAAATAAGAAGTAATCATGAGGACTTAAAATTTGAAATTAATAAAAATGCGAATTCAATATAAGAACTGAAAAGACAATATGAAGAAAGAGAAAAATTATGGAAAAAAGAAAAAAAAAGAAATGAGTAAGGACATTAAAGTACTACGAAACAGAATCGAAGAACAAGACAGAAAAAATAGAGTAAACAATATAATAATCAAAGGTCTAGAGATTAAAGACAAGAAACCGAAAGATGTAATAAATGATTGTCTTGAAAAAGAATTAAACATGAAATGTGAAATAAAATCTGCTAAAGTAATAAAAAACGACAGACATATGACAATAGCTTCCGCAGAAATAGAATGTCATGAAGACAAAATTAGCGTAATGAAAAATACAAGCAAGCTAAAAGGGCGGAAGATTTATATAGATAATGATTTATCGAAACAGGAAAGAAAGATGCAAGCCGAAATGAGAAAAAAAGCCAGGGATGAAAGAAATAAGGGAAAAAATGGTAAAATATTTTACAATAAACTACAAATAGAGGATAATATTTTAGTATGGAATACAGAGAGTGGCACTCTACAAAAACAGCAAACTGAAATAAATCAAGTATCTCAGATGCCAAAAAACTGAATGTTCCCGGCGCTACTTGGAAAACGACCCGGCCATGGAAAAGGAAAAATGAGATTATAAACGTATGTACATGGAATCTCCAAGGCACACAGACGCTAGGAGCTTATAAGAATCTAAATGAGGTTTTCAATAACTATAATATTGCAGTGGCTGCATTGCAGGAGACAAAGCAAAAAGGGAATGACATTTTTGAAATAAAAGATTACGTTGTTTTTAACTGTGGCTTCGATACAAAGTACCATGGAACAGGTTTTATGGTAAAAAGAAATTTGAAAGATATGATTATAGACTTTAAACCATTGTCTGATAAAATGTGCTCATTAAGAATGAGAGGAAAATACAAAAAAATTACATTTATTAATGTGCATGCACCAACAGAGAATAAAGACGAAGATGAAAAAAATAAGTTTCATGAAGATTTAAGCAAGGTAATAGACAATACACCAAGATACGACATTAAAGTAATATTAGGAGACTTGAATGCAAAAGTAGGAAGGGAGGACGAATACAGACAAATAACGAGAGGACACAGTAAGCATGAAGAATCAAATGAAAACGGAAAGAAGTTAATTGAATTGAACTCAAATGAGAATGAAAATAATGAGTACCGCTTTTCAAAGAAAGGACATTTATAAAGGAACATGGGTCTCTCCGGATGGAAATACATGTAACCAAATCGATCATGTACTGACTGAGAAGAAATACTCCTACGTCGTTAAAAATGTAAAATCCCAGAGAGGAGCCAATGGAGACAGTGACCATTTTATGGTCAATATTGAAATAAAGCAAGGAATATCTTATAAGGTGCAAAAAAAGAGGCACAGAAGGGAAATATTTGATGTTAGTAAACTACATGATAAAAAGACAAATGCAGAGTTTAAAAAAATATTACAAAACACATTACCGAAAACATCAAAAGAGAAAACCCTGCAAGAAAAATGGTTAGATATAGAATGTGATGTGAACAAAGCTTCTAAAAAGATTCTACAAGAAAAAGCAAAAGAAGCAGACAAGAATTGGTTTGATGATGAGTGCAGACGAGCAATGGAAAAGAAAAATAAAATACGAAGCACCGTATTATGTACACCTAGTTTTGAATGGAAGATGGCATATAAAGAGGAAAAGAAAGTTTTTAAAAATTTATGTAGAAAGAGGAAGAAACTCATTCCTATAATGAGGAAATATCGGGAACAAGGCTTATTTGCGATAATTAAATATGATAAACTATATGTAAATGAAAAAGAGTTAGGTAAAGAGGAACTACAATAAACAATTAATTCAACAAATGAATCTGCTGCATCAACTAAAGACAAAAAAGCAAGACAACTATCAGATGAATCGGAATCATTATTGCCTAGTGCAAAGCAATTGAAAGACAACAAGTCTACATCAATAAGAAGAAACAGTCTGTCTGTCAATTCTACATTCAACTGCAAGAAGAATAGCAACTCAAATGAAAATATATTACAATATTTCCATACATTCACCAAGGAAAAACTACCTCAAAAACTGGACAACAATCCCGTACACTCTAATACAAAAACAACTAGCGGTGAGAATTACAATTCTGTAACAAACGCATAGCAACGAACGATAATTCCGAACTATCAATCGAAGACAACTACAGCATTTCAAATAGATATTTTCTTTTATTTCCATGGCTGACTGATTTTCAACGAAAATATTAGATTTTAAATTTAATAAATTTCGCCCTGCAGACGAAATTGCATATTTCAAATAAGTGTGATCCTTAGAATTAATATTCTCCTATAAGTATACAAAATTTCAAGTGAATATCTTGCACTGGGGAGATACTATTCATAATTAACTGATTTCCCATGTAAAACTCCCATGTGTCGGTCGAGCTGGGACACCCGGTATATATATATATGTATATGTATATATATATATATATATATATATATGTATATGTATATATATATGTATATGTATATATATATATATATATATATATATATATATAATATAATTTGTAATTCCTGATCTTCTTCTCTTTCATGATTTTGTATTATAAATGATGTTATTGTACTCCAAATGCACGCAATTTTAAAGAATGTGCACCCAGCAGATTTATATACATTGTATCCATTAATAACTGTATTTCAAACAAATTTGATAAATTTTATAATGGCAAAAATTCTTATGAACCCTGATATGAAAGTACCTACGTTTGAAAACCATTCCCACATTTTCGCCACTGCTGACTTTGCTAGTTAAGCAATATCTGATTTTGAAAATACATCTAAAGTTGGCCTTGGTCGAAAGTATTTTGTCCGATTACTTTACTCGTAATTACGTTATTTACAGGTTGTTTTTCGATTCCAAACATCAGAGAATTTTGCGCGGTTTTAATTTCTTTTTTTGTATAAATGCCTGAGCTTCCTAAATCATATAACGGTTTAAAGTTGAAATACGGTTCCGGCTGTATTTCGAGTACTTCTGGTGTGAAGCTTTGAATTACTTCTGAACCAAAAACCTATCCATTTGTTATCAATATGAAATAAAGCTATTGCTAGGAAAGTACTATCTATTTCCTCTGCTTTGGGTTCCAAGATATAAGTAATTACAGTGGCAAATATCATTTCATCCATTACCCTACCTACATATCCTAATCTAAACTTATTCAATGTGATGTTTCTAACCCGAACACTTCAATAATAACGTTTAAACCTCCAGACACCAATATTATTTTTATACAGTAAATTAAAAAAAAATTACTAATCGCATAGTAATGATAAATCAGGACAAATTTCCCCAATTTCCACAATAATGAAAATGAAGGATTTCTTGGAGAATTCAGTCAATTTAATAAATTCAATTACACACCAACGTTTTGACTTCAATTGAGTATTCTTCAGGGTGATAATTGTTAATTTAAAATAGAAAAAAGATCATATTTTTAGAATAATTGCAAAAACTGCTCGTCAAGAAATAAAAAGGTTTACAACACATCCACATCATTCACACTTATACAATCAACTCAATCAGTTGTAATAGTATAAACCAATTGATTAAGTGCTACCGCTATTTTATGCGAATATTGTAGAAGTTTTGAGATTTTGCCAAATTATTCAATTTTTTTTTTGGATTTTTAATAGTGCCTTTTATTGGATTTGTGATTCATCGGATTTATACCGATTTTGGCAATCGATCGTTCTTACTCACCTAAATGTAGTTGTTGTTCATTTTTTTTAAGTTATTTATTTAAATACATAATTTATTACGGTAATTTTATTCTAAATTTATTTTACACAAAATGCGCATCCAGTTCATATACAAGAATCTAATCATGACAATTCTCTTTCAGACTTCCAAGTATACATTTCAAGTAAATATTTCAAGTATACATTTTACGTAAACATTTTAATTTTCAATCTTCGATTGATTATTTTCGTTTTACCTTTTTACGTTTTCTATTATTTTTCCCTTTTTGGGAATTATCGTTTTTTGCATTTTTTTTCCATCCGGAAATCATTTCTTCGTTCTCGACGAGAAACGAGTTGGAAACAAACTGTTTTTGGGACACGTGTTTGCAGAGACGCCATTTTACCATCAAAGCAAAACATTTTTCCTTGTCTTATTTGGTTTTTGCTTTTATTTATTTATTTGTATATTTCTTTTTGATAACGTACCTCCAGCTAACAATTTTTGGTCAGTTTTGGATACAGTTATAGCGTTTTCGATTGGGATACACTGACTGCACTCAGTGCGTACTGCGGGCAACTGGCGTATTCGATTAGGATTTCCAGTGCAAGGGTGCAACCTTTTCCGTATTCGATTGGGCCAGGCATATTGCCCCCAATACGCACTCAGTGCAATAAATTCTGCACCATCTCCAGCCGTAGTGCAGTTCTTTTCGAATACTAAAAGGCGCCATGAACTTGAATCTGGAAGATATCGTTACTTTGCAAACATTACTCGAATGTTCATCTTCAAATAGTGATGAGGAAAATATTGAAAATGTGGTGAAGCACGATCGGAAAAGGCCGAAAGTGAAATATTTTATCACTGAAGTAATAAACGAATATAACAATGATGATGTGAGTGCTAAATGTTAATATGTACAGTAAAATAGACTTGATATTTGAAATGAAATGATTATTTTTAATTCTTGTAAGCTTTACTCTATTGTAAATTTTTGTTTTCAGTTTAAAAGAAATTTGCGGTTGTCAAGGCAGACTTGCAATCAATTAATAACAATGTATGAAAATACACACACTTTTTTCAATGTCATGTTTCTTTCGCTTTCTATACCACAGCTTGATTCCTGCCATTTCTAGTGCACTGAGTGTTTGATGTATTCGATTGGGGTAGTTTTACCTGCTCAACACTCGGGCAACTCGAGTGCGACACCAGTGCCGAGCATGACGTCATACAAAAATTTCCGAGCGCATTCAGTGCACACTCAGTGCATCCAAATCGAAAACTCTATATTAATGTTTGCTCAACTTCTACATTAATTTGATGGTTTAGTTATTCTTAGTTTTATGTTTTATACAGAAACGTCAAATTTAAAAATGTTTTTTAATTTTTAAATAATAATATATTAACCTTTATTGTACGTAATTCAAAATAATTTAAATGATATAATAAATATAAAATATACCGTCTTATAAAATTTAAATTACTTAAATATATATAAAATTGTCAATAAGATAATGAGTAATACGGCAATATGGATTAATCGACGCCAACAGAAACTTGTTTTTATTATAAAATTATGCCTCTGTTTTAACTTTTGTCTTACAATAAAAAAAATGTAATCGTATTAAAAAAAAACTAAACTAAATATTTTTTTTACATAATTTAACGCCCAACGTAGGACACAAGTAAACAAACAAGAAAAAACAAGGATACCATTGTGTGATTAGTGTTTGCCATTCTCTACAATATATGTGAGTTGTCAAAGTGACTTTAGTACACAATGTTGTAGTAAACACTAAATATTGTGAACTTGAGTTATTTGTGCATTGTACAAGTTATTCATTTTTGCAATATTCATACACTTCAACAAGTAATTGACTTTAACATGTAAAAGTGGGAAACATTAGACTTTGCGTAAACTACATAATCACGTCAAATATCAAAGCAAGTTTTATGTCAAAAGATGTGAACTTTTAGCACAAACTCAAAAGAAGTTCTGGCGACGACAAGCATCAAACACCATCCCCGTCTGCCAGTTGGTAGCAGTAAGCAACTTAAGTTTTCTTGTGTGCTATCTTAGCTGAGATTCCGGACAAATTATGTGAGAATGTAAAACTGGATATGGTACATGGAAGGTTAACGTAAGAAAGTAAATCGATGAAAGAAGAGAGAACATGCCAGAAAGAAGAAAATAAAATGTAATTACTGCAAGAATTATAGGATGTTACATATCTTATTGTAAAGTTTTTTGACGAAAGAATGAAGGGAAAGAAGCGGATTCTCAAAAGGAAGTTCAGGTATAGAACTTTACCCAGAAAAAGTATTACTTGCTCGCTTGAAAGCGTGTTCAATTGAACAGTAGCCACGACAGCAAAAATTGAGATTTTGTGACTCATTTGATTTTGTTCCAACTATTCTTCGTCCTCTTCACAGAATGGACAGACATCATTTTCAGCATTACCAATTTTGTACAAATGGTATTTTAGCCTGTAGCTCTTTGATGTTAGAAATAAGAATATGAGCGTCGGATATTGTATTAAAAAAAATATTTATATCAGGCAGAAATATGTTTAAAGAAGGGTGGTACGTCTAGATACTTTTTCTTTCCTCTACTGTTCTGGGTGCCCGTTTTTCTTCCGCCGGGCTGGAGGTCCAAAAATTTAGTGCTATATTAGGGTTGCACCCGAAAACTTCCTCCATGCTCATAAGATCCGGAGACTAGTACTAAGCGTTAGTGAGACCGTGTCTCCCATGTTTTTCCTCGGAGAGACGTTCTAACCAACCGTACAAGTTCTCAAGCCTCGGCGTAATGTTGAAAATATTATACGGTAATTCCGAAAGTTAAACTGATACAGAATAGTATTTCCACCACAGCCGTAACAGATGAATAAATGAATTACAATGGAGTGTAGCTAAATAAACTACGGTAACGAGATGATAAGTAGAAACATAAATACAACAGAGTAGAAATACAACACGTAAGAGAAAAAAAGATTAGGAGCTCCTATAAATGATACTTGGCTGAAAGTCGTGTTCGAGGGATTTGACACTATAACGTTGGTTAGGATGGAATATGATTTCAGCACTAACGATTCAATCACAGATTACAAAATTTACAAAAAAAAAATCATACAATATCTGTGGCTTATCAAACTAACACAAAGTTAATTCTAAAAATTTTTATTGATTCACAAAAGTGACTGAAACCATCACTATATCAAAATTATCCCAAGTTAGCATTCACTCAATCAAGTATTTATCATGGATAATTTTCGTTAATGATAGATGGATTTACTTGATTGGTTTAGGAAGATTAAGGAAAAATTACTAGAATTCAGTCAATTGAAGAAAATTAATTTCCTCTCTGATTGGTTTCAATCCTACATGGGTTTTCCTTAGAGAGAAAAAGTCAGACAATGATTTTCTAACATATGTAGTATCGGAGATATAATATATATATATATATATATATATATATATATATATATATAAATTAATTTAACGGTGTTAGGATGTAAGTTTTTAAAAAGATTTTATTTTATTCACAAATAAGAGATCTTTATAGCTCTGTTGTTACATCAAGACTGCAGTTACATTACATTTCCATATTTTTGTACAAGCAAGTAATATGAAGCTGACATGGTACGGCGCGGGAACATCCGCTGGTAAGGACTGCTGAGTCTGCTGGTTCAGGTTATGTAACACCTCCCTCCTTGAAACGAAACTCTAGGGTGGAACGACTTGAGTTTCGCAAAATGCTGCGGGATTCGGGTCAGCTACCTTTTTCTGTAAAAGTTCATTTTTACATTTTATCAAAAAATAGAGCATAATCACAAGCGAAAGGATGGTAACGCCAATGATCGAGCCCACTGAGAAATTGTTGTGAAGATCGATTAATTCGATGGGAAGTGCTTCTTGGTTGGATTTGGTGTAATTTGTCTAAGGACACCTTGTCCAGTTTTAACTTCTCGACTTGTAATACTGATGAGTTTCGCATGGTAATCCCTTCGAGGCTCATTGGATGACCTGGTATTATTGTTAATCTGTTGGCATAGACATTTGTTGATACTTTAATTGAACAATTCGGAAGAATCACGATTAAGTAAGTTCCTTTAAGGGATGCGATGGTATTTTGTTTGCAGGATGTCTGTATTTTCTGTTGTTTTGGAAATATTCCGATGTAATGGGCTTCGTTGATATCCAATATTACTCTTTCAGTGATTTTGACTGGTATTTGTTGGCAATTATTAGCTGTTGTGTCAGTCGATAGGATTGAGGATAGACATTCTTCTTCCTTTTGCAGTTGAAGAGGATTTGTGTTTTCGCACAGGAATTCTGATTGTAGATCGGTGCATTTTTCGTTACTGTATTGGTATGCATGGTTGCTTATTGATAGATACGTGGCAGGTGGAATAATGGTTGATTGGTTTGAATTAGGTATAGAAAATAGATGATAATGATCAAATGTATCAGGATGTATTAAGGGGAAATCTAGTGAAAACATAATTTTTTCATTAAAGATGTGAACTTTAATTTTGATAATGTGATAATATTTTAATAAGTCGTTAGTATTTGAATTCGAAAATAGTAATTGTTTATGATCATAAATGGAGTGTAATTCTTTAATGATATCTTGTAAGTCCTGATAAGATATAATGCTCGGGTGTACAGTTTCTAGGATAGCAAACGATACTGCATTTTCTATCTTTTCTAAATAGTTTAATAATGAATCGAGGGTCCGTGAAGTTAGCAACCACCGGAAAGCACAAACGATGAAATTTATGCCAAACGTTTGTGCTTCGTTTGTGCTCAATTGTGCCCCTAAATAAAACTCAGCAACCCTTACCGTTCGTAAGTAATAAACAATTTAAATGTGGTTGCCAACTTCACGCCTAGCAACCACCTGTGAAGCACAAACGATGAAACATATACCAAACGTTTGTGCTTCGTTTGTGCTCAATTGTGCCCCTAAATAAAACTCAGCAACCCTTACCGTTCGTAAATAATAAACAATTTAAATGTGGTTGCCAACTTCACGCCTAGCAACCACTTGTGAAGCACAAACGATGAAACATATACCAAACGTTTGTGCTTCGTTTGTGCTCAATTGTGCCCCTATATAAAACTCAGCAACCCTTACCGTTCGTAAGTAATAAACAATTTAAATATGGTTGCCAACTTCACGCCTAGCAACCACCTGTGAAGCACAAACGATGAAACATATACCAAACGTTTGTGCTTCGTTTGTGCTCAATTGTGCTCCTAAATAAAACTCAGCAACCCTTACCGTTCGTAAGTAATAAACAATTTAAATGTGGTTGCCAACTTCACACCTAGCAACCACTTGTGAAGCACAAACGATGAAACATATACCAAACGTTTGTGCTTCGTTTGTGCTCAATTGTGCCCCTATATAAAACTCAGCAACCCTTACCGTTCGTAAGTAATAAACAATTTAAATGTGGTTGCCAATTTCACGCCTAGCAACCACCTGTGAAGCACAAACGATGAAACATATACCAAACGTTTGTGCTTCGTTTGTGCTCAATTGTGCCCCTAAATAAAACTCAGTAACCCTTACCGTTCGTAAGTAATAAACAATTTAAATGTGGTTTCCACCTTTCTGCACAGCGAACACTTATGAATTACAAATTTAGAAATATGTGCGAAACGTTTGTACTATCCAAAATGTGCATAAAGAACTCAACCATCCCTATTGTTCGTAAGGAATGTAATATTAAAACTCTGATGTAGCCATCACATTACTAATCAAGATAACCTTTTTACAAGTAGCCTAGTTAATAGAGGCAAAAAAGGCTTTGCCATGTAAAAAGTCGGGAAGAATTTATATTTGGCAATTTTGTTCATTTTGAGCCCTAATAAAATTCTGAAATTTGTAAAAATGGGAAAAGTCCACCAGCGCTGCAATCTTGAATAAAGGCGATAAAAATCTAGTTATTTGATAATATCTCGTTTCCACAACTTTGCAAAGTAATAATATATTATACAAAATGGCTGAGAATAAAATATCCTCCAAGTTTTGTATTTTTGTTTAGATTAACTGTTAACGAGTTCTGGCAGAGGACAATTGAGCGTATATTTGTAATTTGCAACAATCCCTGAATTCTCATTACTATTTACTGTTCGTTATTGTTATTATATATTATTATTTATGTAAAAATAGTAATAATATATGTCAGCCAGTAACCAATACAGTTGTGTGGTCGTGTCGTGTCTTGTCTGATCGAGTAGATAAGCAACATCAAAATAACAAAATTTAAAATTTTGAATATTATAATATTCTATATTTCTAATTTTTCGTGCATTTTTCAGATTTTCTTTCTATTTCTAAAAATTTGTTGCCTAAAATAGATATAAAAATAGCCATTTTGCCTACCCATTTTTAATAATTTTAGAGCCTAAAATTCCGGTCTCTAGTAATAATAAATAAAAAATACATTGTATAATATAGTCATATACACAGTGTTCATTTTAAGTAGAACACCATTTCTATCTTAAGAACTATAAGAAATACGATATTAAAGTACCTAGGAAACAATTCCTATATCACAAGACTATTAAAATGAGCTCAATAATTTTTTATCAAACTAATGGTTCCAATATATGTGAAACAATATTACTACCTAAATTAATGTATGTAGTTATAACTAAAGTAAGTAAACCTAGAAATTTAATATTTTTATAAAATGCAATTATTTAAAATTTAACATGGTAACCGCCTATGTCACCTTTTCGTAGGACACCCGGTATGTTATATTACGTAAAATTAAGTGTTTTTAATTCAATTTTTAAGTTCTTTGTATTGTAATTCTGAAAATAAAATACACGCAAACGCATACAGACAAACAATGTTCATGTGTTTCTCTCCTTGCCTATCTTATACATTAAAAATCTGTTAAACTATTTCTTTTTCCTCTTCTTTAGATGTTAGTTGTTATTTCTCTCCAAAAGCCTTAATTTTCGTAATTTTCCCCTGCCAGACCTTTGTCAATTCTCATTCATTGCTTCGGTTATATACATATGTATTGTAGCGAACCCAGGGTAGCGGCGAGGGCGGCGGCGCAGGCGGCAGCCGCTAGCGAGCAGGTCAGAACACGTCCGTTCGCTCCCCATTGTTCTGATTTCCAAGGAATCAGAGAATACTCTAGAATAAACTGTTTTAATATAAATACCCCAAGCAAAAGATCGCGAGGACAGTCTTGTATCGATACGTGTAGTGAACAGATCGTGATATAAATAGACAGTGAAATAAATAAATAGTGATATAAATATTGTTGAAATAAATATTGCGTAGTTCTAATTGTTTAAATAAATAATCTTAGTTTTTAAGTCTTTATTGATATATGTTAGTCGTAAATTAGTATTTATATTTGTTAATTCTTAGTGTTAGTTATTTTTCATTATTCTTCATAATTCATATTTCTTTAATTAAACTTAATTATATAAATATTAGCGTTTTAATCAATTTTACACTTCACCTAAATAAATAAAACATTACAGTATATTCAATGGCAATAGTGGTCTTCCTGTACTTATTATTCTTGGTTTTTATTTTAATTTTAAACTTTAAAGCAACAATTTTTATATAACAATTACATACATCGATTTAGCTATATCTGTTTGCTATCGAAATTTACTAGTATTTTTTCTCTTTTGACTGTAACATTTGAAATTTCTATGTACGCATGCGCACGTGAAAATAAATAAGCGAATGTTTGGGACATGTACACTCTCCGTAAAAGCATATTCTAAACTTGTGTGACTCGCTGCTAAGTTCGTTGTCAAGATTTATAAATGACCCATGGATGTCAATATAGTATTTGTATATTAGGACAGTACACAGTAAAAGACAAAGCTTAAGGCAGTTAATGTTAATAGTATGCATTTTGTGTTCACAAAATTACATTAGATGTAATAATAAAAACATAATAAGTAACATGGACATAAACATAGGATAGAACATAAATGAGGAGCCTTAGCGCAATTTAGTTCTCGATAGAGGCACTGCTGTTTTAAAAATTGTGACGGTAAAAATAAACATCATTTTAGAATTTTCACTGGAAGAAAGATACTTGTGGATGAATGATTTTAGCACAAATAATATTTATTTAATAAAGAGGATGTTATTTTGATTTTTTTTTCGTATTTCAATAATTTATCTACATACATTAATCAAAATAAAAATTAATTAGGACATACTCTGCATAAATTTTGAATTTAATTGTTTTTTGTCCTTTATGAATTGCACTCGTTCTCTTTTTAAGTTTATTACTTTTCATTTTCGTATTCAAACACAATTAAATTTACTAAATATTGTTACGAGCCAGAATAAAAAAGAATAATGTTTCATATTTCAATATTTTCAAATGTTTTGCCGCAAAACCTTATACACACTGCGTAAAATTGCGTGTACTTCTTCTTTTTCTTCATAAAATTTTCATCGTGTGAGACGTACTTAAGCAACTCGCTCGGTTATGCCATCTACTTTTAGCTTTGCGCTAAGTTCCCATTAAAGTGCCGAGTATGTCATAGCAATGTATTTAGTTTAGAACATGCTTGGACAAGTAGTGAACCACTTCAAAATATTTGCTCATTGCCCTACTATGCGTGCACAGGTATTTCAAATGGTACAGTTAAAAAGAAAATTACAACAAATACCCCACTAAACCCTCTTCCTCAGTCCTACACTAGGGACCTTTAATTCTTGTATATTTTAAACTAAAAATTATCCTTATTTTGCTTACGTGACATTTTATAATGAAACGAAAATATTTCATATGGTAATTTTTTTCTTTTGACTGTACCATTTGAAATTTCTGTGCGCGCATGCGAACTTTGTAGGTAAATGACCGAGGATCTTATGAATACGTATAATGAATAATCATGCAAATTATTATTCGCAAATTTATAATTTTAGTTAAAAATTAATATTTGATTGTTCGGTATTATAATAATTTGCTACATCTATTAGTTGCAATAGGTCATGAAAGTGAACCCTGAAATATAATATCCGGTTTGAAATTTTGGCTATAGTGAACAAACCATAAGCGCGCAATTTAAATAACTGTCATCTGTTGTGCACTTATGTGTAGTTTGTACTCATATGATAATGACGGACATTTTATTATTATTTTTACGATCGAAACAGTAAAACAATAACACAAAATATATTCTTTATGAATTACAGAACATGCAATTCAGGAATTACATGGAATTGATTTCGAAAACACGAAGATTCTTGCTAGAGAAAATCATTGGATAAGAAGACTTATTAGAGAAGCTATTGAAATCAAGAAATCTCCTAATAATTTTAATTTAAATACTGGCTTTGAACTAAATAAGTCGTGGTTACCTGTCATCCGTTTTTAATTTTGTCAATGTCATTTGTATGTTTTCATTTGTTACCTATGTTACGTGATGTCTTGACTACTTATTTATTTGTTATTTACCTGACGAAGGCAGCCCTGAGCTGTCGAAACGTTGTAATTAATAAATTTTTACAGAACTAAACCCAAATATTGTCTATTTATTAATATTCATAGTAATTATTCAAAGTGTTATAAATATCGGGTGTAGCAGATTCTATTATGTTCTTAAATTTATTGAAATTTTCATTTAGTAGATCAATTCGATTTTTGATAATTTTTAGATCAATGTAGTGTAGGAATGTGTGGGAGGATGTTTTAATTCTGGCTTGACCTAACTTGAAAGGAAGGATTCCAGGATTATTTTCTAAGTTCCGTATTTGTACG
This sequence comes from Stenolophus ochropezus, assembly GCA_035578165.1. Taxonomy (NCBI): domain Eukaryota; kingdom Metazoa; phylum Arthropoda; class Insecta; order Coleoptera; family Carabidae; genus Stenolophus; species Stenolophus ochropezus. The sequence goes on from JAQOWZ010000007.1 coordinate 25,555,365, forward strand.
TCCTGTGTCTTTGTCATGTGAAGAGTCATAAGTCTGCAACAAGGAAGGCTTTTTTATTACCTTGTCTTCTAAAATTTTAAATTTATTATCATTATCATTCTTTTTTTGTTTTAAAACGAAAAGTCTTTTGTCTGGGTCGTTTTATATTACTTAAGTGAATGTTTTTGGAAGTGTTGCCATGTTCAGGTTTTATTTCTGCCGTTTTTAAATGTTGGTTAACTGTTTTGATTTTTTCTGGTTTAAATTTATTGTTAGTCTTACTTTGTTTTTGCTTGTTCTTTACTAATACTGTTTCAGGAATTTCAGGGAATTCTTCACGGTTTTTATTCGCATAATTAATAGTTCTGTGTTTATATTACTCATTGGTATCTTTGATTTTATTATATAACAATTTAATTTTTTCTTTATGATTAATGATATAGTTGTTAACTAATTGTTTTTCTAATTCGACATCTAGGGGTGAGTTTACATCTAAATGGCCTGTTATAATTTCGCAAGGTTTAAGTTTGGTGGCAGAGTGAGTAGAATTATTATAGGCTAATAATGCGTAATTAATTTTTGTTTCGATTGGTTCATTTTTGTATTCATCTTGATTGTTTAATAGTCGAATATGTTCAACGAGTGTTGAGTGAAACCTTTCGATTAATCCGTTCGATTCCGGATGTTGTGAGCTAATAAAGTGAAGTTTTACTTTGTGAACTTCTAATAATTCTTTAATGAGAGAGTTTTTGAATTCTAGGCCGTTGTCCGAAATTATTTGGTCAGGTATACCGTGATGTGTAAAATACTTAATGAGGTTGTTTACGACTTCTATACCTTGTCCAGAGTTTAGTCTATAAGCTTGGGCGTATCTCGAAAATGCGTCAATGATTGTTAAAAATTTTTGTTTTTCCAAAGTGATTGAATCAATATGCAAAATTTCGAAGGGTTTTGTAGGAGTAGGGGATATATTAAATTTTGGTTTTAATGGTACTCTGTCGTATTTTGTTTTCAAACATATTTCGTATTCGTTGATATATGTTTGTACGGATTTTCTCAAATTTGGCCAATAGTATTTTTTCTTTATTTGAATTTCAGTCTCGTCGAGTCCTCGATGGTTAGTTTTACTCTCATGATAATTTTGAATAACGTTTTTAATATCGTCCGGGTTTTCAACGTCTAAAAGCTTTTGGGTATATTTTACAAGTTGAATTTCTGAATTCTTAAAATATTTTTGTATTACTGAACTAAATTTTTCGTAGATTGGATCTTCGAAATATACACAATACTTAACTTTTGGAGTGATATATTCTTTAACAAAATTGATAATGTCTTTAACAAAATTATTTTTTGAGTTTTCTACTATAAAACGATGTGTATTTTGAAATAATTTTACAATTTTTGGTTTTTTCGGATCAAAATTAACTTCCGATACGATGATTTGATTTGTGCCAAAATTAACAGGTTTGTCGCAAATTGGAATTCCTACAATCGGGTTTTCTCTACTAGTGTGTACAGTCTCGTCATCTGACATGTCGTTATCGTTATTTTCTTCGTCTGGTTGTACTATCAGTGAAATTGTATCCAGGTTATCTCCGTCCGCTTGTGCCGCGTTATCAAAGTTTTTGTTAAAGTCTTTTATATAATCAAATATTCCGCCAGAATTATCTATCGTTTCGTTTGTATTAATTTGGATTCGGGATAATGCGTCAGCGTTTTTGTTTAGCGCGCCTGGTTTATATTCAATTTTGTAATCAAACTCTGCTAGTTTGAGTCTCTATCTCACAAGTTTGGAGTTAGGTTCTTTCATTTTAAACAACCATTCTAAAGGTTGATGGTCAGTGAAGATAGTAAATTTACGTCCGAATAAGTATGGTCTAAAATGTTTTACTGCCCATACGATTGCCAAAGTTTCTTTTTCGATAGTTGCGTATTTAGATTTGGTGTCGTTTAAGGTACGACTAGCATAAGCTATCGGCAAGTCCGAACCTACTTTGCCCTGGGACAATATCGCGCCAATTGCATAGTCACTCGCATAGGCGCCGACTGCTCGGGTGCTCCGGGGCTGGAGCCCCCGGCCAGTATTTTGGCCGGGGGCAGAGCCCCCGGCCAATAATATTGTATTGTGTATAGACAATTTCAGAAATTTCAGCGACCCTTACATCTTACATTTTTAGTTCTTGAACTAAAAAACTAAGCGCCTTTAATTAGCGGCGAGGCAGATGTAAGTTTAAAATATTTATTTTACAAATAAACACTTATCAAAGTATCAAAAATACTAAAATATATTAATCGGCAATTTAAATATTACGTGAATGTCGTTAATTTTACTTGTATAACGAAACTTTTTGTAAACTAATTTAACAAGTTGACTGCCACAATGGAGAGGGTAGTTTGTGAAAACCCCGGCCAGACTTTTTTTTTTAATTTTGCTTAAGAATAATGTTCTTTAACATATGAATATGAAAAGTTGTTGCCCAAAAAACATCCAAATCAAATACACAACACTAACATGTGCACAGTGTAATAAATATTGTCTTTTTTTACATATTCTCGTGGAAATTGGGCACATGTAGGTACAAATGCTATCTTTAAACTTTAGTTGAAATATGTTGTTCATTTCTCTAACGAAATTTACAAAATCATTACCGGGCATAAGTAAATTACCAAATACTGAGTTTGTATTGGTTTTAAATGCTTTATTTTTACAAAATATATTAGTAGGGACTAATTTGTTGTTTTTTCGACATTCTTTTAGACAAACATTGCAATTTTGATGCACCGTTAAACTTTTTTTTAAATAAGTAGCCACATGACAAAGCATTTTCTTCTAATAAATCTAATTTTAATTGTCGGTAATCTACACATTCACTGGTTGGTAAACTTAATGGTGCATCATTCTTTCTTTCAAAAGAAATACATTGTTGTTCTGTTTGTGTGGATGTATTATTATAAGATGCAATTTCATTTAGCAAAATGTCAAAATTTGCTTCGCAATTATATTTATTACCATGTTACATGTCTCCACCTTCGCAACACCAATAGATGTAAAAGTAAGATTAGGTTACGTGTTCCATTCGCGCCAGCCAGCTGTTGTTGCCATTCTCAGTAAACCTGCGCACTAGAAACAGTAAACTCAACCTAGGACAGTGTCGCTTCTTGTTCCTTATAGGTTTATATTCTTTGATTCATAGACAAGGTGATTCGTGATTGAACGTGTGAGAGAGTGAAAGAAATAGGTATTATATTTTATTCCCTGAATTAATAGTGTTCAAATTTTCAAATTATTTTAATTTAATTATAGCAACTAGCAAACAGTACCATAATGGATAAGTTTTTAATCCGAACAAAAAAAAATAAAGAAGCCAGCCAGGATTTTAGTTGTCACAAAAACAACGACAACAGCGACAACAACAACAACACATGCGAAAAACCTTCTACGTCCACTTCAGCAACAGCAGTTGGCCAAACACAGTCTGGTAGAGCATTCCAGAACAAATGGATACAAACATATTCTTGGTTGGCTATCGAGCCAGGAAGAAAAGGCATATTGTTCTATTTGCAAAAAAGCAGTAGAGATAAAAGCTTGCCTACCTCATAGTGCAAATGATCTAAGAACAATGACAGCTTTTGTTAAAGACGGTTTTGATACATGGAAAAAATATTTGGAGCGATTCAAAGCACATGAGAAATCAGACTTTCATAGAGCTGCTATTTTAGTATGGAAATCTTTAGAAAAAGGTTCCAATATACAATCGGTTATGTCAAATTCCAAATTAAAAGAAATGAAAGATTCTAGAATTTGCTTAAAAATAATTTTTTCTAGTATCAGGTATCTAGCAGTGCAAGGAATGCCATTACGGGGACACACAGATGAAAATTCAAATTTCCAACAACTTGTTAAATTAAGAGCCGATGATGTTCCCCAATTAAAGTCTTGGTTAGCTAGATTGAAATATAAATGGTTGTCCCACGACGTAATAAACGAAATTTTATCATTATTCAGCATCAACGTACAACACCAATTACGTCAGCGTGTTACAGATCAAAAATACTTTTCAATTTTAGCTGATGAAACGTCAGATATTAGCATAAATGAACAGATGGTCATATGTTTCAGAACTGTCGACGAAAATTTAGATGTTGAAGAGAACGTTATCGGTTTATATGAAACGTCTTTTACAAATTCAGAAACACTCTACAAAATTATCAAAGATGTGTTGCTAAGATATTCAATTCAAATTAAAGATTGCCGCGGCCAGTGTTACGATGGAGAAGCTAATGTCAGCGGTTCCATTTCAGGTTTGCAGAAGAGAGTGCTTAGTGATGAGCCACGTGCTTTGTATGTTCATTGCAGTGCACACAATTTAAATCTGGTCGTGCAGGATTCATTTCAAAAAATTGGAATTATTCGTGACTTTTTGGCGCTCACTAAAGACCTCATAAACTTTGTAAGGGACTCACCTAAACGACTAGGGATTTTTAAATCATTACAGCTGCAAGTACTTGAAGATTCTAAAAATCTGAGGCCGTTCTGTCCAACTCGTTGGTGTGTAAGAATAAGATCACTGGAGAGTATATTAAAAAATTATTCAACCTTACTAAAATTTTTTCATCAATTAGGAGAAGAGTCAAATGAAAGTGGTGCTAAAGCTCATGGGTTTGAAGAGAAAATGTCTGCTTTCCAAAATTATTTTCTGTTAAAATTATTAGTTTTTGTTTTTGAGCGTATTGAAGTTCTAAATGCTGCGCTCCAGAAAAAAGATCTACATTTTACTGAAGCCAAAAAGAAAACAGAGTGTTTAAGAGACTCGCTAAAAGAGACACGGGAAAATGGCTATGATAATTTTTGGGAAAGTGTTGAGTTAGCAGTTCATGAACTAGATATAGAAGACCCTATATTACCGAGACGCCGAAAAATCCCCAAAAGATTGGACGATAAGACAGAAACTCGTCATTCTTTCGATAGCCCAAAAGCATATTACAGGCAAATATATTACGAAGTGATTGATATGACAATTTCCAGATTGGATGAAAGGAATCACAAAGAGCTCTCAGAACATTTAGAAGGCATGGAATTATTTGCCTTAGGTAAGGTACTTACTGCAGATAAGATAATAGAATTTTACAAAGATGATTTTGATGTATCTCGATTAATTTTACATCGAGACATGTTTCTAGATATGGCGTCACAAAAAAAATCAAAAAATGGAATCACTTACAGATGTCATGAAGTTTTTAAAAAATCATAAAGAAATCTGCGAACTATTAACAGAATATATTAAATTCATCCGGATAATCCTGATTATTCCTGTAACTACATGTACAGCAGAAAGATCATTTTCATGTTTACGTAGGCTGAAGTCATATCTAAGATCTACAATGACCCAAAAAAGACTTAACGATATTATGCTTATGAACATTCATCGGGACATGACTTGCAATATCAATCTTGATCAATTATGTGACGAGTTCATTCGAAAAGCAAGTGTAAGGATGAGCACTTTTGCTTTGGAATCATCTTCCTAAAATTTGTGACATTTTTAATTTTAATTAATTTTCTATATAGTTTCGTGGTTTTTTATATGTATTTCGTGCTTGGGAATCATTACCTATATTGTCCGATACTGCGATCCCCAATTGAGTGATATTTTTTATTTTAAGTAGTATTACTTTTAGTTTTCTTGTTTTGTTTTTGTAAATAAAATTGAAAGTTTAACTAAAAATGCTTTTCTTTTTCCATATTTTATTAATAGTACCTACATCACAAACAATTAGTATGAATAAGTATAAGCATAATTATACTATAATACTATATACTAAAATTAACTGTTACCAATGCGATTAACTAGAAGTACAAGCTTATTAAAAAAAAAATCTCCGGACGACCCGGACCCTTCGGATGGGCACCAATTGCTAATAAGTTGTCGAGTACCAGTTTTTGTGCGATTTAAAGCTGAAGTGGTAACCCTACTTGGTGAGCCCCCGGCCAAAATTTTAAAAGTCGGCGCCTATGGTCACTCGCGTCTGTTGTCGGGTTGAACGGTTGATTGAAGTCAGGGTATTGCAATATCGGTTCATTTGATAAGAGATTTTTGCAAGGGTTGAAACAATTTACATAGTCGGTGTTTTGTGTGTCAATTTTAGCGTCCTTTTTTAAACATGAAGTCAACGGCTTTGTTAATTTTGCAAAATTGTTTATAAATTTGCGGTAGTAACCTAATAATCCGAGAAAGGCTTTAATTTCGCGTGTAGTTTTCGGCAAAGGATAATTTTGAATAGCTTTGATTTTTGCAGGATTAGGCTTGATTCCCTCTGATGTTATTAGATGGCCAAGAAATGTTACTTCTTTTTTCAAAAATTCTGATTTATCTGGTTGTACTTTGAGATTACTTTCACGCAGTTTTTGAAAAATTTGTTTTAAATTTACAATATGTTCTTGGAGAGACGATGAATATATTATTATGTCGTCCATGAATACAAAACAAAATTTATTAAGAAATTCTCTCAAGACATTGTCCATAACTCTTTGAAAGGTCGATGGAGCATTTTTTTAAACCAAATGGGGTTCTTAAGAATTCGTAATGTCCGTGTTCCACGTTAAATGCTGTCTTTTGTATATCGTCTGGGTGCATTTCAATTTGGTGAAATCCACTCGCCAAGTCTAAAGTTGTGAAGTATTGAGCTCGTCCAAGTCTGTCTAGTATATCTGATATGTTGGGAATAGGGTAGCGATCGTCTATAGTTCTTTCGTTTATCTTTCGATAATCGACAACTATTCGCCACTTTTGTTTTCCGGAGGCATCAATCTTCTTTGGAACGATCCAAATAGGTGATGACCATGGTGAGTCACTTGGTCGTATTATACCTTGTTTCAACATGTTATTTATCTGTCTTTCAACTTCCGGTGTGTGTACAACTGGGTAACGGTAAGATTTTGTGTGAACTGGAATTTCGTCTTTGGTTATTATTCTATGCTTAATTTTATTTGTAAAGGTTATTGGGGTGCCTTCGCGATAAAATATATCGGAGTATGACGCTACTAATTTTTCTATTTGATATTTTTCTTCAGAGTTCATATGTTCCGTGCGTAACATATTAATTATATCTGATTTTTTTAATTCTTTGTTACCGTTCGGGTTGTTATTGACAATAGCGTTAAATAACTCAAATTCTATATTATTAAAGGGGTCAACTTTAATAGGGTCATATAAATAGATTTCTTGAGGTGCAATTGTGTTGTTGTAAATATCAACTGGGGCATATCCGTTTCTACAATGCGATAAACATTCTCTAATTTTACAATTAGAAACTCTAGTCTCTGGGATTATAATGTCGCCGTCTTTTGAATTTACTGGAATTTTTAATGATTCTAAAGTACTAGGTTCTAAACGAGCAAAAAATAATAATTTTCTTCTAGCTTCGTAGTGGCATAATTTTAACACTGTATTTGGTGTTTTGAAGAGAGAATAGTTCAGATCTAATTGTACATTTGAGTCTCTATCCAAGTGTCGAATGAGATACACGTTGATTTTGAAAGTGCGATTAATTAAGTAGTGACGAGTTAAGTTTTGCGCGTTCTATGTACTCAGTGTTTGTGATCCATGATCTAAAGCCTGTAGCAGACAGAGCGCCGTCACACCACCATGCCTCTCTTGGGCGTAAAGCCCCAAGAGTACGCAAATAACCCAACCAAAGACCCAGGAGGAAAGTCTACTACAAGTACTAGCGGTATACCAGCTAGTAAAAAAAGAAAGAAGGGAGAAAGTAAACTACAAAGTAAGTACAACTTAGAAGTAAATAACTCCTATGACTCACTCAGTGAAGAAGAAATGGAAGACACGAATGAGGGAAGTGAAATAGAAGACAAAATAATAAACAAAAATAAAATACCACCAATCGTAATATATAGCTATATCCAAAACCATACTCAAAGCTTCGCCAACCTTAATAAAGGTTTGGAAAAAGAACTGGACGTAAAATACAAAAATAATCGCTTGATTATATATGCAAAAACGACAAAAGATTACAACACCGTTAAATTAAATGTGGAACAAGCTAAACTTGAATATCATACATACACTCAAAAGCAAGATATACAACACCGTATGGTACTGAAAGGAGTACCGCCAAATTTAACAGAAAATGAAGTTAAAAACGACTTAGAAAACCTCAAAGTCCCGATTATAAAAGTTAATAAAATGAAATCAAGACAACAAGATGGCTCACTACGCGAACTACCAATGTTTATTGTTGTAATCAAGAATACAATGACATTACAAGCAATAAATTCCATTAAAAAAGTATGTCACTGTATTATTAAATGGGAAAAATTCAAAAACAAAGGAGTTATACAATGCTACAATTGTCAATCTTTTTGGCACATAGCCAAAAACTGTCACAAAACATTAAAATGCAGAAAATGCTCTAGCAACCACTCTGATAAAGAATGTGTCTCAGACACTCTCAAGTGCGCTAATTGTTCTGAAGAACATCCGGCAAGCGATAAAAATTGCAAAATCTACGAAAGACAGATACGAAATAAACAGTACTTGTCTAAACGCAGCTTTATACCTCCAGTTCAAAGACCCGAATTTAAAATAAATAATAAAGACTTCCCTGCACTAAACAAAAATGCAATACAAGCCAATGCCACTAACAATTGGGTTAACAATACTAAAACAGCAGAACAAAATGACTCCGGGGATTTAATAGACATTTTCAAAGGTATAAAAAATATCTTTAAAAGTATAAATTTAACAAAAATTATAAATATTTTTAAACAGAATATAAGTAAGATAAAAATGCATCAGATACACTTACTAAAATAGCAATAATAACAGAAATGATTATTAATATGTTTGACTAATGGCTGCAACAAAATTAAAAATTATGACATGGAACTGTTGTACTATTAAGGACAAAATAATAGAACTAACTGAATACATTACAAGAAACAATGTAGATATTGTAAGTATAAATGAAACACGCCTAGATACTAGTATGAAACTTAAAATTAAAGGCTATAAAGTCTACAGAAATGACCGAAATTCTCAGGGCGGAGGTGTCGCGTTAATTATAAAAAATAATATTAAGCACTACCAAATAACAACTCCAATACTAAAAACTACAGAAGCAACATCAGTACTCATTAAAACAACAGACAACAACTTTGTTATTACAGCTACATACATTCCCCCGAAGAAGCGTATCCGCACAGGCGATCTAAATAAAATTTTCAATCAGCATAATAACGTAATACTCCTTGGTGACCTAAACTGTAAACATGTAAGCTGGAACTGTCCTACCAATAACCGCAACGGCAGGATTCTTTTAGACTATACCATCAACAAACAAATACTTTTACTGGCACCAAAAGACCCTACCAGAGGCAGACCCAGCGTACTTGACATAGTACTGCTAAAAAATATAACCCATGTAAACCCCCCTGAATCATACAATGTCCTCAGCTCTGATCACAATCCAGTAATATTCCAACTCTCCAAAAATGCTATATACAAAACTCAAGAACCAGTATTGAACTATAAAGGCACAAACTGGAGCAACTTCAGAGCAACATTAAACGAAAATATCCCAACTGCGAATCCCTTAATTGAAAATAAAGAAGATATAGACAAGAATATTAATATACTATATAAAGCAATTCACGAAGCTATATCAAAAAATATACCTATAAAGCAAATAAAAGAAATTAAACCCTCTTAACCTGAAGACATCAAAATTTAGATAAGAGTTAAAAACCGAACCCGTCGCAAACATCAGCAAACAAGGCTTCCACAACTTAAAACAAAGCTCAAAATAATGCAAAATATTGTCAACAAAAAATTAAAAAACTGGAAAAATGAACAGTGGAACAAAATACTAAGTGAATTAAAACCTAATGCGAACAATTTTTGGAAAATAATTAAAAATTTCAAAAATAATCCAAACGCAATACCACCATTAAAAGCAGGAAATACTGAAGTTTATAACGACAAAGACAAAGCTAACACACTAGCCGATCACTTTGAAAAAGTACACAAAGTCAATGTAGACCTCAGTAATATATCGCACATAGACAATGTAAACAAGAAAATCCGGAAGTACTTCCGCAACAAACCTTCCAAACACACTGACATTAAAATAGCTAAACCCAAAGAAATCTACAAAATTATTAAATATTTAAAACCAAAGAAATCTCCTGGCATAGATAATATTTCCAACATAATAATAAAAAACCTATCAAAGAAAGCAATTGTACTGCTAACTAAAATAATAAACTCTATGTTAATTATGGGCTATTTTCCTGAAGATTGGAAAACAGCAAAACTTATTCCCATACATAAAGCAGGAAAAGACTCTACACTTCCAGTAAATTACAGACCTATAAGCCTACTAAGCAGTATCAGTAAAATAGCTGAAAGAGTTATCTACCATAGAATAGAAGAACACCTTAACGCAAACAACATTCTCATACCAGAACAATTCGGATTTCGAAAAGGTCATTCAACAACAATGCAATTAATAAGAGTATCAGATTACATTACTGATGCTTATAATGAAAATAAGCACGTAGGCGCTGCCTTCATCGACATAGAAAAGGCTTTTGACAGTGTCTGGCATAGAGGCCTAACATATAAACTAATAGAATACGGCTTGTCTATGTATATAATCGATCTAGTCCAATCATACATCTACGAACGCAAATTTACCGTTAAGATCAATGACGAATACTCCACTAAAAGAATAATTGAAGCAGGTGTTCCCCAGGGTTACATTCTTGGACCAATCCTCTTCAATATATTTATAAACGACATCCCTAAAAATATAAACACGAACGTAGCTTTGTACGCCGATGACACAACCTATTTCACTAAATCATATCGCATCGATACAATAGCGAATAGACTTAGTACAACTATCGTTAAAGTTCAAAAATATTTCAATAAATGGAAAATTAAAATAAATAACACTAAAACTGAAGCGATATTATTTACCAAAAGACGACCGAATATTAAAAACAATGTCACAGTCGATGGTGAGCCCATCGAATGGAAAGACTCAGTCAAATACTTAGGACTACACATGGACAAGCGACTAACCCTAACCAAACATGTAAATGAAACAATAAATAAAGCAAATAAAATATTGTATCAGCTTTTCCCAGTGTTTAATAAAAAGTGCGGACTCAGTTTAACGAACAAAATATTAATCTATAAACAATGTATTAGACCAGTGTTAACATACAGTGCACCAGTGTGGTACAATATCTGCGATACAAACTATAAGAAACTACAAATCATCCAAAACAAGAGCTTAAGAATCATCGGCCAATACCCCAGGTACACCAGGATCTCAGAAATGCACAAAGACTTAAACGTAAAATATATCAAAGACTATGTCAAGGAATTAACAACAAATTTCTACGCTAAACTTGAAATATGTGAAAACCCCGTAATAAAAGACATGTGTGAAAATTCCCTAATAAGACTGCCATACAAAAAGTATAAGCACAAAAGAACTATACATAAGCTACTACTGCTGAAAGAATCACTATAAACAGTATTAAATTGTGTAGGTTTTTTGTCCCAAATTTGTTTTTCCTACAAATTAAATAATTATGTACAATGACCTATGTATATATAAGTCCTAAACATATAAAATACGTTTCGTATTATTGATTGTTAAAAATCAGAAGTACGAGTTGTCTTTATTATGTATGCTTTATGTATTTTTTTTATTATGCCAGACAATAAACTTCAATATATATATATATATATATATATATATATATATATATATATATATATATATATATATATATATATATAATTGTACATTTAAGTCTTTTAGGGTATCGTATCCGATTAAACCGTCAAAGAAATGATGAAATTTGAATAGGTAAAATTTTACGGTCTTATTAACATTAAATTCCGGGAAAGCTGGGATTTCGATGCAAGAGTCTCTTTTAGCTCTTTTTAAATATTGAGGAGTTAGTGAAATTTTCCTTTTTTATATTATTTTTAAAGTATTTTTCCGCAATGTCAGGATTTAGAAAAGATTTTGTTGCTCCAGTATCTATTAGTAATTTTAATGGTGAATTTGATATTTTGATGAAGGGTAGGTCTTTTTGTCGTATATTGAATGTAGTTCTATGTTTGGTTCTCTTTTAGGCTGGACTAGGGAAAATTTTGATTATCTTTTATTGGTTCTTGTTCGTAAATGTTTTCGATTTCGTCAGTGCTGTATAAATTGTCTTGTGGATAATATTCAATGTTATCGGTCTCATAATTTTCATAATACGAGTAATGTTCAGTAGGGTCATAATATTGTGTTGGTTCTACGTTAAATAATTATTCTGAAACAAATTTTGGTTGTCCTTGATTTTGAGGTCTTTGTGGTCGAAAGTCAGGTTTTGGGAAAGTTCCATGAGAAATTCCGCTCATAGGTGTAGGTTTTGGTTGTATAGGGCGGTTTGCGGAGCCTTGTGATTTCCAAACATTTGTTGTGTTAGGTCTTGGATTTGTGTTACCAAACACTTGTTGGTTAGTAAAAAATCTTTGGAGATGGACTGATCTGTGTTGTAAGCGAATAGGGTTACTTGGAAAGAATTGTGGTTGATTTGGAAATTGTTGAAATTGTGGATAAGACATTGGTAATGGGGGTCGAGTGAATTGCATTTGTCTCGGGACTGGCATATTTACTTGGTGAAGTTTGTGATTAATAATTTTGTTCGAAACTGGGGTTTTTTGTAAGTGTTTGATATTATTTTCGGAAACAATGTATTGTCTACTTTCCGCTAAAGTGGTTCGTTTCATGGCCCGAATAGTTGAACCTAACGGTTCCTTTAGACCGGCTAAAAATATTTTTAGGGCATGGGTATTATAAAAATTCTTTTTAACAGTTCGAATGGATTCATCAGTTTCGTGAATGTCGGTGTAATTGTATAAAGCACTTAAATTTGACGTTACTCTCGTATAATATTGCAAGGCTGGTTCGTATTTTTGACGGAGCTGATCCAAGTCAAACAATAAACCATTCTCATCGCGCTGATCGCCAAAATGCGCAACGAGGGCGTCTTTTACAGTTTTCCAATCTTTGGAGATGCAGGTGGTGTATACCTCGCGTGCAACTCCGGTTAATTTTGCGTAAATTCCATAAACTACAGTGATATTCTGGACATAATTAATATTTTCTGGTATTGGATCCCAATAGGTTTTAATTAAAGCATTTGCTATATCTAGAAATGAGGATAATTCGGATGGATTTCCGTCAAATCTAGGTACAATTTCTAATAATTTTGCTTCGAATTTCGGTACTAGCGACATGATTAAGTTAGTATTTTCTTCTATAGCTAAGTTTGATAAAATATTGTTAATTATAGTTAAATCTAAATCTATATCTATGCTACTTTGTAGGTAATCTAAATCTAGCTTGTTTTCACTATTTTCCGCGGTGGAAGAGGTAGAAGAAAGCGAGGAGTCTGACATAAATAGGAAAGCAACTTACAAAACCAGTCGATCGACATGAAACATTTTTATCATATCTACACGCTAGCCCACACCGAGACTTTTCATTTGATACCAAACACTATATACTTGTGACAACCTTTTACAAAAAACAAAAGCCGATCGACATTGACCATTTTCGTTAATTCTGCACACCAGCCCTCATTGAATCCTTTCATTTGATACCAAACACCACACACTTCTGACAGCGTTTTGCATAAAACAAATATCGATCGACATAGCACATTTTTGTCAATTCTGCACGCTAGCCCTCTCCGAGACCTTTCATTTGATACCATACACCACATACTTCTGACAACTTTCTGCATAAAACAAAAGTCGATCGACATTAAACATTTTTATCATATCTACACGCTAGCCCACACCGATACTTTTCATTTGATACCAATTGGGACAACTTTTTGCAAAAAACAAAAGCCGGTCGACATGAAACATTTTTGTCATTTATGCACACCAGCCTTAACTGAGACCTTTCATTTGATACCAAACACGACATACTTCTGACAACTTTTTGCATAAAACAAAATTCGATTAACATGGAACATTTTTGTCATTTCTGCATGCTAGCCCACAACGAGACCTTTTATTTGATACCAAATATGACATATTTCTAACAATTATTTGAAAAACAAAAACCGGTAGATGTAACATATATTTGTGATTTATGCAAGCCAGAAAACATTTATATAGAAAACATACATTTTTAGAATAATTTTAGAATTTTACAAAATTAATAATTAATATCAAATATAACATTAACTAGAATGACATAGTAACGATAATAAACTCTCAGATAGAATTTTTTTTTATTTCAGCAACTGTCTAATTTTTTGCCGAAAAAGGTACATATTATATTTAATATATTTCATACAATAGACGTGCGGTTCCATCGGTTATGATTTTATCTGATGTAGAGTTGAAATATGAACAACTATGTACTTTTGTAGTTTTGTTCTAAATATATCAGGAGAGAGAGTATTCGCAATATTTTGAATACTTGGTTTTGTTAAGTGATCATAACGGTCAAATGAAATTAAAATAAAATTAAAAAAATAATGAAATATTAAAATAAAAATTATAAACTGTTTTATTTAATTTATTATACATTTATTCACATATTTTATTCAAGGCTCTCTAATTGCAGGTTAAACAATGACTTGTATTTTGTTTTTTTTCGTCATAACACTGTTATTATTGTCATATTTTAATCAAATTAATATAAAACTTCAGATGCATTTTTCTCAAAAAAATCGTTATGTTAGGGTATGATAATATTATATCATTGAATTCAGAATAATATTTGCTATTGAATAAGAAAATGAAAAAATAGGTTTACATTTAAAATAAAAAAGTTAGGACACGTATTTTGAGAACCACTGGTTTTAAAAAAAATAGTTTGTCTCATGTTAATAGTGTTGTAAAATAGAAATTGTTTGCTAATTTAACTGACCTTGTTACTCTTATAGTTCTCGAGATAGCAATAGTGGACAAAATAAAATGAACACCTTTATACACATAATTTTATAGGTTTAACAATACCGTTTAAACCAGTATTTGTAAAATTTGTTTCTGTATACATCTGAGAAAAGCAATAATTTTAATAGTTTAAAAAAATCACATAGATGGCACTAATTAAGAATTTTATTGCATCTAAGGAAGGAATCCATTTAATTATTAAATTAATTTAATATTTTTATATTTAATTTCATATGTATATGAATTAAAATTTTATTATTATATTAACTGGTAGTGATAGTGTTGTTATTAGGGTTTCACAAACACAAGAATCTTGCTATTTTGCCCAACGTCTTGTCTTGTCTTGCATTACGAAGCAAGAAATAAAAAACATTCTTGTCTTGTGGATTTTTTGCTACTTTATTTCTTGTCTTGTCATGCTGTCTCGCTATAGTTGAAAGAACTGTAGCAACAGTATGGGTAAATAAAGCATTATTTAGTAATCATGTGCAAGTCGTATGCCCATATTTTTATAATTATGCTCGTAAATATTACTTTCTGAAAATAAATGTATATTACCCATTTTTCATGTTAATCAATGA
The DNA here is from genome assembly GCA_035578165.1 of Stenolophus ochropezus. Taxonomy (NCBI): domain Eukaryota; kingdom Metazoa; phylum Arthropoda; class Insecta; order Coleoptera; family Carabidae; genus Stenolophus; species Stenolophus ochropezus. The sequence goes on from JAQOWZ010000007.1 coordinate 25,570,930, forward strand.
TTTTTATATAAAAATGACTTGAATTAAATTATGATTTAAATGTGGGTATTGCCTAAATTCATAAATACTTATTAAATTGTTTAATAATAATTTCTCCAATAATAAAAACAAAAGTCGATGATGAAGTATAATAAAAATTTGAATTTTACATATATGTCGAAAATAAATTCGAAGCGTTACAGTTATAGCTATAACGAACGTTTGTGAATATGAGCATAATTCTGGTAGGTTCGTCGTATAAGGACGCCAGTCCCACCTATCAACAAACTTACGCTATTGCCATCTATTGTCATTCTCTATCAACATAAATCATAACCTCAAACAATCTCTTATAGTTACGAATTTATGAGAATTAATAATTTAGTTCGATACAAAAAATATCCCAGCGTTCGTATAAATAAAGCAACGCGAAATATAAAGTACATTAAAAAAATTGAGAGTGAGATTTCTTGCAAAATGTGACAAGAATTCTTGTTCTTGCTGAACTTATTTCTTGTCTTGTCTTGCTTTTTTAATGATAAGTCTTGTCTTGTCTTGTCTTGTGTTTAAGCAAGATGCAAGACAAGAACAAGAATTTCGTGAAACCCTAGTTGTTATATTTATTTCCAAATCACAAGTGTGATGTGAAAAGAAAAAAACCTGAATCTCCAGAATAAATACAAAGGGCTCTTATAATATTTATTATTGAAAATTATGTTATGAAATAAATATAATAATATATATAAATATGCTTTGGTAACATAAATGTGCAATTAAATCTTATTTATAACAATCTGTATGAAATATTAAAAAAAAAAGTCGTGAATCTTTGGAATAAATGTAGATAGAAACTTCTTATCTCTCTCTACGAATAATGAAAGGGCAAACGGTAATATAAAGCATGTGCTTTGAAAAGTGGACTTGTGTGTAATATTTCTCGGACTTCTTAACTTTAACGTTACTATTTTCATGTTAAGTATGGTTGGTTAGATAATATTACAACATAACAAGTCCAATTTCATGTATAATATATTAGTAGAAGAAATACTGATTTCGCTTCACTTTCAGTTTTCAAGCCATAACGCATAGCTTGATTACAATAAAAATTGTAGCCATTGATTCTTATCAACAACATTTTTATTATAATAATCATTGTCATATTTTCTCTGTATCAATTTAATTCTATTGGTACATATGTACATCTACAATAAAAGAGATGACTGCAGAATATATAGAATTATTTTGAATTTGTCTATCGTATGAAATTTTTAATATGGTTTTATTTTTTGATTTCTACTTTCTACTCATTCTCTTTATGATAATACAGCAAAATAAATATCTAGATTTTAAATGCATAACACATTCTCATACTTATATTTTCAGCAATGTCAAAATGACAAGATAATTTCACAACTTTATTTTGGATGCGTTCAAACATGTGTTATAGAGTGAGATGTGACCGTTAAGTGTAAATTTTTAAATTCAAAGAAACTTGTTAATAAATTTAATTAGAACACAATATTTTTTTTAATAAAAATATTATAAATATACCTTAACAATTAACAATGGAATTTTAGGGTCCCGAAAATTTACAAAAAGAGCAACTATCAAAACCGGCCGTTTTCTTTTAAATTTTCGAGATTCTAAAGGCTCACTGTTAAATGTTTAATATTTTTAATAGGTACACTTTATTTGTGAAAATGAATTTTAGATGTCAGATTGACAAATTTGAATTCAATAAAATAAGTAAAATGTATGAAATAATAATGTTCATAAAGTAATTTTTATTTACTCTCCAATGAATATAAAAGTGTAATAATGTATATAGTAAAATGAAATATGTTCATATTTAGAGAATAATAACTAAAACTAACTGTAGAAATTGCAAACCTTGCTCGCAACTTTCATCATCACAAATTTTGGGCATAAATAATCCATTATTTAAAAAATTTATGGCTGTATATGAAAGAATATATTATATTTACTCTTTTTGTAGCATTATTTATGATAAAAATAGCTTCTTTTAATTTCATTTGATTACACTCGGAACCAGTAACCTAATATGACATCTGTAAGTGATAAAAATTAAAAATGTACTTAATAATATTTATATCGTACCTTTTTTTGCATTATTTCGTTGTAAAAATTTGAATTTCCATGCAATCCATTCACCTGGGAGCACATGTCATCAAAAGCATTTTTCGATTAATATTTGGTTTCAGAAAATGTTTATTGTTTGAAATATGAATGATAAATGAATAATTTGATAGATACTTTGTTTTTTTAAACATTTTCATTTAAAAAATCATCTCATTCCATAACAAAATATAATAGAAATTTTAAAAATCTAATGGTTGTTGTAATCAACTACTTTCATCTGAAATTTGATGAAAGAATACATAAAGAATGTATAAAATGCAGTTACTTACAGTATAATATAATCCAGATACATAATTGAACATAATTAATGTACAATAAATTATTAAACATTTCTTCCAACGGGGTATGGAGGAAAGATTTGTCAGTATTTTTAAATAAATGTGTTTATGACTGAATATGACGCGCCTTGTTTGGTTTCCATAATTAAATTTTTGTCAATAGGGTTATTATCCGTAATTTTATGTTATTCTTTTCTATGAAAATATTCTTGTTTGGATAACTACGAGTATAACTGAAATGAAAACACATATTTAAATACATTCAAGAAAATATAAAATTACATACTTACATTATAAAATGTAGTGTAATTTTACTTTAAAACTAATTTTACTATATATTTCTCCAAGCTAATACAAGACTTGCATTATGATTGTTTGATTATAACTGACGTTTTGACAAACGTTATATGTCATGAAAACTTAAATATTGTAAATAAGGTTTGCCGTAAATTATAATGTACAATGCACTTTTATGATAATCAGTTACACTTCAGTAGTGTTATTACCAGTAATTTTATGTTATTTCTCTTCTATAAATGTACTCTTGTTTGGGTAACCAATTAAAAATTGTAACTGAAATGAAAATACATCTTTAAATACAACGAAACAAATTTAAAATGATATACTTACATCACAAAGTGTATTGTAAATGGTTTACTTTATATTTCTGTATATTTCTCTTTGAAAATATAAAACTTGTGTAACGAATTTTTTGGTTATAGACCAACGGATGACAAACGTCAGATTTCATAAAATTAAATATTTTAAATACACCATACTTAACATTAAGTGTATTTGTAAATATTTCGCTCACTATTATAATGTGTAAAAATATAATTACATTTACAATATCTCTTTTCATTTTCAAAATAAATCAATTAAAAGTTTCATATTGAATTGTCAAAAATGACGAATGACACAGTAATTCATTTTTAAATTTAAACATAGCATCTAGGATATTTTTTCAGTTTTGTTCCAGTTTTCCTTTTTGGCTTAGTTTCCGATTTTTTACACAAAAACTATGCACGGTAAAAATGTGGAACACCCAAAAGCGATTGGTCCTCATTAAACCACATCTAATAAAATAATATTAAAATTATTACATGAATGGTTTGACCTGTACCCGTGAGTAAAGATTTTGCGATGCTCGAGATGAATCTAACTATATATATATATATATATATATATATATATATATATATATATATATATATATATATATATAGAAATATAGAAAGTGAAACTATCAAAATAGTATATGACTAGCAAAGGCTTCACTAGGCCTCCGGCATCAGTGAAGTATTGAAGCATTGGATGGCTAATTTTATTTCTGTACACAAGTTCTCGACGAGACCTGCTAAATGATACCAAACACGACATACATCAGACAAATGTTGCAAAAAAACAAAATCCGATCGACCTGGCAAATTTTTGTTATTTCAGTATGGCTGCTCTCCTCGAGTGCTTTCATTGGATACCAAACACGGCATACTTCTGACAACTATACACAAAAATCAAAAGCCGATCGAATATTTTATGATTCCTTAAAGCCAGCTCTCATCGAGTGCTTTCATATGATATCAAACACAACATACTTCTGACAACTTTTCGCTAAAACCAAAAGCCGGTCGATATGGAACTATTTTATCATTTATTTTATAACAAACACTGTATAGGAAAATTGGGGAGTGATGTAAAAAATCACCACAGTTTTATTCACACTTTCTTTTATTTAAATATGCCACCGATTTCGGTTACTTCGTAACCATTATCAAGCCTTGCGCCTACAAAAAATATTCATAAAATTAAAAAATACATCATCGAGAAGGTAATAATAAAGTCAAAATTATATAAAAAAAAATTAAAATGAAACAACATATATATGTAAAAAAAATAAAATAAAAGACAAACTTTTAAGGTTAACAACATAAAATGAGTACCAGTTATTGTATATAAAATGTGAGTACTTACACTGTAAAACTACAGAAGTGGATCAATACTGCTTTTACGGAGGAAACCATACATTGAATCCAAAAAACCCATCAATATTTTGAAAAATAATTTTAAAAAAATAAAAAATTATATTGCAAAATTTAAACAAATTTTACGCAGGTATCGAACAGCTATGAGAGCGTCACAGGTCAACGACACTGTACAAGAAGACAAGAGTAAAATGCAGAAATTTGCTAAAACTCGCAAGCTAAATTAAAGCATTATGTCCAGGAGCGGACTATTTTTCAATTCAACTTGGTCGTTGAGGCAAAATTTCTTATCTCTACATAATGACTTCTTAATTTCTAAAGCTTCCAAAAAATCTAAAGTTTTTCCTTGATCTATGATATGCAGTATTTCAAAGTCTTTAGAGACATCAAAATTATGGCCTGTATCTATAAGTATTCCGCAAATGTGGAGTGTCTATTTTGAAGCCTGAAAGCTCTCATATGCTCATCGAATCTTGTTATAAACTTTCTACCCGTTTTTCCAATGTAATTGCAATTGCAATCGCCACATTTCAATTTATAAACGCCGGATTTATTCAATAATTCAGTTTTATCTATTTTTTTACACAATTCTTTTCTTAGGCTAAATATTGGTTTAAAAACTACTTCAATATTGCTTTTGCCAAGTAGATTTTTGATTTTGTAACTAACATCACCCAAAAAATTTAACGTAACGTAACCGAAACCGGTTGCATATTTATATAAAAGAACGTGTGAATAAGACTGTGGTGATATTTTACATCACTCCCCGACTTTCCTATTATATTTTCACACTTGGGTGTACACCAATATCAAAGACTGTATACCTCACACGTCAGTCAAATCATTTGTGTTCTCGAAAAAGGAGTAATTAATATATTTATGGTTGATATAATCAAAGTTAAAGTTTTATAAAATTTGATTATATTTTTTCTTCTATCTTAATCGAATGTTGAACTTCGTTTTAGACTATTGCATTTAACGAACAAATATTTTGAATGGATAATTTTGGGGAACAAATTATAATAATATGAAGTAGAATTTGTTATATTTACCGACATACCTTGTTCATAAAATAGTTTTTATTCAACAAAATACAGTACTTGCTTCACTTGAAAGTCATTTTGTTTACATTTGAGGAAGTTACTACAAGCTTTTAGTTGATATAATTCAATAAGTTGTTTGTAAACCCTAATAGGATATATCTCCGGATCATTTCACGTGGTCTAATCACAAGCCATCGAATTTACAAACAACCGAGTTTCATTGCAACAATCTTTGTCTCAGATTTTTTCTATTTTATTATATTTATAATATGTTTCATTTTTAATAAATATAATTAAGTGAAAGTAAGTGAATATTGCATTTATTTTATATTTTCATATAAATAAGTTAAACAATATGTAATTATTTTTATAATATTTTATTAAGTATTGTCATTAAATATTAAATATAATCACATATTATATACATATTTATATTCGCCGTATATGAGCGCACTACATGTTTAAAGTATTATGAGACCCATAACCGGTCACACTCAATTTTTTAAATATAAATTGTACGTAACAAACTACCAAAAGTACACTTAAGCAATTACAACAATCTACACACAAAACAAAATATAATCAAGACCAAACTAGTCTCCAATATATTAAAAGCAAAGCTCAAGTATTTATAAAATTAAGTTTAAGTCTAAAGAAAATATTGCAACCATTCGAACAATATACAATTTGCAGAAGAACTAACAATTCAAACACAGGACCTAATGTTACAAATTATGATGTCAACGAAAATATGCGTGCGCATAATTTTGTTAAAATGATAAAAATTATATTTTAAAATATAAAATTATAAATTAATTAAAATTGAATAATAAAATGTGTAGTATGAACATTCAAGATAGATTTTTTTGTAAAAGTTCAGACTTTCAAAAGTGTTATCTTGGTTATATATCGGTATGAGCGGAAAAATTTAAATTTCAAAATGTTATAATTTGGACTTCTTATAATTTTAGCAAATTTGTACGTAACATTTTGACGACGAACGTCATAAAAGGTATTATAAAGTTATTCAACGAAAACAGTATGATTACTTTTGTGAATATTAAATTGTAACAATATAACGAATATTTAACCACATATTTTAGGCAGATTTTCAACTGTGATGTTATTATCTAAATTATCCTTCCTCATGCAATTCGTTGGTTGTGTATGAAAGGATGTATTCTAGTTCCTCTTTACAATATTTATTACATAAAAAGCTTTAAAATGATTTAAAAATCATTGTATTTTATTCACAGCGGTAATCAACGCATTTTACACCTGTTACATATGATATAAGTGGCAAATAATTAAATACTGATATACAGCGTGTTCATTTTAAATGGGCCACCAATACTATCTCGAGAACTATAAAAGCTACGAGGTCGGTTAAATTTGCAAACATTTTTTGTTTCACAACACTATTAACGTGAGACCAACAAAAAATTTTTTAAGCCTGTGGGTCTGAAACTTCGGGTCCCAATTTTTTTATTTTAAATGATAACTAATTTTTTTACTTGCTTATTCAATAGAGAATTTTGTTCTGAATTCAATGATATAATATTATCATACCTTAACATAACGATTTATTTAAGAAAAATGCATCTGAAGTTTTATATTAATTTGATTAAAATATGACAATAATTAGAGTGCCTTGACAAAAAGAAGCAAATAATAGTATATTATTTAACAAGCATAATATGTAGGCTATATTACACGAGGATGTAATTAAAAATAAGAGCGGTAGCGAGTATTTTTAATCATCCGCGTGTAATGTAGCCATATTATGCGAGTCAAATACTATACCTTATCTACAACTATCAGGCATATAAAAAATTTGATATTATTAGTTAAATATTCAGTGAAGGTGTGAGCAGTTCATATACAGCTTAACAGATGGCGCCACAGTAGCATTTAAATGTCAAAATAACTATTCAAATTTTATTTGTTATACTTTTATAATCATTTATATTGATATTTATGAGAAAAATATATTATTAACAGTTTATTAAAATGTTATATGTTACATTACATGCTCTATTTATTACAGAAAAGTGTAACGTGTAATATAACATTTCATATTACACTTGTGTAATATAAGTAGTATATTATATGTAGTATCACACGTATTATGTATCCATATTTCAATAGTTGTAGATAAAAGTATAATAACCAAATAAAGTATTCACATATTTAATTCAAGGCACTCTAATTTCAGGTTAAAAAATGACTTGTATTCCGTTTTTTTCGTCATGGCACTCTTATTATTGTCATATTTTAATCAAATTGATATGAAAATTCAGATGCATTTTTCTCGAAAATATCATTATGTTAGGGTATGATAATATTATTTTATTGAATTCAGAATAAAATTCTCTACTGAATAACCAAATATGAAAAATAGGTTCTCATTTAAACTAAAAACGTTGGTAACAGTATTTTGAGAACCACTAGTTTAAAAAAGATTGTTTATGTCATGTTAATAGTGTTGTAAAATATAAATTGTTTGCTAATTTAACCGACTTCGTTGCTTTTTTAGTCCTCGATATAGAAAGGTGGCCCATTTAAAATGAACACCCTGTATAAACATTTATGACATACCTTGAAAGAAATGATTCAAACATGATTTTAACTAATGTTCATACATTCTTTTTTATTATATCTTAACAAAATTTGTATTTTCATACAGTACATTCAGTTTAACTGAACGTAACTGTCGTCAATTGACAGAATAAGTATGAAGTTAGTTAAAGAATGTATAAAAATGCATTATTTTGAAAATAATTATCTATTTTATTAATGTAAATAATGTGAACTAACATAATAATAATGTGTTCCTCAATCTCCAGGCGGAGCATAGGGCAACCGAACACACCGAGCCGCAGTTCTAACTGCCGTACTGTCGGTTGTTTCATTTGCCAGTGATACTTCTATTTAGGATGTATAGATGGCAAGTCTATAGCATCCGAGAGTGATACACAAGTAGCTGTGTTTTTTATTTTACGACAAATCACACGTTGTCGGTCGCTGGGACTTGAACTGAGGATCTCAGGTTCGAATGACGTCACAGCGAGCTAGAGATGTGCGCTAGCTCGCTCAGCCATCCAGCCGAACTAACATACCGTAATTTATAATCAGATACTTTTTTATATTGCCAAAAAAAACATGATTACATTTATGCTTAGCTGTTGCTATATTCATTTATATCTTTATGAAGCTGAATTATATATGTATTTATTTTATTTTACTAATATTATATTATCACTGCCCTTGAAATTGTGCTTCTTAGAGAATAGAATTAGTTTGATTGCTTCTAGATGTGCATATTTTATTTATTTTAATTATCAAGTAGAATTAACGTTATGCTAAATAATTTCATATAAATGTATTATTTCATTCGTAAAATATTTATATATGGGAATTGTTGATTTGGTGTTGATATAATTAGTCTAGTCTATAACCGTGTTTGTATTTTTTATATACAATCGTTGTTTGTAATAAAGTACTTTTAAAAAGGCAGGTATAGTTAATTTTAAATACTTTTATAATTTAATAATGAATATTTTACAATATATAAATGTTTAAATTATAACAATATAACGAATATTGAACCACAAACTTTAGGCAGGTTTTTAAATGCAGTTTTATTGCATAAATAATAATAATTCATTCTTAATCAATTACTTGCTTGTGCACAAATATATATATATATATATATATATATATATATATATATATATGTAATATTTTTTTATTATAGAAATAAGTTTCACTATTTTTAATCTGATTGGACTACATTCAAACCTGTAATCAAAACCTTTAACCTATGTCAAAAATTTAAGTACTTAAAGGATAGTACAAACAACATATTTGAACTAATTAGAGTAAGAAGAATAAGAAGAAAAGCCTACTGATTCTTTAAAATTACAGAAAAATATCAATTTTGTTATATTTATACCTGAACATGTAATGAAGATATTTGAACCTTTTTACATATGTAACTGGTAAACAATTAGCTATTTATATATAAATATTAATGTTATACCTTAAAGTAAATGTGCTAAAGATCATATCAACCAATTGAAATACATTGTGATACTGTATTTCCAAATAAAATTCGATTATTTTTGAATTTACATTTTATACTGTAATCGATCGAAATATAAGAAATAAAAAATGCAATTTAATTATTTAAATTCTATTATTTATGTTATGTTGAATATAATAAAAATCTGCGTATTAATCGTAGATTTAAATTTAAAATTAAATTACTCGATTAGTTGAATACCAACCTAAAACTCTTGTGGTATAAACTATGGACTATTTAAAATGGGTCATATTCCCATAATACCTTTACAGAAACGTAGGTCATTTTAAATGTAAACCTGCTTAAAGTTGGCAAAGACTACCTAATTTTATGACTCCAATAAAATTTAAATTATAGAATCTTTCATCACTTATATTCAAATACAAATAGATAAAACAGATATAAAAAAATCTGATGTGTCTAACACATTACCTTCCGCCACTGTAGTAATATATTCTACATAAGTTTTTCCGTACATTCAATTTACTACTCGGTGAATATTTGGTTTGAAAAGGTGTTTATTGTTTCATACATCAGTTAAAAATAGATAAATGGATAGATACTTTGTTTATGTAAACGTTTACATCTGAGAAATCATCTCATTTTTTTATAATACACTACAGAATTTTGAAAAATGTAATCCCTGTTGTAATAAAGTATTTTCATCAGAAATGCGTAAAGAATATGTAAAATGCAATTAATTAAAGTTTAAGAAGGTCCAGATATATAATTTTAATTTATTTATATACTAATTATTGTACATTAAATTCGGTTCTGGAAAACTCTATCCTATCATTGAGACATGAGCGATCTGCATTTGTATCGGAGTTTAAAAGTGTTTGGGAGCCAGAATGAATGCATTTTTAGTAAACGGTGTTTCGATATGATGTAAAAAGAATTAATATCAAAATGATCTTCTTAAAGATAAGAATATGATAAATTTGTACCTGCTTTAATTTTACAAAAATTTATCCACACGTCACAGCTTGTTTGATCGTAAAGAGGAAAATTAAAATATGTTTATTCTGTGTGCGGCGGACATTCACACTTCTTTTATTCTTGCAGTTGGGGTATTTACATCGGTCCTTATATGCTGAACTCTAGATAAAAAAAATATTTTCCAATACATAGATTAAAAATTTCCGAAAATATTACTTACGATGTCGACATTATATTTTTTTATATTATTGCCTTTGTGGTAATTATTTATGTTTACTGTCATACTTCTTTCCTTTAATTTTACATTGTCAACTGACATTGTTTAATATTGTTTACCCAGTTAACTTAATTTTAAATTAAAATTAAAATCAGAAGTTACTAAATTTTCCCCCGATATGCAAGCATTGGAATATAAGTAGTTCAATAATTAAAAAGGCATCCTATAAAGTCAAATTACTTTCATAAATATTCATATTTAACGATATATTAATTAAATAAAATTTAAGAGTAAGTATGTAAGCTGGAACTGTCCTACCAATAACCGCAACGGCAGGATTCTTTTAGACTATACCATCAACAAACAAATACTTTTACTGGCACCAAAAGACCCTACCAGAGGCAGACCCAGCGTACTTGACATAGTACTGCTAAAAAATATAACCCATGTAAACCCCCCTGAATCATACAATGTCCTCAGCTCTGATCACAATCCAGTAATATTCCAACTCTCCAAAAATGCTATATACAAAACTCAAGAACCAGTATTGAACTATAAAGGCACAAACTGGAGCAACTTCAGAGCAACATTAAACGAAAATATCCCAACTGCGAATCCCTTAATTGAAAATAAAGAAGATATAGACAAGAATATTAATATACTATATAAAGCAATTCACGAAGCTATATCTAAAAATATACCTATAAAGCAAATAAAAGAAATTAAACCCTCTTAACCTGAAGACATCAAAATTTAGATAAGAGTTAAAAACCGAACCCGTCGCAAACATCAGCAAACAAGGCTTCCACAACTTAAAACAAAGCTCAAAATAATGCAAAATATTGTCAACAAAAAATTAAAAAACTGGAAAAATGAACAGTGGAACAAAATACTAAGTGAATTAAAACCTAATGCGAACAATTTTTGGAAAATAATTAAAAATTTCAAAAATAATCCAAACGCAATACCACCATTAAAAGCAGGAAATACTGAAGTTTATAACGACAAAGACAAAGCTAACACACTAGCCGATCACTTTGAAAAAGTACACAAAGTCAATGTAGACCTCAGTAATATATCGCACATAGACAATGTAAACAAGAAAATCCGGAAGTACTTCCGCAACAAACCTTCCAAACACACTGACATTAAAATAGCTAAACCCAAAGAAATCTACAAAATTATTAAATATTTAAAACCAAAGAAATCTCCTGGCATAGATAATATTTCCAACATAATAATAAAAAACCTATCAAAGAAAGCAATTGTACTGCTAACTAAAATAATAAACTCTATGTTAATTATGGGCTATTTTCCTGAAGATTGGAAAACAGCAAAACTTATTCCCATACATAAAGCAGGAAAAGACTCTACACTTCCAGTAAATTACAGACCTATAAGCCTACTAAGCAGTATCAGTAAAATAGCTGAAAGAGTTATCTACCATAGAATAGAAGAACACCTTAACGCAAACAACATTCTCATACCAGAACAATTCGGATTTCGAAAAGGTCATTCAACAACAATGCAATTAATAAGAGTATCAGATTACATTACTGATGCTTATAATGAAAATAAGCACGTAGGCGCTGCCTTCATCGACATAGAAAAGGCTTTTGACAGTGTCTGGCATAGAGGCCTAACATATAAACTAATAGAATACGGCTTGCCTATGTATATAATCGATCTAGTCCAATCATACATCTACGAACGCAAATTTACCGTTAAGATCAATGACGAATACTCCACTAAAAGAATAATTGAAGCAGGTGTTCCCCAGGGTTACATTCTTGGACCAATCCTCTTCAATATATTTATAAACGACATCCCTAAAAATATAAACACGAACGTAGCTTTGTACGCCGATGACACAACCTATTTCACTAAATCATATCGCATCGATACAATAGCGAATAGACTTAGTACAACTATCGTTAAAGTTCAAAAATATTTCAATAAATGGAAAATTAAAATAAATAACACTAAAACTGAAGCGATATTATTTACCAAAAGACGACCGAATATTAAAAACAATGTCACAGTCGATGGTGAGCCCATCGAATGGAAAGACTCAGTCAAATACTTAGGACTACACATGGACAAGCGACTAACCCTAACCAAACATGTAAATGAAACAATAAATAAAGCAAATAAAATATTGTATCAGCTTTTCCCAGTGTTTAATAAAAAGTGCGGACTCAGTTTAACGAACAAAATATTAATCTATAAACAATGTATTAGACCAGTGTTAACATACAGTGCACCAGTGTGGTACAATATCTGCGATACAAACTATAAGAAACTACAAATCATCCAAAACAAGAGCTTAAGAATCATCGGCCAATACCCCAGGTACACCAGGATCTCAGAAATGCACAAAGACTTAAACGTAAAATATATCAAAGACTATGTCAAGGAATTAACAACAAATTTCTACGCTAAACTTGAAATATGTGAAAACCCCGTAATAAAAGACATGTGTGAAAATTCCCTAATAAGACTGCCATACAAAAAGTATAAGCACAAAAGAACTATACATAAGCTACTACTGCTGAAAGAATCACTATAAACAGTATTAAATTGTGTAGGTTTTTTGTCCCAAATTTGTTTTTCCTACAAATTAAATAATTATGTACAATGACCTATGTATATATAAGTCCTAAACATATAAAATACGTTTCGTATTATTGATTGTTAAAAATCAGAAGTACGAGTTGTCTTTATTATGTATGCTTTATGTATTTTTTTTATTATGCCAGACAATAAACTTCAATATATATATATATATATATATATATATATATATATATATATATAATTGTACATTTAAGTCTTTTAGGGTATCGTATCCGATTAAACCGTCAAAGAAATGATGAAATTTGAATAGGTAAAATTTTACGGTCTTATTAACATTAAATTCCGGGAAAGCTGGGATTTCGATGCAAGAGTCTCTTTTAGCTCTTTTTAAATATTGAGGAGTTAGTGAAATTTTCCTTTTTTATATTATTTTTAAAGTATTTTTCCGCAATGTCAGGATTTAGAAAAGATTTTGTTGCTCCAGTATCTATTAGTAATTTTAATGGTGAATTTGATATTTTGATGAAGGGTAGGTCTTTTTGTCGTATATTGAATGTAGTTCTATGTTTGGTTCTCTTTTAGGCTGGACTAGGGAAAATTTTGATTATCTTTTATTGGTTCTTGTTCGTAAATGTTTTCGATTTCGTCAGTGCTGTATAAATTGTCTTGTGGATAATATTCAATGTTATCGGTCTCATAATTTTCATAATACGAGTAATGTTCAGTAGGGTCATAATATTGTGTTGGTTCTACGTTAAATAATTCTTCTGAAACAAATTTTGGTTGTCCTTGATTTTGAGGTCTTTGTGGTCGAAAGTCAGGTTTTGGGAAAGTTCCATGAGAAATTCCGCTCATAGGTGTAGGTTTTGGTTGTATAGGGCGGTTTGCGGAGCCTTGTGATTTCCAAACATTTGTTGTGTTAGGTCTTGGATTTGTGTTACCAAACACTTGTTGATTAGTAAAAAATCTTTGGAGATGGACTGATCTGTGTTGTAAGCGAATAGGGTTACTTGGAAAGAATTGTGGTTGATTTGGAAATTGTTGAAATTGTGGATAAGACATTGGTAATGGGGGTCGAGTGAATTGCATTTGTCTCGGGACTGGCATATTTACTTGGTGAAGTTTGTGATTAATAATTTTGTTCGAAACTGGGGTTTTTTGTAAGTGTTTGATATTATTTTCGGAAACAATGTATTGTCTACTTTCCGCTAAAGTGGTTCGTTTCATGGCCCGAATAGTTGAACCTAACGGTTCCTTTAGACCGGCTAAAAATATTTTTAGGGCATGGGTATTATAAAAATTCTTTTTAACAGTTCGAATGGATTCATCAGTTTCGTGAATGTCGGTGTAATTGTATAAAGCACTTAAATTTGACGTTACTCTCGTATAATATTGCAAGGCTGGTTCGTATTTTTGACGGAGCTGATCCAAGTCAAACAATAAACCATTCTCATCGCGCTGATCGCCAAAATGCGCAACGAGGGCGTCTTTTACAGTTTTCCAATCTTTGGAGATGCAGGTGGTGTATACCTCGCGTGCAACTCCGGTTAATTTTGCGTAAATTCCATAAACTACAGTGATATTCTGGACATAATTAATATTTTCTGGTATTGGATCCCAATAGGTTTTAATTAAAGCATTTGCTATATCTAGAAATGAGGATAATTCGGATGGATTTCCGTCAAATCTAGGTACAATTTCTAATAATTTTGCTTCGAATTTCGGTACTAGCGACATGATTAAGTTAGTATTTTCTTCTATAGCTAAGTTTGATAAAATATTGTTAATTATAGTTAAATCTAAATCTATATCTATGCTACTTTGTAGGTAATCTAAATCTAGCTTGTTTTCACTATTTTCCGCGGTGGAAGAGGTAGAAGAAAGCGAGGAGTCTGACATAAATAGGAAAGCAACTTACAAAACCAGTCGATCGACATGAAACATTTTTATCATATCTACACGCTAGCCCACACCGAGACTTTTCATTTGATACCAAACACTATATACTTGTGACAACCTTTTACAAAAAACAAAAGCCGATCGACATTGACCATTTTCGTTAATTCTGCACACCAGCCCTCATTGAATCCTTTCATTTGATACCAAACACCACACACTTCTGACAGCGTTTTGCATAAAACAAATATCGATCGACATAGCACATTTTTGTCAATTCTGCACGCTAGCCCTCTCCGAGACCTTTCATTTGATACCATACACCACATACTTCTGACAACTTTCTGCATAAAACAAAAGTCGATCGACATTAAACATTTTTATCATATCTACACGCTAGCCCACACCGATACTTTTCATTTGATACCAATTGGGACAACTTTTTGCAAAAAACAAAAGCCGGTCGACATGAAACATTTTTGTCATTTATGCACACCAGCCTTAACTGAGACCTTTCATTTGATACCAAACACGACATACTTCTGACAACTTTTTGCATAAAACAAAATTCGATTAACATGGAACATTTTTGTCATTTCTGCATGCTAGCCCACAACGAGACCTTTTATTTGATACCAAATATGACATATTTCTAACAATTATTTGAAAAACAAAAACCGGTAGATGTAACATATATTTGTGATTTATGCAAGCCAGAAAACATTTATATAGAAAACATACATTTTTAGAATAATTTTAGATTTTTACAAAATTAATAATTAATATCAAATATAACATTAACTAGAATGACATAGTAACGATAATAAACTCTCAGATAGAATTTTTTTTTATTTCAGCAACTGTCTAATTTTTTGCCGAAAAAGGTACATATTATATTTAATATATTTCATACAATAGACGTGCGGTTCCATCGGTTATGATTTTATCTGATGTAGAGTTGAAATATGAACAACTATGTACTTTTGTAGTTTTGTTCTAAATATATCAGGAGAGAGAGTATTCGCAATATTTTGAATACTTGGTTTTGTTAAGTGATCATAACGGTCAAATGAAATTAAAATAAAATTAAAAAAATAATGAAATATTAAAATAAAAATTATAAACTGTTTTATTTAATTTATTATACATTTATTCACATATTTTATTCAAGGCTCTCTAATTGCAGGTTAAACAATGACTTGTATTTTGTTTTTTTTCGTCATAACACTGTTATTATTGTCATATTTTAATCAAATTAATATAAAACTTCAGATGCATTTTTCTCAAAAAAATCGTTATGTTAGGGTATGATAATATTATATCATTGAATTCAGAATAATATTTGCTATTGAATAAGAAAATGAAAAAATAGGTTTACATTTAAAATAAAAAAGTTAGGACACGTATTTTGAGAACCACTGGTTTTAAAAAAAATAGTTTGTCTCATGTTAATAGTGTTGTAAAATAGAAATTGTTTGCTAATTTAACTGACCTTGTTACTCTTATAGTTCTCGAGATAGCAATAGTGGACAAAATAAAATGAACACCTTTATACACATAATTTTATAGGTTTAACAATACCGTTTAAACCAGTATTTGTAAAATTTGTTTCTGTATACATCTGAGAAAAGCAATAATTTTAATAGTTTAAAAAAATCACATAGATGGCACTAATTAAGAATTTTATTGCATCTAAGGAAGGAATCCATTTAATTATTAAATTAATTTAATATTTTTATATTTAATTTCATATGTATATGAATTAAAATTTTATTATTATATTAACTGGTAGTGATAGTGTTGTTATTAGGGTTTCACAAACACAAGAATCTTGCTATTTTGCCCAACGTCTTGTCTTGTCTTGCATTACGAAGCAAGAAATAAAAAACATTCTTGTCTTGTGGATTTTTTGCTACTTTATTTCTTGTCTTGTCATGCTGTCTCGCTATAGTTGAAAGAACTGTAGCAACAGTATGGGTAAATTAAACATTATTTAGTAATCATGTGCAAGTCGTATGCCCATATTTTTATAATTATGCTCGTAAATATTACTTTCTGAAAATAAATGTATATTACCCATTTTTCATGTTAATCAATGATTTTTATATAAAAATGACTTGAATTAAATTATGATTTAAATGTGGGTATTGCCTAAATTCATAAATACTTATTAAATTGTTTAATAATAATTTCTCCAATAATAAAAACAAAAGTCGATGATGAAGTATAATAAAAATTTGAATTTTACATATATGTCGAAAATAAATTCGAAGCGTTACAGTTATAGCTATAACGAACGTTTGTGAATATGAGCATAATTCTGGTAGGTTCGTCGTATAAGGACGCCAGTCCCACCTATCAACAAACTTACGCTATTGCCATCTATTGTCATTCTCTATCAACATAAATCATAACCTCAAACAATCTCTTATAGTTACGAATTTATGAGAATTAATAATTTAGTTCGATACAAAAAATATCCCAGCGTTCGTATAAATAAAGCAACGCGAAATATAAAGTACATTAAAAAAATTGAGAGTGAGATTTCTTGCAAAATGTGACAAGAATTCTTGTTCTTGCTGAACTTATTTCTTGTCTTGTCTTGCTTTTTTAATGATAAGTCTTGTCTTGTCTTGTCTTGTGTTTAAGCAAGATGCAAGACAAGAACAAGAATTTCGTGAAACCCTAGTTGTTATATTTATTTCCAAATCACAAGTGTGATGTGAAAAGAAAAAAACCTGAATCTCCAGAATAAATACAAAGGGCTCTTATAATATTTATTATTGAAAATTATGTTATGAAATAAATATAATAATATATATAAATATGCTTTGGTAACATAAATGTGCAATTAAATCTTATTTATAACAATCTGTATGAAATATTAAAAAAAAAAGTCGTGAATCTTTGGAATAAATGTAGATAGAAACTTCTTATCTCTCTCTACGAATAATGAAAGGGCAAACGGTAATATAAAGCATGTGCTTTGAAAAGTGGATTTGTGTGTAATATTTCTCGGACTTCTTAACTTTAACGTTACTATTTTCATGTTAAGTATGGTTGGTTAGATAATATTACAACATAACAAGTCCAATTTCATGTATAATATATTAGTAGAAGCTTGAAATACTGATTTCGCTTCACTTTCAGTTTTCAAGCCATAACGCATAGCTTGATTACAATAAAAATTGTAGCCATTGATTCTTATCAACAACATTTTTATTATAATAATCATTGTCATATTTTCTCTGTATCAATTTAATTCTATTGGTACATATGTACATCTACAATAAAAGAGATGACTGCAGAATATATAGAATTATTTTGAATTTGTCTATCGTATGAAATTTTTAATACGGTTTTATTTTTTGATTTCTACTTTCTACTCATTCTCTTTATGATAATACAGCAAAATAAATATCTAGATTTTAAATGCATAACACATTCTCATACTTATATTTTCAGCAATGTCAAAATGACAAGATAATTTGACAACTTTATTTTGGATGCGTTCAAACATGTGTTATAGAGTGAGATGTGACCGTTAAGTGTAAATTTTTAAATTCAAAGAAACTTGTTAATAAATTTAATTAGAACACAATATTTTTTTTAATAAAAATATTATAAATATACCTTAACAATTAACAATGGAATTTTAGGGTCCCGAAAATTTACAAAAAGAGCAACTATCAAAACCGGCCGTTTTCTTTTAAATTTTCGAGATTCTAAAGGCTCACTGTTAAATGTTTAATATTTTTAATAGGTACACTTTATTTGTGAAAATGAATTTTAGATGTCAGATTGACAAATTTGAATTCAATAAAATAAGTAAAATGTATGAAATAATAATGTTCATAAAGTAATTTTTATTTACTCTCCAATGAATATAAAAGTGTAATAATGTATATAGTAAAATGAAATATGTTCATATTTAGAGAATAATAACTAAAACTAACTGTAGAAATTGCAAACCTTGCTCGCAACTTTCATCATCACAAATTTTGGGCATAAATAATCCATTATTTAAAAAATTTATGGCTGTATATGAAAGAATATATTATATTTACTCTTTTTGTAGCATTATTTATGATAAAAATAGCTTCTTTTAATTTCATTTGATTACACTCGGAACCAGTAACCTAATATGACATCTGTAAGTGATAAAAATTAAAAATGTACTTAATAATATTTATATCGTACCTTTTTTTGCATTATTTCGTTGTAAAAATTTGAATTTCCATGCAATCCATTCACCTGGGAGCACATGTCATCAAAAGCATTTTTCGATTAATATTTGGTTTCAGAAAATGTTTATTGTTTGAAATATGAATGATAAATGAATAATTTGATAGATACTTTGTTTTTTTAAACATTTTCATTTAAAAAATCATCTCATTCCATAACAAAATATAATAGAAATTTTAAAAATCTAATGGTTGTTGTAATCAACTACTTTCATCTGAAATTTGATGAAAGAATACATAAAGAATGTATAAAATGCAGTTACTTACAGTTTAATATAATCCAGATACATAATTGAAAATAATTAATGTACAATAAATTATTAAACATTTCTTCCAAAGGGGTATGGAGGAAAGATTTGTCAGTATTTTTAAATAAATGTGTTTATGACTGAATATGACGCGCCTTGTTTGGTTTCCATAATTAAATTTTTGTCAATAGGGTTATTATCCGTAATTTTATGTTATTCTTTTCTATGAAAATATTCTTGTTTGGATAACTACGAGTATAACTGAAATGAAAACACATATTTAAATACATTCAAGAAAATATAAAATTACATACTTACATTATAAAATGTAGTGTAATTTTACTTTAAAACTAATTTTACTATATATTTCTCCAAGCTAATACAAGACTTGCATTATGATTGTTTGATTATAACTGACGTTTTGACAAACGTTATATGTCATGAAAACTTAAATATTGTAAATAAGGTTTGCCGTAAATTATAATGTACAATGCACTTTTATGATAATCAGTTACACTTCAGTAGTGTTATTACCAGTAATTTTATGTTATTTCTCTTCTATAAATGTACTCTTGTTTGGGTAACCAATTAAAAATTGTAACTGAAATGAAAATACATCTTTAAATACAACGAAACAAATTTAAAATGATATACTTACATCACAAAGTGTATTGTAAATGGTTTACTTTATATTTCTGTATATTTCTCTTTGAAAATATAAAACTTGTGTAACGAATTTTTTGGTTATAGACCAACGGATGACAAACGTCAGATTTCATAAAATTAAATATTTTAAATACACCATACTTAACATTAAGTGTATTTGTAAATATTTCGCTCACTATTATAATGTGTAAAAATATAATTACATTTACAATATCTCTTTTCATTTTCAAAATAAATCAATTAAAAGTTTCATATTGAATTGTCAAAAATGACGAATGACACAGTAATTCATTTTTAAATTTAAACATAGCATCTAGGATATTTTTTCAGTTTTGTTCCAGTTTTCCTTTTTGGCTTAGTTTCCGATTTTTTACACAAAAACTATGCACGGTAAAAATGTGGGACACCCAAAAGCGATTGGTCCTCATTAAACCACATCTAATAAAATAATATTAAAATTATTACATGAATGGTTTGACCTGTACCCGTGAGTAAAGATTTTGCGATGCTCGAGATGAATCTAACTAACTCCGATCGACCTGGCAAATTTTTGTTATTTCAGTATGGCTGCTCTCCTCGAGTGCTTTCATTGGATACCAAACACGGCATACTTCTGACAACTATACACAAAAATCAAAAGCCGATCGGATATTTTATGATTCCTTAAAGCCAGCTCTCATCGAGTGCTTTCATATGATATCAAACACAACATACTTCTGACAACTTTTCGCTAAAACCAAAAGCCGGTCGATATGGAACTATTTTATCATTTATTTTATAACAAACACTGTATAGGAAAATTGGGGAGTGATGTAAAAAATCACCACAGTTTTATTCACACTTTCTTTTATTTAAATATGCCACCGATTTCGGTTACTTCGTAACCATTATCAAGCCTTGCGCCTACAAAAAATATTCATAAAATTAAAAAATACATCATCGAGAAGGTAATAATAAAGTCAAAATTATATAAAAAAAAATTAAAATGAAACAACATATATATGTAAAAAAAATAAAATAAAAGACAAACTTTTAAGGTTAACAACATAAAATGAGTACCAGTTATTGTATATAAAATGTGAGTACTTACACTGTAAAACTACAGAAGTGGATCAATACTGCTTTTACGGAGGAAACCATACATTGAATCCAAAAAACCCATCAATATTTTGAAAAATAATTTTAAAAAAATAAAAAATTATATTGCAAAATTTAAACAAATTTTACGCAGGTATCGAACAGCTATGAGAGCGTCACAGGTCAACGACACTGTACAAGAAGACAAGAGTAAAATGCAGAAATTTGCTAAAACTCGCAAGCTAAATTAAAGCATTATGTCCAGGAGCGGACTATTTTTCAATTCAACTTGGTCGTTGAGGCAAAATTTCTTATCTCTACATAATGACTTCTTAATTTCTAAAGCTTCCAAAAAATCTAAAGTTTTTCCTTGATCTATGATATGCAGTATTTCAAAGTCTTTAGAGACATCAAAATTATGGCCTGTATCTATAAGTATTCCGCAAATGTGGAGCCTGAAAGCTCTCATATGCTCATCGAATCTTGTTATAAACTTTCTACCCGTTTTTCCAATGTAATTGCAATTGCAATCGCCACATTTCAATTTATAAACGCCGGATTTATTCAATAATTCAGTTTTATCTATTTTTTTACACAATTCTTTTCTTAGGCTAAATATTGGTTTAAAAACTACTTCAATATTGCTTTTGCCAAGTAGATTTTTGATTTTGTAACTAACGTCACCCAAAAAATTTAACGTAACGTAACCGAAACCGGTTGCATATTTATATAAAAGAACGTGTGAATAAGACTGTGGTGATATTTTACATCACTCCCCGACTTTCCTATTATATTTTCACACTTGGGTGTACACCAATATCAAAGACTGTATACCTCACACGTCAGTCAAATCATTTGTGTTCTCGAAAAAGGAGTAATTAATATATTTATGGTTGATATAATCAAAGTTAAAGTTTTATAAAATTTGATTATATTTTTTCTTCTATCTTAATCGAAAGTTGAACTTCGTTTTAGACTATTGCATTTAACGAACAAATATTTTGAATGGATAATTTTGGGGAACAAATTATAATAATATGAAGTAGAATTTGTTATATTTACCGACATACCTTGTTCATAAAATAGTTTTTATTCAACAAAATACAGTACTTGCTTCACTTGAAAGTCATTTTGTTTACATTTGAGGAAGTTACTACAAGCTTTTAGTTGATATACTTCAATAAGTTGTTTGTAAACCCTAATAGGATATATCTCCGGATCATTTCACGTGGTCTAATCACAAGCCATCGAATTTACAAACAACCGAGTTTCATTGCAACAATCTTTGTCTCAGATTTTTTCTATTTTATTATATTTATAATATGTTTCATTTTTAATAAATATAATTAAGTGAAAGTAAGTGAATATTGCATTTATTTTATATTTTCATATAAATAAGTTAAACAATATGTAATTATTTTTATAATATTTTATTAAGTATTGTCATTAAATATTAAATATAATCACATATTATATACATATTTATATTCGCCGTATATGAGCGCACTACATGTTTAAAGTATTATGAGACCCATAACCGGTCACACTCAATTTTTTAAATATAAATTGTACGTAACAAACTACCAAAAGTACACTTAAGCAATTACAACAATCTACACACAAAACAAAATATAATCAAGACCAAACTAGTCTCCAATATATTAAAAGCAAAGCTCAAGTATTTATAAAATTAAGTTTAAGTCTAAAGAAAATATTGCAACCATTCGAACAATATACAATTTGCAGAAGAACTAACAATTCAAACACAGGACCTAATGTTACAAATTATGATGTCAACGAAAATATGCGTGCGCATAATTTTGTTAAAATGATAAAAATTATATTTTAAAATATAAAATTATAAATTAATTAAAATTGAATAATAAAATGTGTAGTATGAACATTCAAGATAGATTTTTTTGTAAAAGTTCAGACTTTCAAAAGTGTTATCTTGGTTATATATCGGTATGAGCGGAAAAATTTAAATTTCAAAATGTTATAATTTGGACTTCTTATAATTTTAGCAAATTTGTACGTAACATTTTGACGACGAACGTCATAAAAGGTATTATAAAGTTATTCAACGAAAACAGTATGATTACTTTTGTGAATATTAAATTGTAACAATATAACGAATATTTAACCACATATTTTAGGCAGATTTTCAACTGTGATGTTATTATCTAAATTATCCTTCCTCATGCAATTCGTTGGTTGTGTATGAAAGGATGTATTCTAGTTCCTCTTTACAATATTTATTACATAAAAAGCTTTAAAATGATTTAAAAATCATTGTATTTTATTCACAGCGGTAATCAACGCATTTTACACCTGTTACATATGATATAAGTGGCAAATAATTAAATACTGATATACAGCGTGTTCATTTTAAATGGGCCACCAATACTATCTCGAGAACTATAAAAGCTACGAGGTCGGTTAAATTTGCAAACATTTTTTGTTTCACAACACTATTAACGTGAGACCAACAAAAAATTTTTTAAGCCTGTGGGTCTGAAACTTCGGGTCCCAATTTTTTTATTTTAAATGTTAACTAATTTTTTTACTTGCTTATTCAATAGAGAATTTTGTTCTGAATTCAATGATATAATATTATCATACCTTAACATAACGATTTATTTAAGAAAAATGCATCTGAAGTTTTATATTAATTTGATTAAAATATGACAATAATTAGAGTGCCTTGACAAAAAGAAGCAAATAATAGTATATTATTTAACAAGCATAATATGTAGGCTATATTACACGAGGATGTAATTAAAAATAAGAGCGGTAGCGAGTATTTTTAATCATCCGCGTGTAATGTAGCCATATTATGCGAGTCAAATACTATACCTTATCTACAACTATCAGGCATATAAAAAATTTGATATTATTAGTTAAATATTCAGTGAAGGTGTGAGCAGTTCATATACAGCTTAACAGATGGCGCCACAGTAGCATTTAAATGTCAAAATAACTATTCAAATTTTATTTGTTATACTTTTATAATCATTTATATTGATATTTATGAGAAAAATATATTATTAACAGTTTATTAAAATGTTATATGTTACATTACATGCTCTATTTATTACAGAAAAGTGTAACGTGTAATATAACATTTCATATTACACTTGTGTAATATAAGTAGTATATTATATGTAGTATCACACGTATTATGTATCCATATTTCAATAGTTGTAGATAAAAGTATAATAACCAAATAAAGTATTCACATATTTAATTCAAGGCACTCTAATTTCAGGTTAAAAAATGACTTGTATTCCGTTTTTTTCGTCATGGCACTCTTATTATTGTCATATTTTAATCAAATTGATATGAAAATTCAGATGCATTTTTCTCGAAAATATCATTATGTTAGGGTATGATAATATTATTTTATTGAATTCAGAATAAAATTCTCTACTGAATAACCAAATATGAAAAATAGGTTCTCATTTAAACTAAAAACGTTGGTAACAGTATTTTGAGAACCACTAGTTTAAAAAAGATTGTTTATGTCATGTTAATAGTGTTGTAAAATATAAATTGTTTGCTAATTTAACCGACTTCGTTGCTTTTTTAGTCCTCGATATAGAAAGGTGGCCCATTTAAAATGAACACCCTGTATAAACATTTATGACATACCTTGAAAGAAATGATTCAAACATGATTTTAACTAATGTTCATACATTCTTTTTTATTATATCTTAACAAAATTTGTATTTTCATACAGTACATTCAGTTTAACTGAACGTAACTGTCGTCAATTGACAGAATAAGTATGAAGTTAGTTAAAGAATGTATAAAAATGCATTATTTTGAAAATAATTATCTATTTTATTAATGTAAATAATGTGAACTAACATAATAATAATGTGTTCCTCAATCTCCAGGCGGAGCATAGGGCAACCGAACACACCGAGCCGCAGTTCTAACTGCCGTACTGTCGGTTGTTTCATTTGCCAGTGATACTTCTATTTAGGATGTATAGATGGCAAGTCTATAGCATCCGAGAGTGATACACAAGTAGCTGTGTTTTTTATTTTACGACAAATCACACGTTGTCGGTCGCTGGGACTTGAACTGAGGATCTCAGGTTCGAATGACGTCACAGCGAGCTAGAGATGTGCGCTAGCTCGCTCAGCCATCCAGCCGAACTAACATACCGTAATTTATAATCAGATACTTTTTTATATTGCCAAAAAAAACATGATTACATTTATGCTTAGCTGTTGCTATATTCATTTATATCTTTATGAAGCTGAATTATATATGTATTTATTTTATTTTACTAATATTATATTATCACTGCCCTTGAAATTGTGCTTCTTAGAGAATAGAATTAGTTTGATTGCTTCTAGATGTGCATATTTTATTTATTTTAATTATCAAGTAGAATTAACGTTATGCTAAATAATTTCATATAAATGTATTATTTCATTCGTAAAATATTTATATATGGGAATTGTTGATTTGGTGTTGATATAATTAGTCTAGTCTATAACCGTGTTTGTATTTTTTATATACAATCGTTGTTTGTAATAAAGTACTTTTAAAAAGGCAGGTATAGTTAATTTTAAATACTTTTATAATTTAATAATGAATATTTTACAATATATAAATGTTTAAATTATAACAATATAACGAATATTGAACCACAAACTTTAGGCAGGTTTTTAAATGCAGTTTTATTGCATAAATAATAATAATTCATTCTTAATCAATTACTTGCTTGTGCACAAATATATATATATATATATATATATATATATATATATATATATGTAATATTTTTTTATTATAGAAATAAGTTTCACTATTTTTAATCTGATTGGACTACATTCAAACCTGTAATCAAAACCTTTAACCTATGTCAAAAATTTATGTACTTAAAGGATAGTACAAACAACATATTTGAACTAATTAGAGTAAGAAGAATAAGAAGAAAAGCCTACTGATTCTTTAAAATTACAGAAAAATATCAATTTTGTTATATTTATACCTGAACATGTAATGAAGATATTTGAACCTTTTTACATATGTAACTGGTAAACAATTAGCTATTTATATATAAATATTAATGTTATACCTTAAAGTAAATGTGCTAAAGATCATATCAACCAATTGAAATACATTGTGATACTGTATTTCCAAATAAAATTCGATTATTTTTGAATTTACATTTTATACTGTAATCGATCGAAATATAAGAAATAAAAAATGCAATTTAATTATTTAAATTCTATTATTTATGTTATGTTGAATATAATAAAAATCTGCGTATTAATCGTAGATTTAAATTTAAAATTAAATTACTCGATTAGTTGAATACCAACCTAAAACTCTTGTGGTATAAACTATGGACTATTTAAAATGGGTCATATTCCCATAATACCTTTACAGAAACGTAGGTCATTTTAAATGTAAACCTGCTTAAAGTTGGCAAAGACTACCTAATTTTATGACTCCAATAAAATTTAAATTATAGAATCTTTCATCACTTATATTCAAATACAAATAGATAAAACAGATATAAAAAAATCTGATGTGTCTAACACATTACCTTCCGCCACTGTAGTAATATATTCTACATAAGTTTTTCCGTACATTCAATTTACTACTCGGTGAATATTTGGTTTGAAAAGGTGTTTATTGTTTCATACATCAGTTAAAAATAGATAAATGGATAGATACTTTGTTTATGTAAACGTTTACATCTGAGAAATCATCTCATTTTTTTATAATACACTACAGAATTTTGAAAAATGTAATCCCTGTTGTAATAAAGTATTTTCATCAGAAATGCGTAAAGAATATGTAAAATGCAATTAATTAAAGTTTAAGAAGGTCCAGATATATAATTTACAGTGCCGCCGAGAGAAATTTCGGGCCCCGGTACTCTGAATTTTTTACGCACAAACCCCCCCCCCCCCCCCCCCAATGGCGAAATAATTAATAAATAAGGAATAAAGGAATAAAAACAAGATTTAAGAAAAAACGTAACGTAAAACGTATATAATATTTTTATTTAATTTAATTATATATTCAATAATGACAAAAACTATGAGGTAAATATTATATGGAGAAAGTATTTATTTTAAAAATTTATTAAAAATAATATTTTTTTTTGCTCCGGGCCCCTTGGTAGAGGCCGGGCCCCGGGTAATTTACACCCCCTGCACCCGTCTCTCGTCAGCCCTGATAATTTATTTATATACTAATTATTGTACATTAAATTCGGTTCTGGAAAACTCTATCCTATCATTGAGACATGAGCGATCTGCATTTGTATCGGAGTTTAAAAGTGTTTGGGAGCCAGAATGAATGCATTTTTAGTAAACGGTGTTTCGATATGATGTAAAAAGAATTAATATCAAAATGATCTTCTTAAAGATAAGAATATGATAAATTTGTACCTGCTTTAATTTTACAAAAATTTATCCACACGTCACAGCTTGTTTGATCGTAAAGAGGAAAATTAAAATATGTTTATTCTGTGTGCGGCGGACATTCACACTTCTTTTATTCTTGCAGTTGGGGTATTTACATCGGTCCTTATATGCTGAACTCTAGATAAAAAAAATATTTTCCAATACATAGATTAAAAATTTCCGAAAATATTACTTACGATGTCGACATTATATTTTTTTATATTATTGCCTTTGTGGTAATTATTTATGTTTACTGTCATACTTCTTTCCTTTAATTTTACATTGTCAACTGACATTGTTTAATATTGTTTACCCAGTTAACTTAATTTTAAATTAAAATTAAAATCAGAAGTTACTAAATTTTCCCCCGATATGCAAGCATTGGAATATAAGTAGTTCAATAATTAAAAAGGCATCCTATAAAGTCAAATTACTTTCATAAATATTCATATTTAACGATATATTAATTAAATAAAATTTAAGAGTTTTTAGAAAATGAATTAAGATTGCCTTGATAAATAAAACAAATTTTTGAATAAATTATCTATCAACCCTTTTGACTCATCGGTAAATTATTATTGTATTTAAAATTATTGTATTCTTGTATTAAAAATTACTATAACATTGTTCATAAATTAAATTACTATATAATAATATTTTTTATTAATAAATCTATATTTTTAAAAATAATTTTATATAAACATAACTTTTAAAGGTTTAACTATACCGTTCAAACCAGTCTTTTAAAATTTGTTTCTGTATTAATATTTTTAAGTATAAAAAAATCACGTAGATTGCACTAATTATGAATTTTATTACATATTCTAAGGAAGGAATCGATATAATTATTTAACAATGAAATATTTTTATATTTAATTTTATATAGTAAGGTTAAGATTTAAATTTGGCGCGAAACCCTAATTCAAATCTGAGTGCATGCATTTCGTATGGGAGTACATTTTCAATTCACGATATTAAAGTATTTTGGCGATTCTTAATTATAATAACCTACTGTTTAAATTGATGTTTATTAAATAATATTATGTTTTTTGGGTGTGTATATTACATAAGAAGATAGATAAAACATTAAAGATTAGTATATATACGGTTCAATAATTAGGATTTGCATTTTATAATACTTTCCAGCAGCTTAAAGACAGCATATTTTTATTCACATAAGAATAACATGGGCGCATAAATCGGAGGAGGCGAGTTAGGTTTCAGTTTGAATTTGGCGCCACAAAATGACCATTACACTAATGCAGTCTATTAAAACTTATTCAGAACAAACTGAATGAAATATTTCAAATAAAAGTCTTGAATGTTTAGAATTAATGTAGATAGAAACTTCTCATCTCTTTCTACGAATAATGAAATGGCAAACGGTAATATAAAGTATGTGCTTTGAAAAGCGGTCTTGTGTGTAATATTTGTCGAATTTTTTGAGTTAAACGTTACTATTTTTATCGAATTCTAAATTTTTTACAGCTGACTTCTTATTTTGTAAATCTACAATGATTTTGTTTTGACAGGAATAAAGATATTTTATTTCCAGAAGTTCAAATTCGTTTTTCGTTTTCATAAAACCATCATAACTACATACTACATATGATTGGTTAGATAATATTACAACACAAGTCCAATTTCATGTATAATATATTAGTTGAAGATTGAAATACTCATCTCGTTTCACTTTCGGTTTCCAAGTCATAACGCATAGCTTGATTACAATAAAAATTGTTGGCATTAATTCTTATCAACAACATTTTCATTACAATAATCATTGTCATATTTTCTCTGTACCAATATAATTCTAATGGTACATATGTACATCTACACTGAAAGAGTTCCTTACAGAATATGTAGTATTATTGCGAATTTGTCTATCGTATGAAATTTTTATTAAGGTTTATATTTTTTGATTTCTTCTTTCTACTCATTTTTTTTACACTTCCAGCCCTATTTAACGTGCTTTCAATTTCGCTACAAATATAATACTTTATGCACTCGTTTTAGACAAAATTTCTTTGGTTATTTTTTGAAAATGTAAAAAGGGTATCAAGAAAATTTTCAGACGTATTTATGTAGAATGATTTAATGAAACTTTGTAATATTTTTCTAACTGGGCTTGTAAAGGTTTGTTCCAAATCATAGACTGATCAGTTTTGGACTGTATTTTAGAATTCTTATTTAAATGTGACTTCTCTACACATTTATAATTGAAGGTAAAATTACAGAAATAACACATATGTAAACAAATACTTTGTTTCTTGCAGTAGTTTCTTTGGTACAAGTTGTGATACACAATAAATTGTTAACTTCTTTACATTTCTTAATAAAATGAAGTCTCTTTATGATAATATAGCAAAATGAATATCTAGTCTTATTGATTTAAAATGCATAATACAGTCTAATACTTATATTTTCAGCAATGTCAAAATGACAAGATAATTTGACAACTTTATTTTAGATACGTTCAACTTGTGTTAAGCGTAAATTTTAAAATTCAATGACACTTGTTAATTTATTTAATTAGAACACAATATATTTTTTTAATAAAAATATTATAAATATAACTTAACAATTAACAATGGGCCTTTAGGGTCCCGAAAATTTACATAAAGGGTAGCCAACAATCAAAGCCGACCATTTTCTTTTAAATTTTCGAGAATCTAAAGGCTCATTTTTAAATGTTAAATATTTTTAGTGCCTAATAAATCTCTTTAAAATATATCTTATCATTTTAATAGGTACACTTCGTTTATGAAAATAAATTTCCAGATGTCAGATTGACAAATTTGAATTACATAAAATAAGTAAAATATGTGAAATAATAATGTTCATAAAGTAATTTTTATTTACTATCCAATGAATATAAAGGTATAATATTATATTTTAAAATGACATATGTTTATAACTACAGAATAATAACTAAAACTAACTGTGGGAACTTGCAAACCTTGCTCGCAACTTTCATCATCACAAATTTTGGCATAAAAAATTCATTTTTTAAAACTTTATGGTTGTATATGAAAAAATATATTATAGTTACTCTTTTCATAGCATTATTTATGATAAAAATAGCTTTATTTAATTTCATTTGATTACACTCTGAGCCAGTAATCTAATATGACATCTGTAAGTGATAAAAATTAAAAATGTACTTAAAAATATTTATTTCATACCTTAAATTAATATACAACAATTTCCAAACATTCTTTTGCATTATTTCGTAGTAAAAATATGAATTTTCATGTAATCCATTCACAGTCACATTCGACTAAGAGCATATGTCATAAAATGCATTTCTAGATTAATATTTGGTTTCAAAAAGTGTTTATAGTTTGAAATATCAATGATAAATGAATAATTGGATATATACTTTGTTTTTGTAAACGTTTTTATCTAAAAAATTATCTCGTTCCATAACAAAATTCAATGGAATTTTTAAAAATCTAATCGTTGTTGTATTCAACTACTTTCATCTGAAATTTGATGAAAGAATACATAAAGAATGTATAGAAACCAGTTACTTACAGTTTAATATAATTCAGATACATAATTCAAAATAATTATTGTACAATAAATTGTTAAACATTTCTTCCAAGATGGTATGAAGGAAAAGATTGTCAGTATTTTTAAATAAATGTGTTTATGACTGAATACGACGCGCCTTGTTTGATTCCCAGAATTTTTTTTTTGTCAATAGTGTTATTATCCGTAATTTTATGATATTTCTTTTCTATAAATTTATTCTTGTTTGGATAACTTACCAATTAAAAACTATAACTGAAATCAAAATACATCTAAATACAGCCAAGGAAATATAAAATTACATACTTAGGTACATTACAAAATGTAGCGTAATTTTACTTTTAAACTAATTTTACTATATATTTCACCAAGCAAATACAAGACTTGTATTATGATTGTTTGATTATAACTGACGTTTTGACAAACATCATGTCATGAAAATTTAAATATTGTAAATAAGGTTTGCCGTAAATTATTATGTACAATGCACTTTTATGATAATCAGTTACACTTCAGTAGTGTTATTATCTATAATGTATCTACTCTTGTTTGGGTAACCAATTAAAAATTGTAACTGAAATGAAAATACATATTTAAATAAAGCGAAACAAATTTAAAATGATATACTTACATCAAGTGTATTGTACATATTCTTTTAAACAAAGTTTATTTTATATTTCTGTATATTTCTCTTTGAAAATATAAACCATGTGTAACGAATAATAACAGATAATAAACGTCAGATGTCATAAAATTAAATATTTTAAATGCACCACACTTAACATTCAATGTATTTGTATATATTTCGCTCACTATTATAATTTATAAAAATATAATTACCTTTACAATATCTCTTTTCATTTTCAAAATAAATCAATTAAAAGTTTTATATTGAATTGTCAAAAATGACGGATGACACAGTAATTCCTTTTAAATTTAAACATGGCATCTAGGATATTTTTTTTTTGTTCCAGTTATAATTTTTACCTTAGTTTTCGATTTTTAACACAAAAACTATGCACAGTAAAAATATGGGACACCCAAAAGCGATTGGTGCTCATTAAACCACATCTAATAAAATAATATTAAAATTATTACATGAATGGTTTGACCTATACCCGTGAGCAAAGTTTTTGCGATGCTCGAGATGAATCCAAATATATATAGTAAATCTATCAAAATAGTAAATGACTAGCGAATTCTCTAGAGCTCCGCTGTCAATGAAAAAAAACAAATGCCGATCGACATTAAAAAAATAATTTATATCTGCTTGTCAGCCCCCAATGAGACCTTTCATTAGATTCCAAACATGATATACTTCTAATAACTTTTTGCATAAAACAAAAGCCGATCGGCATGGAACATTTTTGTCAAATCTGCACGCTAGCCCTCAACGAAACCTTTCATTTGAGACCAAACACCACATACTTCTGACAACTATTTGCAAAAAACAAAAACCGATTGACATGGCACATTTTTGTCAATTCTGCACGCTAGCTCTCAACGAGACCTTTCATTTGAGACCAAACTCGACAAACTTCTAAAAACTTTTTGCAAAAAACAAAAGCCGATCAACATTAACCATTTTTGTTAACTCTGTACACCAGCCCTTATGGAAACCTTTCATTTGATAACAAACACCACACACTTGTGACATCTTTTTGCAAAAAATAAAAACCAATCGACATAACACATTTTTGTCAATTCTGCACGTTAGCCCTCAACCAGACGTTTCATTTGAGACCAAACTTGACATACCTTGGAGAACTTCTTGCAGAAACCAAAAGCCGATCGGAATGGAACATTTTTGTCAATTTGGCACGCTAGCCCTCAACAAAACCTTTCATTTGACACCAAACTCGACGTACCTTTGAGAAAGTTTTGCA
This sequence comes from Stenolophus ochropezus, assembly GCA_035578165.1. Lineage (NCBI taxonomy): Eukaryota > Metazoa > Arthropoda > Insecta > Coleoptera > Carabidae > Stenolophus > Stenolophus ochropezus. The sequence goes on from JAQOWZ010000007.1 coordinate 25,604,177, forward strand.
AAAAACAAAAGCCGATCAACATTGACCGTTTTCGTTAATTCTACACGCCAGCCCGTATCGAGCCTTTTTATTTGACACCAAACACCACATACTTCTGACAACTTTTTGCAAAAAAACAAAAACCAATCGACATAGCACATTTTTGTCAATTCTGCACGTTAGCCCTCAACGAGACGTTTCATTTGAGCCCAAACTCGGCATACCTTTGAGAACTTTTTGCAGAAAACAAAAGCCGATCGGAATGGAACAGTTTTATCAATTCTGCACGCTAGGCCTCAACGAGACCTTTTATACGAGACTAAACTCGACATACTTCTAAAAATTTTTTGCAAAAAACAAAAGCCGATCTACATTAACCATTTTTGTTAATTCTGCACATCAGCCCTTATCGAAATCTTTCATTTGATACCATACACCACACACTTCTGACAACTTTTTGCAAAAAACAAAAACCGATCGACATGACACATTTTTGTTAATTCTGCACGCTAGCCCTCAACAAGACGTTTAATTTAAGACCAAACTCGACATACCTTTGAGAAATTTTTGCAAAAAACAAAAACCGATCGACATAGCATATTTTTGTCAATTCTGCACGCGAGCCCTCAACGAGACCTTTCATTTGAGACCAAACTCGACATACCTTTGAAAAAGTTTTGCAAAAAACAAAAGCCGATCAACATTGACCATTTTTGTTAATTCTACACGCCAGCTCTTATCGAGCTCTTTCATTTGATACCAAACACCACATACTTCTAACAACTTTTTCCAAAAAACAAAAGCCGTTTGATATGGAGCATTTTTGTTCATTCTGCACGCTAGCCCTCATAAAGACCTAGCCTAATACAATGTACACTGTCTGCAGTAAAGTTCATTTGGGCATATTTGTTTTTTGTTTAGCTACTTCATTACACATTTACCAACATTGACTTGTGTAATTCGAAAATACCCAAACACGAAATTTTTCTGACAACATTTTGCAAAAAAACAAGTTATAATCTATCTAGAACATTTTTGTCTTTCGTGCACACCAGTCCACATTGTGTTATTTTCTTAAAACCCAAGGACGACCAACTTCTAACAACTTTTTACGAAAAACAAATGCAGATCGACATGACACATTTTTTTTTGTCATTTCAAAATCGGCCCTGATGGTTTTCTTTCTTTTGATATCAAACGCAGCAAAGTGTTTAATTTAATTAGGAACATTTGTTTTTTATTTAGTTACTTCATAATTTGGCAACAATGTTTGTATTAAAATATTGTAGTTAATTTTTAAATTTATAAATTACCATCGGCAATCTTTATATAACAGCCACTGTCTTCAGTGAAGTTCATTTAGGAATATTTGTTTTTTGTTTAGTTATTTCATCACACATTTGGCAACATTGACTTATGTAATTCGAAACGTCAAAATTTAAAATAAATAAATGTGTTGTGTTATAAACTTAAAATATTGGTAAAACCTTTGCTCAGGACTATCATTCATGACACTGTTTTCAGATCTTTGATATCAATGTTCTATTAAAAGATACAATCGATTAAAGTTCATAGACAGATTGTCAAAAGTGACGGATGACTGCGTGATTCTTCTTAAATTTATACATGGCACCTAGGATATTTTTTTCAGTTTTGTTCCAGTTATACTTTTTAGCTTAGTTTTCGACTAGCGAATTCTCGGCTACGCCGAGCATTCCCTAGAGCTCCGCTGTCAGTGCAAAAAACAAATGCCGATCGACATGAAACAATTATTTCATATTTCCACGTCAGGCCTCACCTAGACCTTTTATTAGATTGCAAACACGATATACTTGTAATAATATTTTGCAAAAAACAAAAGCCGGTCGACATGAAACAATTTTATGATTTATGTATCCCAGCCCTCACCGAGATCTTTCATTTGATACCAAACACGACATACTTCTTACAACTTTCTGCATAAAACAAAAGTCGTTCGACATGATACATTTTTATCATATCTACACGCTAGCCCACATCGAGACTTTTCATTTGATACCAAACACTATATACTTGTGACAACCTTTTGCAAAAAACAAAAGTCGATCGACATTGACCATTTTTGTCAATTCTGCACACCAGCCTTTATTGAAACATATCATTTGATACCAAACACCAGACACTTCTGACAACTTTTTGCAAAAAACAAATACCGATCGACATGGCACATTTTTGTCAATTCTGCACGCTAGCTCTCATCAAGACGTTTCATTTGAGACCAAACTTGACATACTTTTGAGAATTTTTTGCAGAAAACAAAAGCCGATCGGAATGGAACATTTTTGACACTTTTGTACGCGAGCCCTCGCCAAGACCTTTCATTCGATACCAAACACGACATATTTCTCACAACTTGTTGCAAAAAACAAAAGCCGATCGACATGGAACATTTTTGTCAAGTTTGCATTTCAGCCCTTAACGAGACCTTTCATTAGATACCAAACACGATATACTTCTATTAACATTTTGCATAAAACAAAAGCCGATCAACATAGAAAATTTTTAATTCTGTACACCAGTCCTTCCCGGGTCTTTTCATTCGATACCAAACACGACATATTTCTGACAACATTTTGCAAAAAACAAATTTTAATCGACGTAGAACATTTTTCTCATTCGTGCACACCAGTCCACATTGTGTCGTTTCATTAAAACTCAAGAACGACTTACTTCTAACAACTTTTTGCGAAAAACAAATGCAGGTCGACATGACAATTTTTTTTTGTCATTTCAAAACTGGCTCTTATGGTTTTCTTTTGATATCAAATATTTTATTTTTATTTAGTTACTTTAAAATTTGGCAACACTGTTTGTATTAAAAAATAGTAGTCAATTTTTAAATATATAAATTAATATTGTCAATCCTAATACAACTGTCACCCTCTTCAGTGAAGTTAGTTTAGGAATATTTGGTTTTAATTTAGTTACTTCATCACACATTTGGCAACATTGACTTTTGACATTGGAAACGTCAAAATTTATATTAATTAAATACGTTATGTTTTAAACTTAAATTAGTTGTGACACCTTTGCTCAAGTCTATTACTTATGACACTGTTTCCAAATCTTTGATATCAATGTTCTATTAAAAGATACAATCATTTAAAGTTCATAGACAGATTGTCAAAAGTGACGGATGACTACGTGATTCTTCTTAAATGTAGACACGGGCTCTGGGATCCATTGTTTCAGGGTACCAATTTTGTACAGTTTAAATTTTTTAAAACAAAAACAGTAAAAATATGATTTCCCCAAAAGGCACTCCAGCACATTACACCCTACAACTTGAAAAAAAAATTAAAATGCTTTAACCTGTTGCTCCGAGGTAAAAATTCGCCGATTCTCTTGATTATTTAAAATATATGTAGATATATATATATATATATATATATATATATATATATATATATATATATATATATATATATATATATTGAAACGATTTCATTCGTTTCGCGGTTTTTTATTTAAATCTCCGGATTTTTTATTTCACTGATTTTGGTGAGTAAGGTGATATTTTTTTATTTTATTCGAACCTTTTGTTTTAAATAAATATTTAGATAACCACGTGTTGTCAAAGCTTGCGAGGAAACCTCCTCAACTGTTTTTTCTTTTTTTTTGTTATTATTATTTTCCAAATTTCTCGTGTATCTTTCACAGGAAAGATTCATTTTTTATTAGTTTGCTTAATATTTTTCTTTTGAATACGATTTAGGTTATTTTTTATACTGTGGGATTTAGACAGAGCTCACGCTGATTTACTGTCGTAAGTAGAATTTGTATCGTTCCATTTTTATTTTTCTCTTTGTTTTTGGAAGCCATTAGTTACCTTTTTACCGTTTATTATTTTTTTGGCAGCCAAAAAGTAAATAATAAATTTTACAAGTCCCGCAGTTAAAAACGTTAGTTTTTGAAAACCTTTCAAGTCTGTTATATTCTTTCTTTCTCTTATTTTCTGGAGGGTTATTCTAATTCAGATAGCGGTAGCGAAGCTTCGCTATGCGACTTGAAGCCATCTATTGGTCTTGAAAGGAACAACGCATATGACGTCATAGATTAGCGGGATGTCGCTAGGCATAGCGAAAGCCACAGAGATCCCGCTACGAGCATAACGCTTCGCTATCGTTCATTTTTGTGATTTTATGATATTGTTTTGAACATGTTTTGACAGAAGCTAATTTTTAATTATTATATTTATACGGAAATGAGAGTATACGATTTAATTAATTTTGTAAACAGTAGTTTAATAAAAAGAATAGTTTGTATATCGTTTGGAAATCGATAATATCGATTATTATCGATTTCCTTCTAGTTTTTCTTCTTCTTCAAGCATCGATACGGCCAAATACAGCATCGAAATGATGAGCCATAATCTAAAATAATTATGAAATAAAAGATAGTATCATAAACAATTCTTATCATTAAACTACTGTTTATAAAATTAATTAAATCGTATACTCTCACTTCCGTATAATATCATAAAATCACAAAAATGGCCGATAGCGAAGCGTTATTCATAGCGGGACCTCTGCCGCTTTCGCTATGCCTAGCGACATCCCGCTAAACTACGACGTCATATGCGATGTTCCTTTCAAGACCAATAGATGGCTTCAAGTCGCATAGCGAAGCTTCGCTACCGCTATCTGAATTAGAATAACCCTCCTGGTCTTTTACAGCCTGGCCAGCTGATAGTTTTTTTGTAAAATTATTTGGAGTATTTTTTGTGTACAATTTTTGTGAATAATCATTTTTGCATTTATTTATTGTTAAATAAATTATTTGTTCATTTTTTATTATAAAGATTTTTTGTATTTTTGCCACGGCAAGTTATTTTTTGGGATCAATTATCTGCTAAAAATTTTTATGTTTTATATTTCCTCCTGGTCCTGGATGGTCGAGGTTTGTTGGTAGTGGAGTGTGGAGTTCCAATCCAAGCTGAATAGTACTGCGACACGTGCACACGTACACAGTACCAACTTACACACAGTACTCAGGCATCACGCACAAACAAACAGCAGTTTGCAAACACAAGAACAATTCACGCAACCGCCAGACACGCTTAGTCCGGTGACACCACGCATTATCCTGTATCCTGCTTTACGGTACTACACTGCTTGTGTCCGACATCCTGCGGTGCTGCTTAAACTAACACGAACAGTACATATTCCGTCGACAAGCCGAACCTCGGTACCAAGACGTCCAGGGACTCACTCCAACGACCTAGCCATTCCAGACCCATCGATATTCTGTTACCCCACAAAAGGTATTTTTCTTATTTTTTGTAATAGGCAATAATTGTCCCAGTTAACTTCCTTACTGTATTTACTTGCCGTAAATAAAATTAGTTTTATTTTCAATTTGTTATTTTCGGTGTTGTTGTGTCCACCATTTTTCCTTTCGGCACAACTGGCGCCCATCCCTATTATTGTTATTACAAAGATCTTAGTGACCCACGACCTAGCGATACCACGACCAATTCTGAGCTGTCGAGGTAAGTGTGTGACGCGTGATTTCTCTTTGAGAAATCACGGTAATTTTTTGAACATTATTTTTAAATTTCTGGCACACGTCACACAAATAATTTTGGCGCCCAACGTGGGGCCAGTGGTTAATATTTTGTTGGTAATTTTTTAAATTTAAAGTTATTTTTCGTGGTTTTGCTTGGTCTTTTCTAAATCTCTCTTTACTCTTTTATTTCTATCTTTCTCTTTGCTTTTCTCTTTACATATTGTTATTTGGCACTAATATTATTTTTTTTCAAAAATGTCACTTACCGTGGAACACATCCAATATCTACGAGGAGAGGAAATCAGTTACGAGCTCAAAATTCGAAATTGTTTCTATCCCGGATCAAATGAGGAAAATTTAAACATATTATGTGGATTAATCGAGAGGGAAAGTATTGGGCAAACTACAGTTAATGCTGATTATTTTCCTGATCCCATCAATGACTCTCGGACATGTCTGGAAACACTTAAAGAGATGTCAGGTATGATTCAAAATTTTAATAGTAGAAATCGTTCTCATATAGAGCAATTTCAAGTTGAAATAAATTCTCGTTTAGTTGCCTTGTATCTTCGTATTTCTCGTTTGCCTCAACATTTAAGTGGCGAGCTTTTGAGATTGCTCTCTATGATCAAATCTGCCCTTTCTTTCATGTCCCGTGTAGTTGATACTAACCAGGTAGTAAATTTAATTGATTTTGATGAAATACCTTCCACTAATTCTTTTCCAACTACTGTATCTATTCCTATTGCCATGCTAAGTTCGTTCGAAGATAGTTGCCAGAGCTTTTTGCAAAAATTGAATGCTATTAGATTTAGTAACGTAAATATTACCCCTACGGTATCTAATGTACATTCTGAAATTCCACCGACACCGCTACCACCTCATCTGCGAAGCAGTACTGTTTTACCTCGTTCCGCGACTTACGATCATAAAAATTTAGTTGCCAAATGGAATATTACATTTGATGGAAATACCGGCCTTAATAGTTTTCTCGAAAATATCGACAGCACGGCTTATTCTCGTGGCGTCTCTCACGAACAATTATTTCGCCAAGCTGGTGATCTCTTTACTGGCCATGCTCTCGTTTGGTATCGCATGATACGCAACTCTATATCTTCTTGGTCGGAACTTGTTTCTAAACTTCGTTCTACCTTTTTACCTGCTAATTATGATCTAGCTCTTATGGATGAGATTCGGAATCGAACTCAAGCTCCTTGTGAGAAAGTAGAGATTTTTATTGCCATCATGGAAAACTTATTCTGTCGTTTAACTAAAACTCCTGACGAACAAACCAGGGTTAGTTACATTATTCGTAATTTACAACCGCATTTTCAGAGATTTTGTTCACTTCAAAATATTAACTCTCTGTCAGAATTGATTACTATTTGCAAGAGACTTGAAGGCACTGAACTTAATGTCTCGCAGTTTAAAAATCCACCAACTCGTTCCTCACATACTCTAGAACCCGATCTTTCATTTCAAAGTAGTTCTAAATCATCCTGTAAATTGGATAGAAATTTTTCTCGTTCAGCCGTTGCAGCTGTAGGTCAAGGGCGTGTTCTTAGTTGCTGGAACTGTAATAGTACGGAACATCTTTATCCAAAATGTCCAAAGCCTCGTAATCTCTTTTGCTTTTCTTGTGGTAAAAGAAACGTTACCAAACTTAAATGCCCCAATTGTTCAAAAAACGTGTGCGGCGCCTCGGTCTTGCCAGCTGTCGAGGAAAACGCCACCCCAACGCTGGTAAAGTCGTTAGAAAAACCGACAGAGACGAGTGGTCTCAATGGTTAAATCAAGTCTCTAACTTTTTCACGAATAATGTCATTTCACCTATTTTTAACAAATCAAGTGATGATAACCGACCTTTCGTTACTATCTTCATTCACGGAGTACCTATGACAGCCTTAGTTGATTCGGGTGCTAATATTTCTATTTTAGGTGGTCGAGGCTATTTAATGCTAAAACATCTATTTTCTCTAAAACCTAGTGTTGTTCCTACCGTTTCAACTGCCGATGGTAAATCTCATCCAACCCTAGGCAAGGTTTTGGTACCTTTCTCGTTGGGTAAAACGAGCAGTCATTTTTCTTTTACTGTTGTTCCTTCTGTAAAACACCCTGTAATATTAGGTGTGGACTTTTGTCGTTGTTTTGGTCTTAAGTTAGACTTTTCTAAGAATTCGTGGTATGCCCAAAATGAAATTGCTTCTCTTAGTGGTATTTCTAGCCGTGAAAACTTATCTTCCCGTCCGCAAGAAATTCTTAATTCCGTTGTTGCTGATTTTGAAAAGCTCGGATCTTTAGGACTCGGTTGTATCAATAAAATTCAACATGTTATTGATACTGGTGACGCGCTTCCCTTAAAACAGCGCCAATATCCTCTTTCTCCAGTTATGATGGAGTTCGTTAATAAAGAACTGGACAAAATGTTGGAATTGGGAGTGGTTCGTCCATCTGTGAGTCCGTGGTCTAGTCCCATATTACTTGTCAAAAAGAAATCGGGAGAATATCGGCTATGTTTTGATGGTCGGAAACTTAATTCGGTTACGCGTAAGGACAGCTATCCCTTGCCTCGCGTAGATTACATCTTAAGTAAGCTGGGTAATGCAAAGTTTCTGTCTTCTGTTGATCTTAAGAGTGCATTTTGGCAAATTCCTTTATCGACTTCGTCTAAAGAAAAAACCGCTTTCTCTGTACCAGGTCGCGGTCTGTTTGAGTTCGTTCGAATGCCATTCGGTCTTTGTAATGCCCCTCAAACTCTTCAAAGACTAATGGACGAAGTTTTCGGTCCAGAATTAGACCCAAACGTTTTTGTTTACCTGGACGATTTAATTATCGCTACTTCTTCTTTTGAAAAACATATCGTTATTCTCTATAAAGTTTTAGATCGCCTCAAAGCGGCCGGTTTCACTGTAAATGTCAAGAAATGCGAATTTTGTTTACCTTCTCTCAAATACCTTGGTTTTGTTGTCGATCAACACGGTCTTCGCACTGATCCCGATAAGGTATCTGCTATTGCAAATCTTCCTAGACCTAATACCGTAACCGAAGTGCGTAGGGCTTTAGGTTTATTCTCGTGGTACAGGAGATTTGTACCAAACTTTGCCTCTATGTCTGCTGTTATTTCGGACCTTACTAAAGGGAAAGGTAAAAAGTCCACCATTTCTTGGACGTCAGCTGCTGACGAAGCTTTTAACCAATTAAAAAATGCGCTAATATCTGCTCCAACTCTTGCTAGCCCTGATTATAATAAACCTATTAAACCTTTTAAGATTTATACTGACGCTTCCAATTATGGACTTGGAGCTGTGCTTACACAGATTGGCGATGATAATGAGGAACATCCTATTTCATATGCAAGTCGTACTTTGAATAAAGCTGAGAAAAATTATTCAGTTACAGAAAAAGAGTGCCTTGCTGTAATTTTCGGTATCTTAAAATTTCGTTCTTTTATCGAAGGGCTTCATTTCGAAGTTATTACTGACCACTACTCTCTTTTGTGGCTGCTTCGCATGCAGAATCCGCATGGAAGATTAGCTCGCTGGTCGGTACAATTACAACAATTTGACTTTAACATCACTCACCGCCCTGGTAAACTCCATGAATTACCTGATGCTCTATCTAGGTGTCCTCTTGAGGTTTGTGTCATCGACAATAAGACTTTTTTAAATACCCGGGACAACTGGTATAGTAGAATGTGTGAAAAGGTAGTTTTAAGTCCAAACGACTATCCGGACTGGCGCGTGGAAAATAATTTTTTGTACAAAAACATCTTATCTCCCTATTCCCTTCCTTCTAATTTGTCTACATGGAAATTAGTTGTACCCCGGGAGTTTCGTAAAGAAATTGTCTCACGATGTCACGATGATGCAACTGCCGCTCATTTTGGTATCTTTAAAACTTTTCACCGTGTTGCATCAGAATATTACTGGCCTAAGATGCATCATTTTATTGCCGGTTATGTAAAACGTTGCAAGACTTGTTTGTCTCAAAAGGTTCCTCAAGTCCCTCCACCTGGTTTAATGGGCAGGGAAAAGATTATAAAGTTTCCTTGGCAAGCTATCTCGGTTGATCTTATGGGACCATTACCTCCTTCGTCAGCTGGAAATCGCTATATTCTAGTAGTGACCGATTGGTTTTCCAAATTTGTCATTGTTCACCCTATGCGTGAAGCTACCGCTCCAAAAATTTGTAAAATTTTAGAGGAAAATGTTTTTCTTTTATTTGATGTACCACAAATTGTCATGTGCGATAATGGAACTCAGTTCGTCTCTAAATTATTTACAGATCTTATCACTAAATATGAAATACCTAAATTATGGTATAACGCCAAGTTTCACCCCCAGGTGAATTTTGTTGAGCGTACCAATCGGGTAATTAAAACAGCTATTAGGTTTTATCTCGACAATAATCATCGCGCTTGGGATAAAAATCTTCAAGCCATCGCTCAGGCCATTCGTACGAGTGTGCACGAAGTTACTCGATTTACTCCAGCTTTCCTTACTTTTGGTAGGCATGTTCCAGTTTCAGGAAACTTTTACCGTTCTTTACCTGACAATATCTGTTCCAATTCCCCAGCTGATTATGGCAACTCATTATCAGAGATGTCTGAATTTTTCTTAATCGTTCAAAACCGTATTCATTAAGCTTATGAGCGAAACGCGAAATATTATAATAAACATCGTCGTCAGCTCGAATTTGATGAAGGTGATCTAGTTTATCGTAGAAATCGAGTTTTATCTGTTGGTTCTAGATGTTTCTCTTCGGCTCTAGCACCTCGTTATGTCGAAAGCAAGGTTTTTCGAAAACTATCTCCTCTCGCGTATCACCTTCACGATATCGACGGAACTGATGCTGGCATCTACCACATAAAGGACCTTAAACCTGCACCTACTGTCCCCGATGATCCTGAAACAACTTTTGATGATTCCGTTACGTCATCATCCTTTTTGGAGGGGGGGCAGTGAAACGATTTCATTCGTTTCGCGGTTTTTTATTTAAATCTTTTATATTTTAATTAAACATACGACATCTCTAGTGCTGCTGACTGCTTGAGAGGCGAGCGCGGTCTGTACAGAGAGTTGAGTTACTGCAAGCTGAGACAACGGACGTATTTTGTTAGCAATTTGTTTGTTCTAAAAAGTTTTTATCTAAAGTTATTTTAAAAATCATCAAGATTTTATTTAAAATATTCTTACTCCGGATTTTTTATTTCACTGATTTTGGTGAGTAAGGTGATATTTTTTTATTTTATTCGAACCTTTTGTTTTAAATAAATATTTAGATAACCACGTGATGTCAAAGCTTGCGAGGAAACCTCCTTAACTGTTTTTTCTTTTTTTTTTGTTATTATTATTTTCCAAATTTCTCGTGTATCTTTCACAGGAAAGATTCATTTTTTATTAGTTTGCTTAATATTTTTCTTTTGAATACGATTTAGGTTATTTTTTATACTGTGGGATTCAGACAGAGCTCACGCTGATTTACTGTCGTAAGTAGAATTTGTATCGTTCCATTTTTATTTTTCTCTTTGTTTTTGGAAGCCATTAGTTACCTTTTTACCGTTTATTATTTTTTTGGCAGCCAAAAAGTAAATAATAAATTTTACAAGTCCCGCAGTTAAAAACGTTAGTTTTTGAAAACCTTTCAAGTCTGTTATATTCTTTCTTTCTCTTATTTTCTGGTCTTTTACAGCCTGGCCAGCTGATAGTTTTTTTGTAAAATTATTTGGAGTATTTTTTGTGTACAATTTTTGTGAATAATCATTTTTGCATTTATTTATTGTTAAATAAATTATTTGTTCATTTTTTATTATAAAGATTTTTTGTATTTTTGCCACGGCAAGTTATTTTTTGGGATCAATTATCTGCTAAAAATTTTTATGTTTTATATTTCCTCCTGGTCCTGGATGGTCGAGGTTTGTTGGTAGTGGAATGTGGAGTTCCAATCCAAGCTGAATAGTACTGCGACACGTGCACACGTACACAGTACCAACTTACACACAGTACTCAGGCATCACGCACAAACAAACAGCAGTTTGCAAACACAAGAACAATTCACGCAACCGCCAGACACGCTTAGTCCGGTGACACCACGCATTATCCTGTATCCTGCTTTACGCTACTACACTGCTTGTGTCCGACATCCTGCGGTGCTGCTTAAACTAACACGAACAGTACATATTCCGTCGACAAGCCGAACCTCGGTACCAAGACGTCCAGGGACTCACTCCAACGACCTAGCCATTCCAGACCCATCGATATTCTGTTACCCCACAAAAGGTATTTTTCTTATTTTTTGTAATAGGCAATAATTGTCCCAGTTAACTTCCTTACTGTATTTACTTGCCGTAAATAAAATTAGTTTTATTTTCAATTTGTTATTTTCGGTGTTGTTGTGTCCACCATTTTTCCTTTCGGCACAACTGGCGCCCATCCCTATTATTGTTATTACAAAGATCTTAGTGACCCACGACCTAGCGATACCACGACCAATTCTGAGCTGTCGAGGTAAGTGTGTGACGCGTGATTTCTCTTTGAGAAATCACGGTAATTTTTTGAACATTATTTTAAAATTTCTGGCACACGTCACAATATATATATATATATATATATATATATATATATATATATATATAGTGAATCTATCAAAATAGCATATGATGTTTATATTGTTGAATTCAGAAAAAGGTACTCATCGAATAATCTAAAAATAAATATATGTTCCCATTTAAAATAAGAAAGTTGTGTCTCGTATTTTGAGGACCACTGGTCGAAAAAAAATTTTTTTTGCTCATTATATTAGTCTTGTAAAATGGTGGTTCTTTGCTAATTTAACCAACCTCGTAGCTCTTATAGTTCTCGAGATAGCAATGGTGGTACGCTTAAATGGAACACCCTGTATATCTAGGAAGAAAATTTGAGATTTATGTTCATGGATGTGCGAATTTTTATTATACCGTATATTTATTTTAGTAATTTGATTAAATTCAAAACCATGCAGATAATGAAGAAGATGATAATAAATAATGAATGCAAGGTATATTTGAAGAATTGACATCAAATTGATTGTACAAAAAAATAATAACAATAAACGCCTGTGGAAGCAAATGTTAATATTTATTTCCAGGAAATAAAATTTAAGAACTTCGCAGTTTTGCAATAGACAATCATACTATTAAGACTACTTTTAATAATATATAATGACGATGATGAAACTAATAAACATTTGTTGTAATGTATATTATTTATTTATAACCATTTCAAAGCGGCACGCGAGACCGTTTAGGAAATAAATAAAAATATATGTTTAATTTGTCAAGTTTTGAACTTGAGGATTTTTTTTTCACTTTCTTCTACGGGGGATGCTACTATGTGTTGTACCTAGAAACATTTGTTGTAATGTATATTATTTATTTATAACAATTTAAAAGCGGCACGCGAGACCCTTTAGAAAATAAATAATAATAACTTACCACTTGCTCTGGTTTGAGACCGCCTCGATCCTAACTTTTTTTTATTATTTATATTTATTATTTATATCATACCTTGAAAAAAATTATTCAAAGATGAATTTAACTAATTTTCATACATTCTTTTTTATTACCTTAGCAAAATTTGTAGTTTCATACAATACATTAAGTTTGACAGCGTAACTGTCATCACTTGACACAATAAGTATGAAGTTAGTTAAAGAATATATAAAAATGTATTATTTTGAAAATAATTATCTATTTTATAAATATAAATAATGTGAAATAACATACCAAAATTTCTAAACTGATACATTTTTATATTGCCAAAAAAAAAATGATTATATTCATGTTTTTCTGTTGCTATGTTCATTTATATATTTATGAAGCTGAATTATATATGTATTTATCTACAACTGTTGTTATTGTTATTAATAATTTATTTTTCATTATAAATATCAATTAAATGATTATAAAAGTATAATAAATACAATTTGAATAGTTATTTTGAAATTTAAGTGCTACTTTGGCGCCATCTGTTGAGGTATATATGAACTACTCACACATAACTGAAAATTTATATGCCTGTTAGTTGTAGATAATATGACCAATTTTTATACGTTCTTTTGCATTATTTCTTAATGAAAACATGAATTTTCGTACAGTACAATCACATTCAAGTTCGACTAAGAGCAGATGCCATCAGCTGGTAATCAGACGCACTACTCGGTGAATATTTGGTTTGAAAAGGTGTTTACTGTTTCATACATCAGTTACAAATGGATAAATGGATAGATACTTTGTTTATGTAAACGTTTACATCTGAGAAATCATCTCATTTCATTATAAAATACTACAGAATTTTGAAAAATGTAATCTCTATTGTAATCAAATATTTTCATCAGAAATGTAAAGAAAGAGTAAATTGCAATTAATAAAAGTTTAATAAAGTCCAGATACGTAATTTATTTATATACTAATTATTGTACATTAAATTGTTAAACATTTCTCTCCAAAACTGTATGAAATAAAGGCTTGTCAGTTTTTCCACGTAATCAAACAAAATCTATAGTCTAACTATCTAAAATATGTATAAATTAGATTTAAAAGTATTTATATATAAGGGAAGAATACTGTACAGTATGAATTTACCTTTGGAAGTGTTTGAATAGTAATCAAATATAATTTTTTTGAACGTCAGATTGTAAATCAATTTTGAAATGTAGTTTTCTGGATTAAATAATCCATTCTGGAATATTCTTTAGTTTGTATTTAATAAAGAATATGTTTTACTATTACTTATTTTTATAATTATTGCCCAATAGATTGTTTTAGTTTATTAAAAATTCCATGTTAGAGTATCAGAGTACGTGTGGGTTATAGTCTCATCTAAAAAATAAAATATTTAACTATTAATATATAAATATTTATATTCTATATTAAAGTACCTGTATTAGAGATGATTTCTTATTAAATTTCGTACAATATTTCATTATACATTTTAGTAAATATGACATTTTTCACTTAGTTGTCTCCAAGTGTCAAATGAACCATTTTTGTTAAATTTTATAATATTGTGCAATTTTTCTGGTTTCATTTTCAAGGATACGTTATAATAATGATTTTCATCCAACGAATTGCCTTATTATAGAAAACGCATTTCTCGATTAATATTTGGTTTCAGAAAGTGTTTATTGTTTGAAATATCAATGATAAATGAATAATTGGATAGATATGTTGTTTCTATAAAAATTTTTATCTAAAAAATCATTTCATTCCACAACAAAATACAATAGAATTTTTAAAGATCAAATCTTTGTTGTAATCAACTACTTTCATCTGAAATTTGATGAAAGAATACATAAAGAATGTATAAAATGCAGTTACTTACAGTTTATTATAATCCAGATACATAATTCAAAATAATTATTGAACAATAAATTATTAAACATTTCTTCCAAGTAGGTACGAAGGAAAGGTTTGTCAGTATTTTTAAATAAATGTGTTTATGACTGAATACGACGCGCCTTGATTGAATTCCAGAATTTATTTTTTTGTCAATAGTGTTATTATCCGTAATATTATGTTATTTCTTTTCTATAAATATATTCTTGTTTGGATATCTTAACCAATTAAACACTATAACTGAAATGAAAACACATATCTAATTACAGCCAAGAATATATAAAATTACATACTTACATTACAAAATGTAGTGTAGTTTTACTTCTAAACTAATTTTACTATATATTTCTCCAAGCAAATACTAGACTTGCATTATGATTGTTTGATTATATTGTAAATAAGGTTTGCCGTAAATTATTATGTACAATGCACTTTTATGATAATCAGTTACACTTCAGTAGTGTTATTATCAGTAATTTTATGTTATTTCTCTTCTATAAATGTACTCTGGTTTGGGTTACCAATTTAAAATTGTAACTGAAATGAAAATACATATTTAAATACAGCGAAACAAATTTAAAATGATATACTTACATCACAAAGTGTATTGTACATATTCTTTTAAACAAAGTTTACTTTATATTTCTGTATATTTCTCTTTGAAAATATAAAACTTGTGTAACGACTTTTTTGGTTATAGACCAACGAATGATAAACGTCAATGTCATAAAATTAAATATTTAAAATACACCACACTTAACATTCAGTATATTTGTATATATTTCGCTCACTATTATAATGTGTAAAAATATAATTACATTTACAATATCTCTTTTCATTTTGAAAATAAATCAATTAAAAGTTTCATATTGAATTGTCAAAAATGACGGATGGCACAGTAATTCTTTTTAAATTTAAACCTGGCATCTAGGATAATTTTTTCAGTTTTATTCCAGTTTTCCTTTTTCGCTTAGTTTTTGATTTTTTACACAAGCACGGTAAAAATATGGCACACCCAAAAGCGATTGGTCCTCAATAAACCACATCTAATAAAATAATATTAAAATTATTACATGAATGGTTTGACCTGTACCCGTGAGCAAACTTTTTGCGATGCTCGAGATGAATCCAAATATAGATATATAGTGAATCTATCAAAATAGTATATGACTAGCGAATGCTCAGCTACGCTGAGCTTTCCCTAGGCCTCCGGCGTCAGTGAAATTTTAACATTTGATGATTAATTTGATTTCATTAAGCTAGCACTTGTCGAATGGTTTCTGTTAATACTAAACACGACATACTTTTGACAATTTTTTGCAGAAAACAAAAGCCGATCAACATGGGTCGTTTTTGTAAATTCTGTTCGTTAGCGCGTAACGAGACCTTTCATTTGAGACCAAACACGACATACTTCTGAGAATTTTCTGCTAAAAACAAAAACCAATGTCTATCATTTTTTTCGTTTCTGCAAGCCAGCCCTTGTCGAATGCTTTGAATATGGTATCAAACACAATATAGGTAAAAATTTTGGCGCCTTGTTTAAAAAACTTGAAAATGATTCTTATTTCGATTATCAATTTTTTATACATTTATGTAACTCATTGATAAGGCTAATACATATTAATTTCACTGTTAGCTTGTAAAATTTGTAGTTTATGCTAATTATTATTTTTCTAATGTCAATCTGTCTCAGTAAAAAAAATAAATTAAAAAAATTAATTTCATCAAGTAAAAAAGTAATTAATATTATCTAACCACGAGAAACGGTGGCTAACGCGCTTTGACTCGTTGAGTATATTGTGACATCTAGGATTCAAATTCCAGTGAGGACAAACCTATAACCAAAAATAAATACCGCTGTGTTCGAGTGGTTCGGAACCGACTCTAAGCTGTAGATCCCGCTGTTCTGTAATTAGATTTCTGTCTGTTAGACAGTGTAAAATAAAATTAAATAAATTAAGATTAAATTGTTCAAAAATAAAATATAGGGATTTGCAAATATATGTATAGTCATAAATGAGAAGTATTTAGAAGTAATGATGAAATTAATTAAATTATATATTTTTAATAACTGTAATATTGTTTTTTTTTATTTTTGGATGGTATAAATCTGAGATAATCAATACTTTTAAGATAGTTAAAATAAATTTAAATAGATGACTCTAAATATCGACTGGTAAGTATAAGCAAATTTATTGAAAAATTCAAATTTGACAAAATATGTGTTTGTATTTGTGAAGTACTTTAGTTATAATTATAAAATTATAATTATTAATTTATATAATATGTATCTTGTAGTACAAGTTGTCCTGCCTTCTTTCAACTAAGATACAGATGTTGTTTTGCTATATCTTTTATGAACTTTCACGGTCCACGAAAATTATGAATCATGAACTTTCATTACTCAATATTTTGTTTT
Organism: Stenolophus ochropezus; assembly: GCA_035578165.1. NCBI lineage: Eukaryota > Metazoa > Arthropoda > Insecta > Coleoptera > Carabidae > Stenolophus > Stenolophus ochropezus. The sequence goes on from JAQOWZ010000007.1 coordinate 25,621,498, forward strand.
AAATTTATTTATTTATTTATTTATTTATTTATTTATTTCATTCTTTTATCCTGTGATACATAAATGCATATGGATAGCGTCAGTTACAGATATACATATAAAATATCAAAAAGTTATATAAAATGACAAAATTACAGTATTTTGTGTTGGGGATCTCACCTGAGATGCCAGAGAAGTTCTTCATGAATGATTGTTAATGATTGGTTTTACAAAAACTTCATCAATGTTGTAAAAGCACTTATCGATTAAATAGACTTTTAAATTATATTTTAATGAATTGTATTTAGGAATACTAGAAATTTCCTTAGGTAAGGAATTGAAAATTTTTAAACCAAAAACGTTTGGATTTTTAGAAGCTATGTGCGTTTTGGCATATGGAATTCTGAACTGATCTTTTGATCTTGTATTAAAAAAATGACAACTTTCATTAGTCACAAAGTTATATTTGTTTTTATAAATATATTTACATAATTCCAATAGGTAAAGGCAAGATAAAGTAAGTATTTGTAGTTGTTTAAATAACTGTTTGCAAGAGTGTTGATTGCTAACTCTATAAATACATCTCACTGCACGCTTTTGAGCAGCAAAAACATGGGATGCCCCTGACGAGGTGCCCCAAAGACAGATTCCGAGATTCAATTAAAGCAAAATAAATCATACGTAGTTGTGATACGTCTAAGTAATTTTTGAAAAAACGTAGAGAATAGCAAGAGCGATTCACAGAGGTAATGAGTGTTTCACAATGAGGACGCCATAGGGAGAATTCATCAACTGCGATACCCAAAAAAACCGTTTTATGTGATTTTTGCATTAGCTGACCGTTGATATAAATGTCTAAATTTACAACATTTATGTTTTTGTAGTTCCTAAAATGAATAAACGTAGTTTTCGACCCATTAAGATAAAGTTTATTATCATTGAACCACTGTGCAATTAGCTCCATGCCAATCTCACATTTTTGTTTCACTTCAATTACATTGTTACCGGTGACTACCATCGAAGTGTCATCCGCATATTGTATGAGACAGGAATCATTGTTGACAACATCAAGTAAGTCGTTTACGTAGAGAATAAACAGAACTGGATACAGGGGAAAATGTAAATTTAGCGATTTTCTTCTTTTGCTTATAACTTTGATATATGAAATAATACGAGATTCTGGTTTGCACTTTCTTAAGAGGCTGTTGTCCAAAAATGAACTTTTTCGGTCTAGGATTGTGAACTTATTTTACATACTAAACTGTTGAAATTTTACATGATGAATAAGAAAGGATAACATTAGCCCGCTAAAGAGCCTTTTTTTATAAATAGTACGAAATAAGTGAGCAATTTGTAATTAAAATTGGACAATTTTTCGAAATTTACTAATTTCAATCTAATCCTGAGACATTATTATTGAACTTATATTGCTCAAATTTTGTATACTACATAACTAATCATATCTAAAGACCGCTAAATGAGAATATTTTAAATATGTTTTGTTGTTTCACAACAAATAAATATTAAAGTTTCTACTTTTACAGTATCAATTTTTATGATTTATATATAAAAATTTAAAAATATGACTAGCCAATTCAATAATATATGTGTTTCTAAATTAATTTCTAATGTCAAATTGTTAATATATAAATTTGTTTAAAAGTTATAGCAATTTAAAGATCTGTAAAATTCATGAATTTTAGTTTATAGTTTCCGCACTAGATGCCTCTCGCAGACTACTCAAAGCCAAGTCCGCCCAGTTCATAAGGTGTGAAGTGTTGACAGGGAAGTGTGCACGTGTGTGAGCTCCGTGGTTTTTAACTCTAAAAGGGTATACCACGAGCAATTTATTACGAACAGCTGATTCTCCGTGTGTATCAACAACAACACTGCATCGCCAGTTATTATCTTAAGAGACGTTGACCGGAGATTAGAAAAAAATAAAGATAAAGCAAGTAAGTGCTACGTGACAGGAGAGAAGTTAGCTTCTGAAGAGTTGATCTGGGCGTGGCTTCTACCGCCGTCAACGTAGCGACTTTACGCCTTAAGTTAGGCAACTTGTTATGTCTACACGTGAATCAGACAGCGAATCTGACAGTAAACGCAAACGTGAAGGGCAACAGGACGGATTTTTCAAAAGGAGCAAAAAAACATGAAGGACCCCTACAAAAACAGATAAGTCCAACGACATGGCAGACATGAAAGAGCTAATGAACACTTTGTTACAGGAAATTAAAGAAGTACGCAGAGAAAACCAAGAATACAAAGATGCAATAAGTAAGGTTATGGAAGAAAATATTGTTATGAAGAAGGAAATAGAACATCTTAAAAAACGGGTGGATCTTCTAGATCAAATGAACAACAGACTGGAAAGGATAGACAAAGCAAGTAGAAGACATAACAAAATAATTAGCGGATTAAAAATAGTCGAAAAAAATGAGACAGAGATCATAAAAAACTAGAAAGCTTTATGTTTTTACAAATGCAAGTTAACGCTAAAGTAATGAAAGCAGTAAAGATCAAGGATCACATAGTCATGGCAGAAACAGAAAGCTTAGAAAAAAAGATTGAAATCTTTAAAAATAAATCAAAATTAAAGAGAGGCGTATACAGTAAAGTTTATATAAATAATGATATGACAAAAAGGGAACAAGACATACAAAAAACAATTAGGAAATTAGCATATAACGAGAAACAAGCAAACAAACAAGTAAAAATTAAGTAGCAACATTTAATTATAGACGGAGAAAAATATGTATGGAATGAGAATACTAATAAATTGGAAAAAAACAAAAACAGACACAGAACCGAATCACGATCCAAAAAACTCAAGAACATAAATGGGAATAAAAAATCTAGGACTGATATACAGGCGACGACCGACATGAATACTCACAAAAAGAAAAGTATTTGGAAACTAGCAACGTGGAATGTTAGAATTATGAATGGGAAAGAACATGAACTGTACGAAGAATTTAATAAATTAAATATAGATATATTAGGAATAACAGAAACAAAAAAGAAAGGTAAGGGAGAAATAACTATAGATAATGGGCATATGGTGATTTACAGTGGAGTGCCGAAAGAAAACAGAGCAGTAGCAGGAGTAGCTTGCCTAGTAAATAAAAATTTAATAAACTACGTGCAGTCCTGGGAAGGATGTAGTGAGAGGATCCTAAAAATCGAGTTGAAAATGAAAAAAAAAAAGTGAAAAAACAATAATATTAATATATGGACCGGATGAAGATGAGTTAGTTGACATAAAAGACAAATTTCGGGAAGAATTAAATCTAGTTACAGAGAATAGTAAAGGGGAAATTTATGTAATCGGAGACTTTAATGGAAGAGTAGGCATACGAGATGAAAACACTGCAAATACAGTGGGGATATATGGAGAAAACCGAAGAAATAATAACGGAAGAAGACTGATAGACTACTGTATATTAAATGACTTGTTAATTACTAATACGTTTTTTCAACATAAAAATATACATAAATACACAAGACAAGGGCCAAGAGAAGAAGATAGATCAATAATAGACTATATACTTGTGGAAAACAAAAAGAGAAATTTAGTACAGGATTGCAGAGTGAGGCGTGGTCCAGAAATCTTCAGCGATCACTTTCTCGTAGAAGCATGAATTAAAAAAATGAGTAAAGATGAGAACACTAAAACGGAAGAAACAAGGATAATAGAATATGAGACAATAAAAACATACAAACTTAGAAATATAATAACAGCGACAAAATATGCACAAGAAATAAATAGATTAACTGACATAGAGAAAATTAACTATAAGGACAAGGATATAGAAGAAACATGGAATATTTTAAAAAAAATAATAACACAAGCAGCAAAGAATATATGTGGAAGTAGTAAAAAGAAAGCTAATAAAAGAATGACGTCCTGGTGGAATGCGGAAATAAAGGAGGAAGTAAAAAAAAAGAAAATATCTTAGTAATAGAACAAATGAAAACTATGATCAATACAAACAACAAAGACGGAAGGTCAAAGAATTAGTAGCACAAGCCAAAGAAAAAAGCTGGGAACAATTTGGAAAACAAATGGAAGACAACAGTAAAGAAAGTCAAAAATTATTTTATAAAACACTGAAATCATTAAGAAATGAAAAGAGGAAAGTAGCAAATACAGTCAAATCCAAAGAAGGTACAATATTAACGGAAGAACAAAATATCATGAACAGATGGAAGCAATATTTCCAAGAGCTATTATTCACAAATGAAGATAATCAGATAGAACCTGTTGAACAAATTCTAACAGACCAGGTAAAAAATATGAATGAAGACGAAACGCAGGAAATACAAATAGAAGAAGTAAAAGAAGCACTACGAATACTTAAAAATGGTAAAGCAGCAGGGCATGACAAAATTACGCCAGAAATGTTAAAGTACATGGGGGAAAAGGGCATAGAAATATTGTTAACAATTTTCAACAAAATTTGGAATGGAGATAAAATACCAAACGATTGGGAATTAGCAATAATTGTGCCGATTCACAAGAAAGGAGACACTAAAGAATGCAACAACTACAGAGGCATATCGTTATTGTATACGACACTGAAAGTATTTGAAAGAATATTAGAAAAAAGATTAAGAAACAAAATAGAATCAACAATGTCCGAAGTACAAAGTGGATTTAGGAAAGGACGCAGTAGCCAAGACCATATATTCACAGTTAAGGACTTAATACACAAGACTAAGATCACTAACACAAAAACATACATGACATTCATAGATTTAGAAAAAGCGTTTGACAGAGTACAAAGAGAGATAATGTGGAAAATCCTAAAAAGAAAAGGTATAAGCACCAATCTTCTAAATGCTATAAAAGGACTGTATAACAAAAACACGAACTACGTAATTAGCCAAAATAGGAAAAGCGAGCTCTTCGAATCAAAGAACGGTTTGAGACAAGGAGGAGTAATGAGCCCAGTCTTATTTATGATTTTTATGGATGAGATAATAAAGGAGTGCGATCAAAAATTCAATAAGATACATGTAGGGTATAGAAATCTACTACCAGTAAAAATATCAATATGTGCTTACGCCGATGACGTAGTAATTATGGCAAACAGCGAGGAAAAAATGCAACAAAATGTTAACACCTGGAACAAAATTATAAAAAAATACAATATGAAAATAAATGCGACTAAAACCAAAATAATGGTAATCTCTAACGAACTAACAACTGCTAATATAACAGTAAATAGTGAAACAATAGAACAAGTTAATAAATTCCAATATTTAGGCATAACAATAGATAGTAACGGCACACAAGATGCTGACATAAACGAAAGAATAATTAAAACGACAAAAATATATCACGCAATGAAACACAATTTTACAGGAAAAAAAGAAATAAGCAATAAAACAAAAATGACGGTATTTAACACAATATATAGAGCGATATTGATGTACGGGTGTGAATCATGGATATTGTCAAATAGAACAAAAAATAAAATACAGGCGATAGAGATGAAATATCTAAGAAGATTTAAAGGAGTAACAATGTTAGATAGAGTAAGGAATGAAGCCATCAGGGAAGAACTGCAATGCAAACCAATACTAGATTTCATAGAAACAAGACAACTAGCCTGGTGGGGACACATGATACGGATGAACGAAAGTAGACCGGTACGCCAAGTATGGATGACCAACGTTACACCGAAAAGGGGAAGGGGAAGACCAAAGGACACATGGGATAACGTAATAAAGAAGATACTGACGAAAAGAAACATCCCGATGGAAGAAGCAAGAAGAATCGCAAAGGACAAGAAACAATGGGCAAAATTAGTGCACATGTGAAATTACTGGACATTAAATTATGTAAATTAAATTAAGATTAAGTGAAAATGTATACATCCTACACCTGAGGGTAGAAGGATGACTGACTATATATATATATATATATATATATATATATATATATATATATATAATTGCTTTATTTTATTTAAAATTCCATCTCGATATGTCAGAGTTCATGTAGGTTAGGATAACTAAATAAAAATGAACAAAATTTACTATTAAGAGGCAAATATTTATATTATAACTTAACGTACATGTATTAATGATGATTTGCAAAAATTTTCATACAATATCTCGCTGTAATTTTAGAAGAAATAGTCTTTTTCACCGAGCTATCCGTCACTTTATGAGTCCAGGAAGCATCTGTTAAAAAAGCCGGTCATGCAAAACTTTATAATTTAAAGTGTTTTAATTGAAAAGAAAATAAATACAGGATGTCCCATTTAAGGTACGAATGCATTGGTATCTCGAGAACCGTAAGAGCTACGAGGTTGGTTAAATTAGACAAAAGTTGCCCCGTTAGGAGGCTATTTTAATAGTGTTTTGTTATTTGCGAAAAAATGCTTAGATCACTAGATACAGGGGAAAATGTAAATTTAGCGATTTTCTTCTTTTGCTTATAACTTTGATATATGAAATAATACGAGAGTAGTTAATACATGAGAGTTCTGGCTCATAGGTGCGGGGGTGAGGTGGTGCTGAGGGTGTCGGGGGGGTGGTGGTATGCGGGTTGCAGTGACGTCATAGCGGTGGGATGCGGGTGCGGTGACGTCATAGCGGTGGGTTGCCGAGTTGTCAAGACGTTGGCGGGTCCTTAAGACGTTGGTAGGGTCTTCAAGACGTTGGCGGGGTTCTCAAGACATTGGCGGGGGCTGTGGTTTAGGCCCGCATTTGACCATATGGTGGGTGACTCATCCTCAAGACCAGCATCTCTACACCGCATTTTTCATGCACCCTGGATTTGCAATGTGACATACCAGCATCTACACATATGTTGTGCGTTGTGACACCTGAATCTGATCGCAAATATTTCGCAAGACCAGCATCTCAACACATGACTTCGCCCAGACAGACAAATTTAATTTATGCACCCTGGAAATCGGCAATCTGACTTACCAGCATCGACACATATTTTGCCACGAGCCACAAAGTCGAGTAATTTAGGGTCTGGCTTTATAAACAAGTAGTTCGTGTTCGACACCGTATCGAAGCTAATTTTTATTATGTAATTAAAAGGGGGAACGAGAAATTAGCACACTACTTAAATGTTTTCGCAGACAAATTTAATTTATGCACCCTAATCATCGAGCACGTGGTTGAATGTCCAAGTGTTCATTGAACAAGTATGTGCTTGTTTGTTTATGAAGTTAACCAGCATTTGAAGATCTGCACTGCCACTGCACTGTTTATTTATCACTGGGAATAGGGAAGGAATAAATAATAAAACATCTATTATATTTATTTATTTATTTACAAAAACTATATTACAAATATTTTAAATACAATATCTATGTACTAAACTAGTGTACTACAATATCCATGCGGATAAGTATCTGGTGACATAAAACTTATCATTCGTTTATCATCATATGGACTTAAAGCTAACTTATTCTGTCTAACAGTATATACAACATGTTGTTTTGATGTTATTAACATTTGTAGTCTTGTTATAGTTTCATTATTAAATATGCAATTGTAATAGTCTTCAAAACAAATTGATTTCAATGTAGCTTTCGAAATACCTTTAGCCTTCATACTTACCTCATGCTTATTGTTTGAACAAGTTTTATATGCATACATTTTTGCCCGTAACCCAATTAATTCAGTCATAATGTTGCCATTATTTTCATCTTTCATTAAACCGATGACTTTCTTATTAACTAAAGGAATATTATATACATTATCTATAGGGTACTCTGAAGTATCAAACTTATGAAGATCTCTTTTCATAATATTATAAATATTAACATTTTTAAATAAATAAATTAAACTGTCAGTATCGGTATAACACAATTCTGCATTTGAATTTAAATTTTGCTGAATATAATTATAATGAAAGTCATAAATATATGTTTTTGATATATCTAATATACAAAATCCCACATAAATAGGCTTGTTAAGAAGAACTGATGTTTTATTCATTTCTACAAGTATTACGTCATCATCGAGTATAGTACAGCTGTGAAAATTTGGTTTAGCTATAAGATTTTTCGCTCCATGTTTGCCATCCCACTTTGTAACTAATTTAACATTTTTATGTTTTCGAACATTTTCCATCGTTTTCCCGAAAACTGCATTATTCATTAGTTTAAAAAAATTCTTTTGAAATTCATTATTTGATTGTTTTTTAAGTTCAGTGTTTAAATCGATATAAGATTTTAACCAAAGACTCTGCTTAAATTTGAGAATTCTGTGAATTTTCTTTAATTGTAACCCTAATTTCAAACACTGTTTTAAATTTTGATAATGTATAACATAGTTTTTTTTATTGTATAAGTTTGCTACTAATTTAGACTGCTTTGAATTTGGAGGTGTAAAATTTTCCGGACACAATGGCAAATCTTTATGTAATTCATGTAAAGATTTGGGGTACTCCAAATCAACTTCAAAAATGTAGCCGATTTCAGAATTTTCTGGAAGATTTATAAGGTCTATGTGATAAAATTCAGTGATATTAACCCAGCTAAATTCTCCATATGGTAAATAGTGACTCATCGCTGCCCCGTACAAATTATTCACATCAAAATACATAAGGTAAGTATCTTCTTCTTCGGAATTGTACAATTCATTTAAATATTTATTATTTGCCTTTGCGTACCTCTTTGAACACTGGACTAAACCCCCTCGAATCCCTTTTTCTATAAATAGTAATTTTTCAACATCTGTAAGTAATTCAAGTTTTATATTTGTAAATTTCAACATCGCATCAAATGCTAGACCAGGCGCTGTGTAATAATGAAGAGCATCTAATTTATACGTTTCTAAACAATTTTTTCGAAAATTTTCAAACACATCTGCTAATAAATGAACATCCGTTGTTAGATACAGGTCGGAATATTCCCCTAACGTTTTGATGTTAAATGTCTCCCATACTTTTTTAGCATGTTCATAATCCTGGTCATTGATGTTTTCATGCTTCAAACTACTATAAAATTCATTCTTCTTCTTCTTGGCTTATACAATCCTTAAAAGAATTTTTGCCTCCTCAACTTTTTGCCTCCAAAATGTTCGATTCAACGCTTCCTGTCGCCAGTTTTTCACGCCTATCTTCTGTAGGTCCTTATAAACGTTGTCTATCCACTTTTCTTTTGGTCTTCCTCTTGGTCTATTTGCTCCTGGCTTACTATTCATCAGTCTACTCGTATAGTTGTTCTGCGGTAATCGAGCTACGTGACCTAACCATCTAATTCTATAGCTTTTTACGGTTGCTATTATATCCGGTTCGTTGAAGGTATTATATAGTTCAAAATTCATTAGCTTCCTCCAAGCACCATCTACATTAATGGGCCCAAGGATCTTTCGCAGAATTTTTCTTTCAAATATGGCTAGCTTATTTTCTACCTTTGAAGTTAATACCCATGATTCGCAACCATATGTTAATATGGGTCGTATTATTGTCTTGTATATACGAGTTTTACTTCGGACTGATAATAGTTTTGATTTTAATAATGTACTCGTTGCAAAGTAGGCCTTATTGGCAGCTGTTATGCGTGCTTCAATTTCTCGCGTCATATCATTCTTCTCATGCATCATGGTACCCAAATACTTAAAGTCTGATACCTGCTCAATATTAAGTTGATTTGGGATATTCGCGGTTCCTTCTGAAGCTTTTCTTGTCTGTATCATGTACTTAGTCTTACAAACATTAACTACTAGCCCAGCTTGGCAGGCTACAGTTGCTAGCGAGATGTATGCCTCTTTAACTCCTTCTTCGTTTGTGCTCAGTAATGCTAAATCATCTGCGTATCCCAGGAATTGGTGATGATTTCTGAACAGATACGCATCAGGGTTTAGGGAGTTTTGTTTTATGATGGTATCGAGGACTATGTTGAAAAGAGCTGGGGATAGGGCGTCTCCCTGTTTAAGTCCAGTGTTAGCGTTTATGGATGACGATAAATCAGTTCCGATTTTGATTCTGTATGCTGCATTTTGTACTGTCATCATTATTAGATTTATGATTTTCTGTGGCACTCCGTACTCAACGAGAGCATTCCAGACGGCTGAGTGGTGCACGCTATCGTATGCCTTTTGAAAATCCACGAAAATTATATGGATATCAGTATTGTATTCCCATGCTTTCTCCATTATTTGCCTGAATGTGAAAATTGGGTCCGTCGTAGATTTTCCTTTCATGAATCCTGACTGATATTGTCCCATAGAGGTCTCTATGTAGGGCATCAATCTTTGTAGCAGAATGTTTGCTAATATTTTATAGACGTTAGGTAAGAGACTGATTCCTCGGTAATTTTCACATTTGTATCTATTTCCTTTTTTGTGAATAGGGCATAGGATTCCTGTTTTCCATTCCTCTGGCATTGTTTCACATCTCCATATTGCTGTAATTAGATCGTGGATTTTCTCCTCTAAAAGCTCTCCTCCATTTTTGATCAGTTCAGAATTGATGTTATCTATTCCAGGCGATTTATTATATTTTAGCTTATTAATTGCTAATCTTGTCTCTTCTATTGTGGGTTCATTGACAAAAACCTCTGCTGTTTGCCGTATTTCTCTTTCAGTTTCTACCGGAGGGGAAGTATTTAATAGTTCTTGAAAGTAATTTTTCCATCTTGTTAGCACTTGTTCCCTGTCTGACAACAGCCTGTCGTTTTCATCTCTACAAATATTACTTTTGGGTTTGAAGCCTCCTTTTATGTGATTAATTTCTTTGTAGCATTTCCTGGTTTCGTTACTGTGCATGGTTTCTTCTATCATTTTAATTTTATCTTGGAGATATTTTCTTTTCTTCCTCTTTATGGTGTTTTTTGTTTGTGCTTGGATCTCTTTATACTTTTTCCATTTACTTCTCGTTGGAGTGTGTAGAGCACTTATACGTGCTGCTTGTCTGTATTTGATCATCTGTTCACATTCGTCATCAAACCATGCATTTATTTTTCTTGTCATTTTACTTAATGTTTCGTCAGCCGTGTTTGTGATTGTGTCTCTAATTGATTGCCACATTTCCTCTACATTTTCTATGGTGGTCTTGTTGTCTGCTTCTTGCTCAAGTTTTTCTTTTATCTTGGATCTGTATGTAAAACTGCACTGTGGGGTTTTAAGTTTCTCTACGTCCCATTTATCGGATTTCTGTGCCTTTCTTGATCTTTCCATAGAGACTTTTTGTCTTAGTTTGGCTACTACTAAAAGATGATCAGAGTCACAATCGGCTCCCCTATAGCTTCTTACGTCAATTATATTTGATCTTTTTTCTTTTCCAATAAGAATGTGGTCTATTTGGTTCTTAGTTACTCCATCATTTGATAGCCAGGTGGTCTTATGGATATTTTTGTGATTGAAAGTTGTACTACTGATTATCATATTAGTATTGGATGCGAGTTCTACTAGCCTCTTTCCATTGTTGTTGCATTCTTGGTGTAGGCTATACTTGCCAATTGTTGGATAGTACATTTGTTCTCTCCCTACCTTAGCGTTAGCATCTCCCAGTATGATACGAATATCATTTTTCGGGAGTTTTTCACATTCTTCTTCCAGTAATTGATAGAACTCGTCTTTTAAATTGTCCTTAGTGTTCTCAGTTGGGGCGTACATACAGATTAGGCTAATATTTTGAAAAATGCCTTTTAGTCTTAATTTACATATTCTTTGGTTCACTGCGGTGAAATCTATGAGATTCGAAATGATATCATCATGTATAAGGAAACCCGTTCCTTCTTCGTGCTTGTTGTCGTTTCTTCCGCTGTAGAACAGTGTATAGTATCCACTTTTAATATTACCTTCTCCCGGCCATCGGACTTCTTGTAAGGCCGCTATATGTATTTTATATTTAGAAAGTTCTGCTGTTAGGGTTTGTAGAGTGCCTGGTCTGTGTAAACTCAATACATTCCATGATCCAATTCGTATATCCTTATTTCGTTGCTTGCGTCGTTGTCTTGTGGTCCGTCCATTCCGAGGCTTGTTTTGAGATTTGTTAACATGGCTTTTTTTCCGGGGCGAGGTTGTTAGCCTCGCGCCCAACCCTCCTCCTTTACCCGGGCTTGGGACCGGCTGTGGTATTGTTAGGTCTACCCCAGGCGGAGTTATAAAATTCATTCTGGTCAGGTAAAAAAGATTCTTCAAACTTATCCCAGTTGTCAACATATTCATAAGGAAATACTCCTTTTCTTGTCAGTAACTTAAACTGGTTTATGTCTTTACAGAAATTTTGTGTTATCGGCTTCTCATCGTCTTTCAAATAGGATGATAATTTTTCAATACTACTAGGCATAAATCGGAAAGAATCTATGAACCTGAAATTTATTTTTGAGCCCTGAATATATTTTGTAAATGAAATGTAGCGTTCTTTATTTACTGGAAGTAATGACACTCCTCCTGGTATCTTTTTAGCTATGTTTTTAATAATGAAATGTCCATCATAATTACTGAGGTTATGAAATACAACTGGGATAGTATGTGATTTTTTAAAATTTAGATTACATGATTGATGCGCCGCGCCCCGAAAAAAACCCGTAAAATGATTGTGATCGCGAACTTTTATATCAGTCACAAAGAACTCCTTTTGACATATTTAACAAATTTTTGTTCTTAAGAACTCTATTTCTTGTTCTCTTGTCATTTTTAGGGGTACTGGGTTATCAAATTTATCACTAATAAACTGTGAAATTTTGTAAAGCTCATTTGAAAACCAATCAATGCAGTGCTCACTTCGGTTTAATTTAAAATCTGAAAAATTGTTATCATATGAACATTTTAAATAATATGCAATGCTACTTGGAACATGCTTATGAATTTTGATTGAATTTTTGTTATCTTTATCTTCAGTTTTTTGTAAAATAGATTCTATATCGGCATATATTACAAACGGTACAGTATCCTGATAATGATAATTTTTGAATTTTAAATATTTGTTTTCTTCAGTAGGTAATTCAACGCGACATTTATTGATTAATTTACAGTCAATTAAATGCTGATTAAAAGCCGTCTCTGTAATAAAATGATTTAAACATCTATCACAAAAGTATATTTTTCCGTTATGTTTTGATACTTGTTTAGTTAGTAGTCTAGATAAATTTTTAATCCACATAAAGTGATAATTAGTATTATTTCTTACACTTTTAACAGTGTCATCATCCACTTCTATATTTTCGTCAATACAATCATTATTAGATAACATTAATAAATGAATAAATTTACTACCTTCGAATTTAGTCAAGTACAACGGCACAACTTCATTTTTCTCTTTACTGAATTTTTCCAATGTATAAACATTTATGGATAAATTATTCATTTTTTCAAATTTGGGAATGTTGTTTAAATGTATCGGAAAACTTATGCCTTCATATTTCAACACTCTACTGAAATGCGGGTAAGATGACACTCTATCTGAATTTTTATTTGCAGGATATAGAGCGGAAACTATAGCCCACAAGAAGCAGTATTCATCTGCATTTTTTAAATTGATTATTGCATGTTTATTTTTAATATCAAGCGGTAAATCAATATATTCCCCACCTAAAATAGGTGTATATTTATTAATATTAATTTTTAAATGTAAAATTTCAAACAAAGCCCACCCCGAATCGCGCTCCTGAAACTCAGATAATTTTGTTAGTATTTTACTCATGTTTTCACGAAACCACTCTCTGACACTTGTCGTTTTGGTTATAATACTATTGGCTGTATTGAAAGATTTTATTTCGACCACACCTGTTTTAGGTAATATAAAATTTGCACTGAAGGTTAAATTCACTTTTATATTTGAAGATTTAAGAACTTCTTTAATTTTATTAGAAAAAATTCTAAAACACTTATTTAAGAATAATGAAGGATCTTTGTAATTTAAATTTGCGATAATTCCCGTACATATTCGAGATTCAAAACAGGATTGTAGATCTTGCCAAACTAATTTTTTTGACTTTAACCCACCGCCATAAATACCTCGTTTTATTTGTTTTAACTTTTCGCGGTAAAATTTAAATAAAGCTAAATTAGATTCCAACTGAAATAAATTACCATTAATATCACCATTTTGTTTTATAGCCCGGTTAATTAATAAAATAAACTTATTAATAAGCTTTAACCATTTTATACATTCGTCTTGAGTTTTTAAAATTTTAATTCCGTCGACAAGTGTCTTTAATGCTTTGCAGCTTACTTTAGCAACGCTTGACATCGCGATCTGTTCTGTGCGCCTAACCGAGCTCAAATGACTGATTTGCAATGACGTCGCGCTTCTGAAGGGCTGAGTGTGTAGCATCAGACACAGTAACCAATCAAAACAGTGCATTCCAATTTATAAATAATTCATTACCCATTAATTATCTTAATTTATACATCATTCAAAAATACATGTCTGAACTTGCAAGCTACAACTTTACAAATTGCGCTAAGAGTAGGGAAGGAATAAAGAACCTTAGAAATCATAGCTATTATAATAATTTATTTAAATGAGCTATTAATTTTTTGATTCTTAAAAATAATATATATTCTAAAATAAATGCTTACTTACATTAAAAATACTTATTTACTTCTGTACACATATTACATTTACATAATACACAGTTTTTAAAAAAATCAATGTTTGGTGTGCGGTGCACAATCCACACCATGTCTTCTTCGGCATCTTCTTCTTCTTCTTCAATTTCTTCTTCTGCATCTTCATTTGGTCTGTGCTCAGCATGTTGTTCTTGAGCCATCGTCTCTTCCATCGCCTGCTTTTGTACAAAATTTTGTAGTACTTCAAGTGACAAATTAGCAGCTTGTATATATTCCTGTTGATCCGTGATGCACTTTTCGAGGTGTTCACAATATTGTTTATATTCTTGAAGCTGTAGCCAGTTATTGGAACAGCAGTCACAGTACCCGATAAGTTCTTCGGGAATAACAACACTCGCAGAAAATACTCGTGCCATGTTGTAATGATGACTAATTGTTTTATACTATTTAAAAATTCATTTTTAACCCTATTTATACTGTGTGCATTCCAAAGTGCATTACAGCAGATGATACTTCATGTGTAGCATTGGTCGTCTGTGAGGTGACGCCTGGTAATCATTCGTTTAGATATCATCAGTAACACACGCCTCCTTTGCTATTACCAGGTGTTATTACAGTTTTTAAATAAAAGTCATCTAATTATTGTAAAACATTTATTTTACATCCAAAAAATAATACAAAATACATTTATATATTACTAACAATATTTGTTAACGGATTATAGTTAATTATTTTATCATGGATTATTAAACAATATGCAGCTGTGTTATCGGGTATATTTTCATTAGTTTCAAATTCTAATCTTATGTCAACATTACCCGACTTCAATGTCTCACTTTGATGGGAACAATCTATAACTGCTAGAGGTGCTGTATTTAAAAACTCATCTGGCGCGAAAATAGGTTCACATGACCGCTCATAGTAAGACAATTGAAATTGAGTGTACATGTCGTACAGCATTGCCCAATGATTATTCTTAAAGTTTAAATTTAAATTATCATAAGGATACATATCAGAATTTAAATACAACTTAATATTAGTTAAGTTACAATGATCAAATTTACTCATATTTTTATTTAGTTTATTTTTGCGATCAGTTTGGAATCCCACGATGACATAACGCGGTGTTTCTAATTGAGCTGTCGTTTTAATTGGCCATGTGTGTCGCTGCGTTTTTTGTAGTAGTGGATATTCATGAAGCTCCCAGCTGCGGAATGCTATCTCCAAATTAACACTTTTCTCCATATACTTCATAAGCATTAATCGCTCGGCATCAGCTACAGATATATGTGGAATCTTCCAATGAACTTTACTTAACTCAATCTTCATTTTTTCGTTTGCAGTGCTATTCTCAATCGCATTCACGTCTGTGCTGCTTCGAATAAGGACTAATTCTTGTTGTAAATTTAAAATAATTTTTTTGAAATCTTCACAGAACCCCAATAGCATGTTTAATGGAATACATATGTTAAAATTGCCGTTGTCATCAATTATATGTTTTGTATTATCAGTTAAAGGTGACCAACCAGCAATTTGTAATCGTTTGCTTTCATTCGTGTTATAAGACACATAACCTTTCATACAAGAAGTTACGCCAGGATTACGAACTCTATCTATAACTATTCCACCAATTTCATATCGAATTTCACTAAACAAGAATGCAAATGCGTTGTTAACCAATTTAGCTGTAGTTGACGGTTTGTTGTCATGTGTGAGAAGTTTACCCTCAATATAAAGTAAACTATTCCACGGTAGAGTGTACAAATCTTGTTGCTGTATGGGTATGCGAATTTCATCATTATTGTTTAAAGTTGTAGATGCATACGGTTGATGTGTGTGTTTTTCCGCATGACTGATTGAATCATCAAATAAGGCCTTTTCGGACACGCTCAAAATATTAGCATTCATTTTGGTGAATGCAGAGAATAAAATTTTTAGACTTTTTATATTTAATTCCAATCCAAATAATTAATGCTTTTATCCGCTTTCTCGGTCTATTATTATCCAGATTGAACTTTAAACCCAAGAGATCTTAGAAACTGATAATTGACGGGTGTTAACCCTTCAACAGTCTTCTTATGAATGATGTAATTACACTTTCGAACAGTATTTATATGTTTGCGAGTAGTATGATTAAAGTTTATCCCCATTTTGTTTTTTTAAGATGTAGTCTTACCGTGATGACTTCTCCTCTGAAATTAATTAACTTTCCGTCTTGGTCTACTATTTTAAGGGTTAAAGAATTTATTACTCGTGTGCTGATTGGTAGATAGATAATTTGATTTGGTGCCTCTATAATTTTGAATCCTGGCGGGACGCGCGGAAAAAATTCATGAATTATGTGCACATTTTTATTATTTGAATAAGAATTTGTAGTTATGCTACACTCAATACACACTGCATTTACTTTAATTATAGAAACTGGATTGTCAGATTCATGTGATATATTAGCCGCTAATCGACGAGGTTTAAACCCTAGAATATTACCAATTGAATTGTCTTGTATAAAATTTATTTCCTTATTGCTTCTAACTTCACACTTAAGAGTATTATTATTTGCTACTATGTTTAATTCAGTGCCAGCATCTAACTTACTGGTTAAGAATTTATTTATATCATCAATTTCATAAGAACCTTCTGGAATAGTTATTACACGACTACCAATATAAAATTTATTATTTTGATTATCAATGTTTGGTATCGCATTATAAACTTCAAAATTTATTAAACCGAGAACATACTCCGAATCTTCATCGAGTGTAATTGGTGGATAAAAGGTCTGAGTTATAATTGAATTAGTACCGAAGAGCGTAAACGTGTATGACATGACGGTTCAACCAATACTGAGGAGTAATCAGATTTGTTCATAAAGAAATGCTAAACATAAATGACCACACCTTACACTGTTATTAGGTTGGTATCTATCATAATTGTAGTGTATTGAGCACCTGTTTCCGAAATAATTAACTAGTTCTTTTGGTGGTACCAGGTTTCCATAACTGTCGAAGTATGATATTAAATTATTATGTTTTTTGTATGCAACCCAGTGTGATCCTGGCCCGTTACTGTTATCCAAATTAACTATTGCATACTCGTTATGATTTACTTTTTTTGGTAAATTATTTCTCATGAAAACTCCTCTAAAGAAAGGGATTTTTAATAGTTTAGCATATTTTTCAAGATCAATATTAGTTAATGCCCGCGATGGTAAATCTATTGGGAGTTTTTTAAATATAGTCCAAGTCCCTTACGGTACGGCTTCAAGTATAGACCTTTCCCCATAGCTATAGATTCCATCATTTTATTATGGCGCTGAGCTTCTTTTAATTGCTCGGTAGCAGCTTTAGCGTCGTGAACAGCCTTGGCGATACCTGCTGCACCACCCCCGAGTGCGCCGAGAGCGCTCAAGCCGGCGAAAATTGGAATTAGGGGAAGGAACCCTCCGGTTTTTGGTACTGATATAATTCTTGGATTTTTAATTTTTCGCTTTATTCTCTTGACCGTTCGTAAAGCTATTCTTGCAGATTTATTTAAATCAGAACCACTGGTATTTCTCTTTATGGCTTTCCGTGCGCGGTTGACCACGTTGCGGAAAGACAAACTTCCGCCAGTTTTCTTCCTCTTCTGCACCCGCATCATGACTATTTAAGGAACGCACGTCTTACCTCTTCCGCAGTCAATGACGAACTGTGCTCATGTAACGTTCATCTTCTTATTTATATAAAAATGCATACTGTAAAACAAAGTCATAGCCTCAACGTAAAGAATTATGATTTTAATAATGTCAGTAGTGAGCCGCGCCATAGTATATTATTACCAGATATTGTAAGATGTATTTTAGCCGGTCCATCCGGATGCGGTAAGACAAATGTTATGATTGCACTATTAGAACATGAAAATGGCTTATGTTTTTCTAATATCTACATATACTCAAAATCATTATTCCAGCCTAAATATGAGTATTTAAAAATGTTACTAGAACCTATAGAAGGAGTAGGTTACTTTGCGTATAATGAAAACGTAGATATTGAGAAGCCGTGCAATGCGCAATACAATTCAGTATTTATATTTGATGATGTAGCGTGTGATAAACAAGATGTAATTAGAGAATACTTTTCTATGGGTCGCCATAAGGCTATAGATTGTTTTTATTTATGTCAGACTTATACTAGAATTCCCAAACATCTTATACGAGATAATGCGAACTTATTAGTATTATTTAAACAAGACGATATGAATTTAAAACATGTATATTCTGATCACGTGAATACAGATATGTCATATGAAACATTTAAGAATCTCTGCTCATTTTGTTGGTGTGATAAGTATGGATTCGTGGTTATTGACAAAGAAAGTGACTTAAATAGAGGGCGTTATCGTAAAGGCTTTGATCAGTACATTATAATAAATAACAGTGACATGAGCTAAGAGGTTTCAGTTGGTAGTTAGTTGCCGTAAGGTAAACATCTCAAACAGGTTAAATAGAACAGTAACGGATAAATTTTAATTATATTTGCTTTTGATTTGATTTTACAGATTATTATCTGGTTATGATCTGGTTATCAATCGTTGGATCAGTTTTTTACCTGTTTCTACAAATAACAGCTCTAATAATCACCTGTTTATGAGTTAATATATGAACTTGAACCTGTTTGCCATCTGTTTTAAATTGTTCAACCGGTATCTGTTTTCCAGAACAGATTTGGGTTAGGTTTGAACTGATAGCTGTTTTTCAGAACAGGGCTGTTTTAGCTGTTTTAGCTGTTTTAAACGAATGAACGGGTACCTGTTTTCCAAAACAGATCTGTTTTACCTGTTTTAAACGGTTGAACTGGCACCTGTTTTCCAGAACAGGGCTGTTTTAGCTGTTTTAAACGAATGAACGGGTACCTGTTTTCCAAAACAGATCTGTTTTACCTGTTTTAAACGGTTGAACTGGCACCTGTTTTCCAGAACAGGGCTGTTTTAGCTGTTTAAAACGAATGAACGGGTACCTGTTTTCCAAAACAGGGCGGTTTTACCTGTTTTAAACGGTTGAACTGGCACCTGTTTTCCAGAACAGGGCTGTTTTTAGCTGTTCTAAATTGTTGATCTGGTACCTGTTTTCCAGAACAGGGTTGTTTTTAATAATTATACCTATCTTTTTCATTAAACCACTTACAATGGATACGAGCTTAAAAATGGATTTAATTAAAACAAGAAATATTGTAAAACAAAAACTTCGTAATCTTAAACGTGGTGCATTACATAGAAAAGCTGAATTAGAATTCCAATATAAGCCAATAATCAAATCTTTACAAGATATTGCAGTCAATTTACCAATGACCAATATAAAGGATGAAATTAAAAGAGAACCAAAAGAGGAGGAGGAAGAGGAAATACCAGAGAAAAATAAAACTTTAGTAGGCCCTAAATTTTTGGAAACAAGTGTTATAGCAGAATCAGGGGGGTGAGAGTGGGGATGATGATGTATTTCAATCAACCGTGATAGAAGACCAACCATCAATAACTAGAGACGATATTTTGAATTTAACCCAGGAACCTTCATTCAGGGAGTATTTGGAGCAGTATGATCCACTACCGCGACAATACATTGAAGATATGTTAAAAGATGATAAGGATTTATTTGATTTCAAGTATGGCGTGCGACATGATGCTGCAACAGATAAATTTTATATCGGTAATTCTGAGTTAAAAATTCAGGGTAAAGATTTAGTTTTACAAAATTTGAAATATTTAGGCACACCAGGCTTATATGAGCTCTTATTTAAAAAACAGCCATTGGGATACACCCAGGCTGATCAAAAAAATTATATTGATATTGTAAAAAGAACAAATGCCGCCAATCGAAATTATAGTGAAAATGAACAATTAGCAGGATCAAGATCACATAAGTATACTACCGTAATAGCTCCAATGTTAGATCCTCGAAGGAGAGTTTTACAATCTAGAAAATTAAGTTCGGTTTCAAAAAGAACAGGTTCAACGTCAGGTGGTAGTTATTTGAAAACGT
The DNA here is from genome assembly GCA_035578165.1 of Stenolophus ochropezus. Lineage (NCBI taxonomy): Eukaryota > Metazoa > Arthropoda > Insecta > Coleoptera > Carabidae > Stenolophus > Stenolophus ochropezus. The sequence continues at coordinate 25,641,989 of JAQOWZ010000007.1, forward strand.
TTACTAAAAAACAAGTGGAGTACGTATACTGGGACAATATTAATGAATTGGTTAATAGACTACGTCTTTTAATTGCGTCACGTGATGCCGGTCATACAGGTCACGATAATGAAATTATATCCATTATTGAAGAGTTAAAAGAAGCGGGAGTTATAGAATAGCGACAGTTTAATAATGACTCTTGATAAGTTCGGACGTCATATTGAGCATCATAATACTAAAAAATATACTAATAAAATATTACCTTTAGTTTCGAAACAAATTAAGGAATTAGAATCAGATTGTATAAAGAAAATAAATATACTTGAAAATAAATTCCGAATAGAATTGTCTAAAGTAAAAAATAATTTAAAATCTACCATTGTTATTAATTTAAAATTAAAACTAGATGGTGACATTTATAATATAATAAACAGCTCTAATTTATCTTTTTACAATTTTCCTTGTACTGGTAAAATAATTCAAATTAATTTAAGTAATCCAAAGGAGCTACTAAACTATCGAATTAATAAAGAACCCCGTATCTCAGTAATAGTTAATAAACATGTTGTAAAAGACGATAAATTGATAATATATCCTAGTCCTATAAGTTTAAATACGAGTGATTTATATGTGGAAATCGTACTAGAAACATCTGTTAACTATGTCGAAAATTAAACGTGAAATTGTGGAAGAATTACATAAAACAGCACGAGTACACTTTCCCAGGAGGCGTGTAATTACAAAAGGAATAAATGACTTATTCCAGGCTGATTTGGTTGAAATGATTCCTTATGCTAGAATAAATAAAGGATATCGCTACATTTTAGTTGTTATTGATGTATTTTCTAAATTTTTGTGGACTAAACCCATAAAAAACAAAACAGGTTCTGAAATTTCAATTGCTATGAAAAATATTTTGCTTAGTAGTAATCGAATTCCTCAAAATTTACAAACTGATCTCGGCAAAGAATTTTATAATAAAAATTTTCAAAATTTAATGAATAAATATAATATTAATCATTATTCAAGCTATAGTACTAAAAAGGCATCTGTTGTTGAGCGAGTTAATCGCACTTTAAAATCAATGATGTGGAAAGAGTTTAGCTTACAAGGTGCATATAAGTGGTTGAATTTATTACCTAAACTTACAGAAAAGTATAATAATACAAAACACAGAACCATTAATATGAAACCTAGTGAAGTTAGTAGAAAACATGAACAATTACTTCTTGACAATGTTTACAGTAATATTAAAATGGTTGGGAAAACAAAATTTAAAGAGAATGATTTTGTGCGTATAAACAAATATAGAGGGGTTTTTGCAAAAGGTTATACTCCTAATTGGTCTAATGAAATTTTTACTATATACTCAGTTCAATTAACAAATCCTCTTACTTATATTCTTAAAGATCAGACTGGCCAAATTATAAAAGGGGGATTTTATGAATACGAATTACAGAAAGTAAAGTATCCTGATATATACCTTGTTGAAAAAATTCTTAAAAAGAAGGGTGATATGGTATTTGTTAAATGGCTTGGATTCGATAATAAACATAATAGCTGGATAAGTAAAACACATGTTGAATGAGAATTAAAAAAAAGTGAGGGGGGGGGGGGGTTGTTATCATCCTAATCAAGGATGAATATAATACTAATAATATAACTCTTGTAAAGTATTCTACTGTCCCATTTCACTTCTGAACTTCTAACTGTATAAACATGACTGTTTACATAGTAGATTTACAAGGGTTTCAAATATTTGAGGCTGATGACACCATAACATTTATATGTAAAGAAATTGCCGTTTTAAATATTAATACGAATTCACTTGATTTTAAAATATTTTTACCTCCCTACCCTTTCTCTAATTTAAATACTAAAAGTCAGAAAAATGTGCTTTGGCTATCGAATAAATATCATCATTTAGAATGGATTTCAGGCAATATAAATTACAGTCTTTTAAACAATATTGTGCGAGGCATGTTTAGTGGTGCTTGCAAAATTTATGTTAAGGGATCTGATAAAATTAAATGGTTAAATAATATCTTAGGTTTACATAAATTAAAGATTGTTAATATTGAATGTTTTGGTTGTCCTTCATTAAAAGAATTACGTGAATCTTTTCAATTAAATATATGTAAATCACATCTGCAGAACTGTGCTATAAAAAATGTATACTTATTAAAAGACTGGTACAAGCAACGTTTTAATTCATTGGCTTCATTTAAAAAGTTTAATGATACGGGGATTTTACATTTTATGTCTGAAGAGGAAATATCATGCCTGCCTAAAGAGTTTATTATGGCCTGCATCCCACGTCAAATAGATGGGGAATGGGACAAATTTCCCAAGAACTGGCAAGATGATAAGGAATTCCAGAACTATAGGCGCTGTACTGACCACCCGCTAATTACTGACATCAACACTGATCAAGTCGGGAATGTCTACCCAATTAAAAAGTATTGTATTCAATGTAATAAATAATTTTATGTAATATGAATTTTAATGTAACAAGTATAAAAATAAATTTTAATTTTAAATATTTCATGTTTTATTTATTTTACTTACCATCTCCTAACATCTGTATCTAACTTCGATAGGATTGAATTAATGAAGGTAAGCACATGTAAAAATCAAACAATACAGTTTTATCATTTTATTATTGAGAATAATAGTTACAAATTATTACATAATACTTATACATAAAAATATTTCATATTTCTATTTTCTAATATAGGTTTTAAAAGTGGTTCATAAAAACTATCAATCTTATATCTAAAGTGTGCTCTATCAATAGCTATTTGTATCCATGGGCTCTGTCTCGCTGTTTGGTAAGCGAATGTCCATACAAACATGTAATGAACTTTGACTGTTTCATTGAACTGCACTTTCATGGTTTATGTTTAACTGTTTAATATTGTTAAGTATATTTTTTAAAACATAGTAATTATGAACATCTTGTTTCAAACGTTTCAGTTTTAATAAATGTTTATTTATATCACTTATTAAATTGTTTCTATAATTCACTTTTCGATAAACCATCTTCATATTATTATTCACACTTCACCGCTGCGTAGCTGCTGCTGCTGATTATAGTGAACAGAACGCCAAGTCCACTACTTTTCCGATTTTACCATTGGAAACCACATACAATTTCCCAGCTTGAGCTTGTTGGATACCCTCTTCTATATTTTCGTCGGTTAATTGGTTAAACCGTGAACCGAGGAATAAAATGTTGCTCTCTAATTCTAGAACAACTTTCTCTCCATACTTTGTACTCACACGTCTTATATTCAATACTTTATATTTTTTCCCTTTCTTCAGATCATTCAGGGATATGGGCTCTTTAACCTGGGCAACTTTGTTGAATATTTCAAAAACAGACATGTTGCTTTAATGTACTTAGTTGTTATTTGTTAAATGTTTCGATGTAAACTAATTTAAAAATGTGTAATATTGCAGCTTTTATACCATAAAATGTACCCCCCCACTCCAACCCATATTGCATCCTCCATAAAGAGATAGCCAATTTTAATCACCCGATTTATAGGGTGCATAAATTATATTTGTCTGCGAAAAATGCAGGTAGTTTGCTAATATACATTTTCTGTCTGATATTATATTTTAACAACTTTTAAAATTATTTCTTATAATGAATGCTATGACGATTTTTAAACATTCAGATAAACGCATTGCTATGGCAAGTATTAACCAGAGTGCGTGTCCTACATCAGTGTACTTGAGCATGTCTCTCAAGAGATTTTATTTTCATAAAGCATACTCTATTTTCAAAAATAGGATAAATAAAATGAAAAAATATAAAAAGAATTGTAAATTTGTTTTGTGTACAGATATATACTGTTGTAAGTGTTGTATATTCTAACAAAAAAACTAAAAATAATTTATGATAATAGTATTTAAGTCAAAAATATGTGATAAGACAGAATAAGATAGCTTTAATTTCATATAATAATAAACGAATAAGTTTTATGTCACCCAATAGTAATGCCTACGATTATTGTAGTACGTTAGTATATTTTATTTACCATGTTTGTAATATAGTTTTTGTAAATAAATAAATATAAAACTAATAATTTCTTTTAATTAAAAAATGAAAATAAAACTCATCGTCACAGGGTGAATAAATTAAACAATGTGCACGATAATGACATATGTGTCGATGCTGGTAAGTCAGATTGCCGATTTCCAGGGTGCATAAATTAAATTTGTCTGTCTGGGCGAAGTCATGTGTTGAGATGCTGGTCTTGCGAAATATTTGCGATCAGATTCAGGTGTCACAACGCACAACATATGTGTAGATGCTGGTATGTCACATTGCAAATCCAGGGTGCATGAAAAATGCGGTGTAGAGATGCTGGTCTTGAGGATGAGTCACCCACCATATGGTCAAATGCGGGCCTAAACCACAGCCCCCGCCAATGTCTTGAGAACCCCGCCAACGTCTTGAAGACCCTACCAACGTCTTAAGGACCCGCCAACGTCTTGACAACTCGGCAACCCACCGCTATGACGTCACCGCACCCGCATCCCAACGCTATGACGTCACTGCAACCCGCATACCACCACCCCCCCGACACCCTCAGCACCACCTCACCCCCGCACCTATGAGCCAGAACTCTCATGTATTAACTACTTACGAGATCCTGGTTTGCACTTTCTTAAGAGGCTGTTGTCCAAAAATGAACTTTTTCGGTCTAGGATTGTGAACTTATTTTACATACTAAACTTTAGCCCGCTAAAGAGCCTTTTTTTATAAATTGTACAAAATAAGTGAGCAATTTGTAATTAAAATTGGACAATTTTTCGAAATTTACTAATTTCAATCTAATCCTGAGACATTATTATTGAACTTATATTGCTCAAATTTTGTATACTACATAACTAAACATATCTAAAGACCGCTAAATGAGAATATTTTAAATATGTTTTGTTGTTTCACAACAAATAAATATTAAAGTTTCTACTTTTACAGTATCAATTTTTATGGTTTATATATAAAAATTTAAAAATATGGCTAGCCAATTCAATAATATATGTGTTTCTAAATTAATTTCTAATTTCAAATTGTTAATATATAAATTTGTTTAAAAGTTATAGCAATTTAAAGATCTGTAAAATTCATGAAATTTAGTTTATAGTTTCCGCACTAGATGTCTCTCGCAGACTACTCAAAGCCAAGTCCGCCCAGTTCATATTCTCTATTTCCTGATTGGTTTACTCTCTTCACTGCTAGTTTTCTTGTACAGATGTAATTTTTGTCTCGCTTAAATAGGATATGAGCATTAGAATAAAAAATATTGTATATTCGGGTTCACAGCTGTACTACAGTTCGGTAGAGGGGGTAATATGATGGGACGGCCCACTGGCTACCTCGTCTCTCACGGCGCGGCCAGGCTTACCACACCGGGATTGCGACAACAGCCTCTTAAGGCACTTTTGTATGGTGAATTTGCAGAAGTACTCAATTTTTTTTTATATCTAACCATTTACGAGTTACTGATAGCAACTTTTATTTTTCATATGGAGGTCATATTAAACTATGGTATTTTTAAATAGAGATTTTCTTTAGCTTTACAATGATATAAAACAGTAATAATTTATTTTTATAATTAACAGAAAAATTAACAAAAATTGTTAGTTTATACTAAAATTGCATTGAAAAAAGTAAATCGAAGGCTGCTGTGGAAGAAAATAACTATTTCATAACATATATTGCAACAAGTTTATTTAATTAAAGTTAAAAATACAAAAATAATTTGCGAAAACTTAACAATAAATTTAGTAGAAAATAGTAAATCTTTAGGCGGCTGTGGAAGAAAATAACTAAATTTATTGTAAAGTTTTCGCAATTTTTTTCTGTATTTTTAACTTTAACAAACATTACGTTGTAATTCGCCATATTTCTCAAGATTTGTCGTTTGAAATGTGCATCTTATGGCAGAATGCAGTTCTCAAACGAACGTCAAAATGGAATTGATATTTTTATTAAAAATACGTTTTTATTGAAATATATATGTACGAATTATTGAAATATAATTATTTATAATAAAATATATTATATTTACAATAGGGATGATGGCAGTAAGCAAAAGTCACTAAATGTAAATTATGGATTGCAAAAAACGTATTTATTCTTTAATTAAGAGTGAGATTATTTAATATTTCAATAAAATAAAACCACAAAACACGACAATCCGCCATGTTATGATGAACAGAGCGAATTACGTCACGTTCGACTACAATGACAGCTCTTCTTAGTTTCCCTCTATAATTATTTGGTTTGTTTTCTTAAATATTAAATAAAATAGAAAGTGAAAATACAAAAATGGAACCAGGATTTACAAAGGCAACCAGCACAAATTTGCCAAGAGTCGACTTGTTGATTCTAGGAGCGTTTCTAGGGTCAAATAAAGACTTTTGTTCGTCAGAATTTAGGAATGTAAAAACATCCATGTAAGTACAAATCATACAATAAAATCACTTAAAAATAAATAAACATAAGACAAAATATTTTTAAAGACTTACAGAATAACAACAATTCACTGACATTTTTTTTGGTCAGGTATATGTGTGAAAAACTTTTTTGTATGTGCATGGATTTGAAATTCATGAAGAACCGATAAGATATAGTAATTAATTAACCTCCATATCTAAGTCGTTTCCTGAAGAAATTTTCTACTTGACTCATTCTCGGTCTTTCATATTTGTATTTTTTATGAATGACTTTCTCAAGGAAACAACTAAGAACATGGGGGTAAGACTTAAGACATGACATGTGTATAATATGCCATTTCTCTGTAAAATAATAATGAACACCGAGTCAATGTGGGATTCAAACAAAATTATTAAAATTAAGTTGACACCTGAACTTCCCGATGAAGACTCTCTATCTGTCCTGTTTTCTATTTCAATTCTTCAATCAACTCCTTCCTTTGTTTTTTGACAATATATTGCCGTTCTATTGTATCAGCTGTTCTTTTTCTTCTATCTGGTTGACAAGCAAATTTTGAAGGAATACAGCCTGCTTTTATGCGTATCTGTGACACCGATCCCATCAAGTGATACTGCGTATAGTTTTCCATATCATTCGGTAACTGAAATTTAAATAAAACTATTATGTATTCTGTGATAAAACATAGAAAAAAATATGAAAGGTGAAACCTAACATCAAAGATTAAATATTGAACAGCGTTATAATTATAATGGTTTGGAAACTATGTGGAATCTACAAATATAAGTAAATACTTACGTCAAAGTGATCTTCACAGAAATAAAGCTGAGTATTAGGCAATATTCCTTTTATATCACGTCTTGCAAGTTTAAGCCACTTATTTCGTATTGAAATAAGCGTTTGAAGCGTTTTGGCGGAAATGAAAAAAATTAAAGTAAAATATATTTTCTTTAATATTGATTCCTCATTTTAAGCAGAAATTTGATATACATTGTATATAGTATTTATTTCTGAACCTGAAAAATCAGTTATTCAAAATTTGTCATCATGCCTATTTATAATAGCCTATTTATATTTTTGGTAGTCTTACGTATGATAAACGTCAGATGTCATAAAATTAAATATTTTAAATACACCACACTTAACATTCAGTGTATTGGTATATATTTTGCTCACTATTATAATGTGTAAAAATATAATTACATTGTCAAAAATGACGGATAACACAGTAATTCTTTTTAAATTTAAGCATGGCATCTACGATATTTTTTACAGTTTTGTCTCACTTTACCTTTTCGGCTTTGTTTTCGATTTTTTACACAAAAACTATGCATGGTAAAAATATGGGACACTTAAAAGCGATTGACCTTCATTAAACCACATCTAATAAAATAATATTAAAATTATTACCTGAATAGTTTGACCTGTACCCGTGAGCAAAGTTTTTGCGATGCTCGAGTTGAATTCAAATATAGATAGATATTGAAAAAATATGATATATGATATAATATAATATGAAAAATGAAATTCCGTGGAAGATAATTTTTTTTATTGAATATTGCAGTCTTTTCATTAACGATATTTAATTTTATTTCTTAATTGAATTTAAATGATATATAAATATAGTAGTAATAAAATCTCCTTGAATGAATGTGTAATTTTATAGTTATTTGAAACTCCACTATTTGAGAACCGATTTGCTTCAAAATCTACTTCACACCACATTTATAAAAAAAAATTACAAATAACAATTATGACTTTTTAAAACAACTCATCACTGCTAAACATTTCTTTGTAGTATAGTTTTGATCAGTTAGATTTGATTATGTTATTATAAAAATGTTTCAGAACTGCTGTGCTTACAAAAGAAATTTTTATAATGAAACGGATAAATTGCAAGCGTAAATAATGTCATTTAAAATTAGGTTTTACTTTTATATTTGTTAGATAATAAAGTTAAAATTTACCTCATGAAGATGCTTATTCATTATTTATACTTACTTGAGTTTCGCCGATGTGTCACCATTTTTTTCTGGCGGGAAAATTAAAATATGCAGTACTGACCCAAGATGAATTTTTTGTTTATCGATAATACGGATAAATGCGAAATATTTTTTCTAATATTTTATTCGAATATTGTTTAATAGTTTCTGTTCTATATTAATCACATAACAGTCTATAAGAAAATTAATATATGTAACACAAACAAAATGCAATAATATTTTAACCACAATGTCATATGTCAAAAAATGAAGTTAATAATATACCTGTTAAATTACAAGAATACTTAAAATCGTACAAATTCTATTAATTTTATAATATACGTACTTTTTGCAGTTAATTTATTCCTTAATATTGCCAGGAACCAAATTGCATTATATTGTATTTAAGCGTTTTTTTAAATCTGACATTTCTAGAGATTAATGGCTCAGCCAGTAAGAAACTGACAATGGGGCCTATTCTGTACCTCAGTGGTTAATTTTTAACCAGTTGCTAAAATTATTAACAAATAAAAAACAAACATTACAAGTCATGTTTTGATATTTTCTCCAGTGCTACCTATTTTCATTGGAGAAAAAATTAGCAACTGGTTAAAAATTAATCACTGAGTTACAGAATATACATTTTTAATGAACATGTAGTGAAATTTTAAGAAAATTGTATTAAAAGAAAGGAATTTGTAGCATTTAAAATCAGTTTTCTTTAACAGATGTATAATTATGACTTAGATACACAAAATAGGAAAGCTATATATTTTTAAAATATTACAATAAATAATAATGACAATAAACTATGTAGTAAAAATCTTCTAGGGGGAACGAATGAGTCTTTAGGATTCCCTGTAAATGCTAACGGAAAACCGCCAAAAAACGTTAGCAAAAGACGATAACTAAACAAAAAGAATATTGTGAAAGAATGAAATGAACCGTTATTAACACTTACATTATTTAAATATATTGGAATTGCCATAAAGAAAGAGCGTTTTGTCGAAGAAGCAGTGGGCAAAACGGCCAATTCAGATTTAACCTTTTAAAATTTTCTTTTAGTTTCAGAGAAAAAAACGAAAATAGGTCGACTTATTTGAAATTTTTTCTAAGTCGCAAAAAGAAGTTCGCGTTGTCATAGTAATTGACATTATTTATTTAATTTCATTGACTGTCAATTAGGAAAATCTGTTGTAATCGTTAAAAATGTCAAAAAAACAACGATTTTACCTAATTTAATGCTATGGCAATAGGTCTCGTGTTATGGCCACCAAGGAGCCCTGATTTGAGTATAGCTGATATTTATCTTTGGGGCCGTTGGAAACAAATAGTTTATGCAAATTATCTTCGACCGAATGTTTAGAATTTAAAGGAGAGAATTAGAGACGCTGTGACGTCTTTAACTCTGGAAGAAATTCAAATAAGTTAAAGAATTGCATCGAAAACTAGAATTTCGACATTTCTCTGAAACTAAAAAAAAATTTGAAAAGGTTAAAACTGAATTGGGACTTTTGAAACATGCAAATACTTTTATCAAGAATACATGTTTTTCGTAAAATAAAAAATAAAAATGTTTTTCTTCTTTCCAACTCGATCCGAGGACATACTGTATATCAAGGCCTCAGAGAATGTTATTATGAATTTTGACTTACTTTATTTGGACATTGCAAAATTTTCTCGTAGAATTTGTGACGCAAAATTTGAAGAATGTTTACTTTCATTTCATGTAGTAATTTATATGTTTACTTTCTGTAAATACGACGAAATTTTCCTCCAGTGATCTACCAGATATGCGTTCTGTTAAATAAAAATAGTAATTAGTTAATATGTTTTTTTTTTCTTTAAATATAAATGTATTTATCATTCTTGTTCAACTTCTTCAATAATAATATAGTTTTTCCCATGGTAGCAGAATCGTCAGCGAATAGAGTGGTTTCCATTTTAAGTTCCAAATTATTCAATATCGCTTCCAAAGGAGGTTATTCTTGACAAGTTTTCCAAAAATATATTTTTTGTGAAACTGCTACACTATAAACAATAAAAACTAATATAATAAAGGAAGATAATTTTTATTCAAATGATGCCTTCGTTTTAAAACGGACTCATTTTTCCAAATATTTTTTAACATCAAGGTAGTATATATTTGATTTGGACTAATAATACATATGCTTCGAATGAAATTGAATCCTTTTCTTGTAATATTGAATGAAGGAAAATTCCATCTCAGGATATGATCCATTTTTCTGTATTCAGAAAGATATATTACTAATTAATAAAAAATATGTAAACATTGAACACTTTTTTATAAAAAAAAGTTTCGCCTCAGATGAAAGAACTTCTATATTACGATTTCAGATTGTAATAATTGTAATAGTCCAAATAATGATATAAATCGTATTTATAATCTTCGATGTACTTTACAGGTACAATGCAGTGTATCCTTCAGTTTCCAATATCTATAAATATGAAATTCAAAAATGATATTTTTTAGAACATAAGAAAAACATACCATTTCACATCGTTGTGAATCATGAAGATTTTTGATATTTGTGTATCTTTATTATATATTATGAATTTAACTTTTAAATAGTTACATTAGTTTAAGAATTTTTTACAATTTTTTTTTTTTAATTTAGAAATTTTCTTATGATATTATATATAATTTATTTTAATAAATTATTTGAGTTGCCAGAATACTTTGAATAATAAAAAGTTTAATAATTTACAAATATAAATTGTATAACAATAATATTAATATTTTCATTTACATTTTAAGTTACAGAATTATTTTATTTAATTAAAAGTGTACAAATAGATTCCAAATGTAGTGCTTGTTAAAATTATAAAATCTTTCATAAAAATTAAAAATAAATTTTTCTAAACTGGCAACTCGATTACATACAAACATTCATACTTTTGCGATTTATTACTCTCTTCTTTTTCTTTTATTTGATCGCTTTGTGGGTTTTTTTTTTGTTATAATGTTGTAATATGCTTCATTAGCTTCATACCCACCAGCCGGTTTGTGACGAGTAATTATTATGAAGCTTATTTTTCTTGTTTATTGTTCTAATTTTTTTAACCACGGGCTATTATAATATTGAAGCAAAGTACAGCAAAAATCCTAAATACCACTGGTATAGGGTTTTAAAGTATTATGTCACAAGTCATTGTCTTGACAAGTCCACCAAGGAATTATAAATAATATGGTACACATTATGTACATAAAAATGTAATTTAAAACAAAAAAATATAAATTGAATGTACTCTTAATAAATTAAATAAATTGCAGTTAATATTTCTACTTTTGTAGTTTTTTAAAAATGAAAATATTGTTACTCAAAATCATACAACAGTGACAATAACTTAATTACGTAACACTTCAAAACCCACCAGCAGTAGTTGAAATTTTTACCATACTTTGCGGTTTTGTAGTAGTATGTAGTACATTGCCAAATAAATGTGTATTTATATTCTGTTGTATGAATTTTGATGTACAATGGTAGACTGGCCTGCTCACATGTTGCAATTTATTATATAATTTTGTTTAACGTCACATTTCTAATACATATTATAGAGAGACGCAACATGTTTTAACTTAAGCCTGGTATTAGATAGTTTTCGTATAACGTCTTTATTTTTAGATGGTTTTAATTAAAAATTATTGACAGCAGTATTGTTTAAGCTCTATTACATTAAAGAAAAATATTAATGCAAACTAATGACTGTTGTATTATACTAAAAGAATGTTTTTTAACCAAATAGAGGGAAAATAAATGGAATGAAATATAATTTGATTATATTTGTCTTTTAATATAAAAATCTATAAATATTTTTTATAAACCTGCATATAAAATAAGTTTCCTTTTTACCATAAGATGTAAGGACCTTTTTATCAGAAAATAATTTTTTTAATGTACATATATTTTTAAAGAATATTAGTAACACATACACTAAACCAGGATTTTAGACGTTATAGAATTTTTTTTTAATACTAAACCATTGCTTTATACTTTTTATTTTATTTATGATTTTCATTGAGAGTATTTTTTTATTATCTTTCATCATAATATTTCTTACATTTTCATTTTGTTAAGATTATCATTGCTTTATATTTTTTATTTTATTTATTATATACTTATAATAATTAGTTTTATATAATTGCCTTTGATAAAAATTCTTTTTATTATACTTTCATTTTGGCAAGGTCTGTAAAATTTGTAAAAGACGCAATGGTTTTATCAAACTTAAGTTAAAATAATTTTTCATTTTTATATTAATTGCATGCAATGTATGCAACGAAACGCAAAACGTAGGACTTTAACATAGGATTTAAAAAAAATTCCTATACTCTTTTTCCTGATAGATTAAGAGCAAAACTATAAGAGTACAAACTTGTCCAACATTAAATTTTATTTCAGATAATGTACAATTTAATTTTAAACAACTTTGTTACGGTTGTAGTTTTGTTCTAAATGTATCAGAAGAAAGAGTATTCGCAATTTTTTGATATCTCATGATAAAGCCTTGTGTTCCGCGTTTCGTTGCATACCCTGTTTATTAAATATATTGTATATTATATTTAACAAATCAAATATTGTCATCATAATAACTTTTTTATTATATTACATGTTTCAATTTATTTATTTCATTCATATTATTTTGTATCAAATTTATCAATAATGTTTCAACATTCTTTTAATTTATACTTTAAATTGGTATTTATTGCTTTCTTATATAAGATTTTAAAATTTATTAATTTAATTTTTATAAACATGTACATGATATAATTTTTTTTTGTTTATAATTGGTTCAGTGAGTAAAATGTAATTGTACAATGTACTACTTATCAACATGATTTTAATATATTTTACTTTTAACATAATAAAATAAATATTTCGCTTAATAGTTTTTAAATTATTTATAATATAATTTAGATATTATAATTATTTGATTCATAATCATATTTAAATTTTATCAATTGTTTTCTAAGATTTCTACTTGTTTAATTTAATATTTTATTTTTAATTTATTCATTTTATTTCATTCATTCATATTATTACATACATATTTTTTAATTTACGTTTCAAATTTATTATGAATGCTTCTACATGCTTTTATTTTATACAATTTAGATATTAGAAATATTTCATTCTTATTCATATTTAAAATTTGTCACTTGTTTTAAATGATTTAAACTTGTTTAATTTAAAACTTCTTTAAACACTACATTCCTTGTGAATGCTTCTTTTGAATTTTTAATAATATTTAAATCTGGCAATTTTATCTTTAAATTGTTTGAACTTCTTACTCTTGACATTGCCACATACAATTGGCCATGTGAAAAGACTGGATTTTCTAAAATTATTCCTACATAATTAAATGTTTGGCCTTGGGATTTATTTATTGTCATTGAAAAAGCTAATCTTATTGGGAATTGCCTTCGTTTCAAGGTGAATGGTAAATCTGTTTCGGTAGTTAAATCAAAATGAGGTAAATAGAGCCGGCAACCAGCACTCTGTCCTGTTAGAACTTCTACATCTAAAAAATTAGTTTTGATGTCTTTTATTATGAACGTTGTACCATTACACAGACCACGCTTTGGATTCCTATTTCTTAATAACATTACTATTGCTCCAATTTTATGTGTTAATTTGTGAGGCGGCATTCCGGTTGGTGTTAGGCCATTCAATAATTCGGCGGGGTAATTAATTTTATTTGTCTCATCACATTCACAAGAATCAGCACTAAAATATACTCTAGAGGACCCTATAACTTTATTTAATATGTGTTCATTAATTATCATTGTATCATCATTTTTTGGTGCTAAAATGGCTCTATCTGTAAATTTATAAATATCATGAGGTTGTATGTCATGTTCACCGAATATTTCATTTGCTAGACATGTTTCGGAAACGCAATGTGCGGGAATTTTGACAATTTCATATTCACCGTTGCCTATTTTCAATAAATATTCTGTGTAACTGACTATTGGCAAGCACTATCTGAAATCGCCACCTAAAACTATAACTTTACCCCCAAATGGTATTGTATTATCCATCAAATCTTGTAATAGTAAATTTATTGCATTGAGTGCGTGTTTGGGTATCATTGTTACCTCATCACAGATTATTACACTTGCTTCTTGTATTAATTTACCCGCGTAACTATTTGATTTCTCTTTACGTACACATCCGTAATTTACAGGCACTGGTAATTTGAACACTGAGTGAACTGTTTGACCACCTTTTAACAGAGTAGCTGCTATTCCCGTCCAAGCTACAGCTATCACTTTTTGATTTTGGCCCCTTAAAATACTCATCAATGTGTTATACAGAAATGTTTTCCCTGTTCCCCCGCGACCATCAACAAAGAAGCAAATTAAATAAGCAAATAACGCATACAATTGTCTTGGAAATTTACTCAACACAGCCCCGTCTAAACAATTTTCGCACTCTTTATCATTAGCTAGAAGACCTAATGCACGGGCAGCTTCCTGATATGTATTATATAACTTGCCGTCGACGGTACGCAAGTCTTCGAAGCTTGTGACACCTTTTGCATGCACTAAAATTAATCTTAAATGAAATCTTTCAATATCTCTAGGTCTAACGGAAATCATTCGGCCGATAAGTGGCTTTTTCTCACGTTGTCTAGCTTTCCATGCATTATTTGAAAATACATAATATTTAGGAATTTCCATGTAAACATATTGCCGGGCAATAACGTCTATTTCATTGAGTAGGAACCAAGCTGTTTATGTTGTATTTTTTTTCGCTGCTCGTTCAACTGCTTTTTTTTCCTGACCGTTAGTGAAAATACCGCCTGACGATTTTTTAAATGAACAGCTAATTCCATTATTGTATGAGACTTGTCATGCAACGGATATTCTAATAACCTCCAACAACATTCTGGGGCAGATACATACCTAGCATCTAAATAACCGTTTATTTCATCCCACTGTACAACTTTATTTTTATCAAGTTGTCCTAATTTGACGCTCGCGCAATCATGCCCCTTGCACAAATAATCACATATATATTTTATACTTTTTACTGATGCGCATATTTCAACATTTATGTGGGTTCTATACTTTTTTAACAAATACGGATTGTATAGAACTATCCACCTATTGTCTACCGTGTATTTAACTAAACCATTTTTCCAAAGAATATACATTTTTGCATTATTATATAACCGTTAATATTTTTATGTGTTTAATTTTTAAAATCTTTGGGAACCATTTTTGAACATTTATTTTCGTTCATACACGGCGAATTTTTGAATAAAATACCGCAGGGCCCGTGAATCATAGGTGAACGAACTAATTGGTACAATTCTGGTTCTGCGTCTTCGTCTGGAATTTCTGCACTGACTATTTCATCAATAACATCTTTGTTACGAATTTTACTTGCACTATCTAAAGTTAATAATAAATGCATTTGAGGCAAACAGCGTTTTTGGAATTCAAGTACATATATGAATGCCACAACTTTTCCAAAAATATCATCGTGTAAAAATTCATGCAACATGCGTTTTATTTTTCCGTTAAAAACTCTCGCCGTTACGTCTGGCCGGTTCGCTGAGGTTTGACCCTCTCGCAACTGTTCTACTATTTTTAGCCATTTCGAGTTACATGTCACTGTTATAAATAGATCAGGTCAGCCAAATTCTCTAACAATGGAAATGGCATTTTGATACATTTTCAACATAAATCGACTGCCACCTTGAAGTGTTGACGGTAAAATAATCATGGTACCTGCTTTTCCGCCTTCATTCTCTGCCAAATTAATAATGTGGTCCATCAACCCACTATATAGCTCTACCCTGAGAGAAAGCTGATTTAATCTAATGTACGTTAATCTTTCGGCGTCGACTTTAACTTACGCATCTACAATGTATTGCTGTGTTAGTTTACCGGCTTCTAAACATGGGTTAAATGTGTTTTTAACCGCTAATCTGTTCATGTAAATTTGTAACATGCTTTGTTTTTTAACAGCGTCAGCTTGTTTTGAATTCATGTTCCAGCCACATTCACCGCGAGAAAATATTAAAGGATAGGACATTGGATCGCAGTTTTTACTAAACTGATTTATTCGAACTAAATCGCCAACTTTTGGGTGGACATAAATGTCCGTATCTATTGGTGGCTCACCGTCATTGGATGTAAAAACAACTGCCATCTCATTACATGTTGGGATATTGTACCTACGATTATTTTTTTTCTATTATTTACAATCCACAAATTTATTTCAGGTATCGACTGATTTGTTTGGTTAGCTTTGGCTATTTCCCGTTGCTCTACTTCTTTCCACATCATATACGCCTGACAATACGGATTAAGCTCCCTAAGTATTACATCTAATTGACTTTTTTTTTTATTAATAATAATATTTTCATTTAATCGTTCCTGTTTTTGTTCTACTGTTTCCGTTTTAATTAAATTATCAAAATAATATTTACACTTTTCTAATCGTTTCTGTTTTTGTTTAGAAGTTTCGTTCTTTATGTACTCTTTCAAATTAAATTTTAATTTTTCCAATCTATTTGCTTTCTGCTGTGACGTTTCGCGAGCAATAGAATTAGAAATTATTTCTTTTTGTTTCTCTAAACGTTTTATTTTATCTTCAATTTTTTCATTAGCTATATATTTTAATATATAGTTGTCGTTCTTTCTAAGACGTTTAGCTCGTACTTCGTCCGTTTCGTTCGCCTTACGTTGTAAATAATTTTCTTTTAATTGTTGCTGGGGAATTACTGGAAAAGCTGTTATATTACGTGTTCGAAACATTTGCAAAACGTGTGATCTAAGTCTATTAATATCGTAAGTTTCATGCTCAGGAATACGATTAAGAATTAAACTTGTACAGAAAGCTATCGCAAACAACCCGCAATCATATGTATTAGTCTGGTGTTGAACTCGTACGAATCTAATTGTGGGACTGTAAGGAAATAATCTTTCTAAATATAATGTAACACCTGCATTTAAATATTGGGAATTCATGCTATCGTAAATCGTAATTTCTAATCCGTCATAATATACTGCTACCCAATGACCAACGCTCCCAATATTTGCACCTGGCACGAATAAAATTTGTAGGGGTCTAGTTCCCTGCTCGATTGCAACTATTCGGTTTGGAGCATCTACATACACTGTGGGCTGAGGATCGAACTCAGTTACTGAACGTACTAAAGAAAAGTAAAAGTCTATATGAATGTCTTCTAAATATCCTGCAGGATTTATTAAAGTATTGTAATCACGTTCTATTATCTGTATTTGATTGCCAACTGTTTCAAAACCTGTATTTAAATTACCCGTTTGAATATTATTTTCTACTTCATAATCTTTACTTCGTTCTATAAATAATTCTCCTGAATTGCCTGACATTACCTGACGATTTAAACATTCATTTTCTACAATACTATTATCCGTATTTATGCAGCTATCATTATTAATTATATTTTTCGCGTGTCTTTCTTTACGCTTAAGGCGATTTCTTTCACTTCTAGTTGGCATTTTGTTACACTTGTTTTATTACAAAAATTAAAATAAACACTTACAGGTTTTGAGTGCGTTGTTATTTTCAGTGTTACCTTTACCAGCAATAAGTCAGGGTTCTGTGTTAATATTATCAGCAATACGTCAGGCTTCAGGTTTAAACAGGATCACTTTATTTTCTATCTTGAAGAGATAGTTTTGTACTCTTACCGCCTGTCAACTGCAGATTATTTTCACACCTACAGTAAAATAAAAATAAAAATACTTGTCCAACATTATAAATATATGTATATAAAAATTATGATAATTCCGCGGGTAATTTACTTTATTTTATTAATAATTAGAAGGAGAAAACATTAAATATTCATCCATGAAATTACCTATAGTTAAATAAAAGTTATGAAAAATAAATTCTCACCTTAGATTCAAATTAGGCGGGCACAACAAACGGGATTATTAAAATGAATTATTCTGCAGTTGAGAACAAATTTTCAAAAATATTAATTTGGTTCGGAAGTAGATTTATTGAAATCACAATAAATATAATTGTTTTACACAGAAGTGAAAGAACAATTAAGTAAATAAACAATTTTTGTTTTCCTAAGCATGCCTAATTATAAAAATGAAATTATATTTTAAAGAAAAAGTACCAAGAAAAATTAAAAGAAAAAATATTTGAAGAAGATGACTGTAACAAAGCTCTAGACGAACTGATAGAAAATATACACAGCTCATTAACAAAGAAAATTTGGAAGAAAAAAGATAATATAAGAAAAAGTAATTGGTGGGACTGCGAATGTAGAACCATAGAAATTTAGTTCGAAACCTCCAGAAGAACTGGAGAAAAGGCACGGGAAGGAAAGAAGACTTTCTAAAGGAGCGAAAAGAATATAGAGAATTATGCAAAACAAAGCAGAAACTAGAACAAAAAAGAGAAGAAGAAAAAATAAGAAATATATCAAATGAAACAGATATCTGGCAATATATTAATTCAGAAAGAAAAAACCATATCGCAGTCAGCAGAAACATACCAATGAGCACTTGGAGAAAATACTTCATGACTCAGTTAAACGGAACTGATGAAAAATATACTATATCATTAGAAACACAAGCCACACATAGTATAAAGACAGATATAACAGAAAGTGATGTAAGACGACAAATACAGAAACTAAGAAAACGAAAAGCCGCAGGTGAAGACGGAATACAGAACGAGGCTTGGATATACGGAACAAACGAAGCAGTCGAAAGACTTACAAAAATAATAAATAATGTTTGGAAAGGAAAAGGCTTTCCACAAAGGTGGAGAAAAGGTATTATCAGTCCAATACACAAAAACGGAGATAGAGAAGAAACTAAAAACTACAGAGGCATAACACTGCTAGACACGGCATACAAAATATACGCCATGATCTTAGAGGAGAAATTAAGTAAAGAAGCAGAAGAGAGAAATATACTACAAGATAACCAAGCAGGCTTTAGAAAAGGAAGAAGTACAATTGATAACATCTATATATTAAATTATGCAATACAGAAGGAAATAAGTAAAAAAAGGGAAAATTATATGTACTATTTGCAGATTTGAAGGCAGCATTCGATATTGTAAATAGGAAAAAGATGATTGACATATTGACGAAATCTGGCATCGAAGAAAACCTACTAGAAAGTATAGCAGAAATATACTCTGAAACCATAAGTTCGGTGAAAATATACGGAGAAGAAGGAGATGATTTTTGGACAACGTGCGGAGTTAGGCAAGGGTGCCCATTAAGCCCTATTCTTTTCTCAATTTACATGTCAGACATTGAAGCTCACTTTACTAAAGGACAGACAGGAGGCATAGTAATTGGGAGCAAAAAATTTTGGACATTATCGTACGCCGACGACCTGGCAATAGTTGCGAAAACAAAACAAGAAATGGATACCATAATGAAGAGACTAATGATATACTTAAAGAAAAAAGAAATGGTGTTAAACACAGAAAAAACCAAGATTGTTGTTTTTAATAAAGGAAGAGGCAGGGAAACAAAAGAAACGTGGACATGGGAAGGGAAAGAAATAGAAAAAGTAAAAACTTTCAAATACTTGGGGTATACATTTCACAAGAATGGTGAAGAGAATGAACATATAAAGCAAATAACAAAAAAAGCAAGCATAGCTCTTTCACAAATCTGGGGCATAGGGCAAAGAAAATTCAAAAACAACTTTAAATTAAGAATGTTACTGTTTGATAAATTGATAGCGAGCATTATAATGCATGGAGCCGAAATTTGGGGTTGGAAAGAACAAAACGAAATAGAAAAAATTCAAACAAAATATATACGATGGATACTCGGACTAGACAAACAAACACCGGTATATATAATAGAGGAAGAAACAAAACGGTTTAAAATGAAGACTGAAGCAGGAAGGAAAGCAATGAAGTATGAAGAGAAATTAAGAGGGACACCATGGAAAACCCTTGCATTTGATTGTTGGGTAGAAATAACAAAAAAAGAAGAAAGAAAACAGGAAAAGAACCAATGGGAAGCAAAACGAGCAAAATTCTATGAAAGCAACGGACATTCAACAACAGACATAGAAAGACGAAGAAATACAGGCCAAAACATGGTAGATGAAATTACACGGACGGAACAAGATATACAAGCTCAGATAAGAAAAGAAAAGATATATAAATCAACTTATAATCCAGGATATAAATACTTATTGACTATAAGCAAACCACTATACTTGACAACAGAAAACAAAAATTTAAAAATAATCGCAAGATTTAGGACGGGAAACGAAGAAAAAAGGAATAAATACTGGATAGAAGACAAAGACAGACAATGCAGAATATGTGGGAGAGACTTTGAGACAATAAATCACTTAAGAATAGACTGCAGCGAAAACCTGAGAAATGACAAATCTACACAACAGATACTACACGACGAAAACCCAGACACAGATTGGATGAAGAAAGTATATATAAGTAGATTAAATAGTAAGTTATAATAATGTAAATACCACATGAAATGTAAAATATAGATAATGTAGAAATTTGAACACCGAAAGGTAACAAATAAAATATTTACTACTACTAGTTAGCTAATAGCTAATATTTTAATAAATGTCAATAACGAAACAATCTGTAATAACGACAGGACATTATGGTAAATACGAAATATTAGTTATCGACAGTGTTACAATAATTATATAGAACAATAATGTTTTGATAATTTAATAAATGTACCTATATTGTAAAATTTTAAAATTTGTAGGAGCATACAATTCAAAATTTTATTTGTAATAATTATATAGCATGATCAAAAGCATGTGATAGTCATGTGACCATAAATTTTCTTTAAAGGCAACTAAACTATATTTCTAGAAAGAATTTTTTTTTATAGACGTGCGAATTTTTATTAAAACAAATTTCTTATTTTAGTAATTTGATTGAATTCTATATCATGCAAATAATGAACACGATAATATATAATAAATAAAAAATATTCGGTATATTTGAAGTATTGACACCACATTGATTGTTCAAATAAATAATAACAATAAACACCTGTGAAAGCAAAATATTTACTTCAACACCACGAAATAAAATTTAAGAACTACTAAGTTGTACGATAACCAATCGTACTTTTAAGACTACTTTTAATAATATATAATGACGATGATGAAACTAATAAATTTAAATATAGACTCACATAAAATGAAACGTTTCTTATCTACCATACAATGCATTCCATAAACAAAAAATTCTTCTCGTCACTATGTAGAATTATAAAAAATGCAGAACTTGTTAAATCTTCACATTTATTTCTCACTCAAATTAAAATCTGTAAATGATAATAAATATAAATAAATAGAAAAACATTAAAATAAACTTATACTTTGTTGCCTGTACTAGTTCCACTTGTTTATTCTAAACTGCAAAAGTAAATCATTTTACAATGATCCGATTATTTTTTAATACACCAGATTCTATTAGGAACAATTGTTCCAAGAAAGAAATATGTAATTCTACGTTTAAATAATGACACATCTACTAACCTGTATCTCATCCAAAAATTTTAAAACTTTATAACAAATAAATATCATACAAATAAATACATACTTTATTCATTGGTTTGTATGTACTTTTCGCAAACAACCATCTACATCTTCAAATTATTTTATTCTTTACACCACAAGAAACATGTGTTCATATAAATTGTTATGATAATTTGCCATCAAAATCTAAATGTCATGAGGGCATGTGCCCATTGTACTCAAAGTAAAATAAGAAGACACTACAAAAAGGCGCCTCATTTAAATTCTAAATACCAATTTCACAATTGTACTGGCTGCCAATTAAAATTAATATTATTAATATAATGTACAATAAAAAGAAATAATATACTCACTTTAAAAGAAATATTTTCAATCAGCAATACAATGTGTTGTAAATGTGTTGTTTAGAATTAAGATTTATAGTTGTTGTTTAATTTCACAGCTGTTACTTATAAATATAAATTATAGCATTAGTACTTATGCAAATACATATTTTGTTGCTTAAATAGATGCACATTAATATTATATTCATATCTAATTCCGTACATGCCTTAATAAAGTGATGTCTATTTATGACGATTTATTAGTTTCAAGAATTATAATTTGTACAAATTATTGAGTATATTTTTTATTACTGTAAGGTACGGTCTTCAAATATTCTATTGATATCTTCAAAATTCAGTAAATTGCCCCAATTTTCTCGATTATTTATGATTGGCATTCCATTTTACAATAACTGTCAAACATCTTGCACAATTTACAATGCACTTTTGTGTTATTTATCCGTAATTTGATGTTATTTGTATTTTATAAATATATTCTTTTGAAATACCATAACCAATAAATATTATAATTAAAATTTAAACACAAAGTTGAATACAGCAAAAAAATATATAAAATTGCATACTTACATAAAGAGTGTAATACTGAATTTTTACATTTAAACATGTTTTCTTTATATTTCTCCAACAAAAAACAAAAAACCAAAAACCTTTCATTTGAGACCAAACTCGATATACTTTTAAAACTTTTTGCAATAAACAAAAGCCGATCAACATTAACCATTTTTGTTAATTCTGCACACCAGCCCTTATCGAATCCTTTCATTTGATACCAAACACCACACACTTGTGACAACTTTTTGCAAAAAAACAAAAACCTATCGACATAGCACATTTTTATCAATTCTGCACGCTAGCCCTCAACGAGACGTTTCATTCGATACCAAACTCGACGTACCTTTGTGAAAGTTTTGCAAAAAACAAAAGCCGATCAACATTGATCATTTTTGTTAATTTTACACGCCGGCCCTTATCGAGCCATTTCATTTAATACCAAACACCACATTCTTCTCACAACTTTTTCCAAACACGACATTTTTCTAACAACATTTTGCAAAAAACAAATTCTAATCTACGTAGAACATTTTTGTCATTCGTGCATACCCGTCCACATTGTGTCGTTTCCTTAAAACCCGAGGACGACCTACTTCAAAGAACTCTTTACGAAAAACAAATGCAGATCGACATGACACATTTTTTTTGTCATTTCAAAACCGGCCCTTATGGTTTTCTTTCTTTTGATATCAAACAAAGCAAAGTGTTTTAATGTAATTACGAACATTTGATTTTTATTTAGTTACTTAATAATTTGGCAACACTGTTTGTATTAAAATATTGTAGTTAATTTTTAAATTTATAAATTACCATCCGCAATCCTAATATATAATAGCCACTGTCTTCAGTGAAATTCATTTAGGAATATTTGTTTTTTGTTTAGTAATTTCATTACACATTTGGCAACATTGACTTATGTAATTCGAAACGTCAAAATTTAAAATAATTAAAAGTGTTGTGTAATAAACTTAAAATATTAGTAAAACCTTTGCTCAGGACTATTATTCATGACACTGTTTTCAAATCTTTGATATCAATGTTCTATTAAAAGATACAATCATTTAAAGTTCATAGACAGATTATCAAAAGTGACGGATAACTGCGTGATTCTTCTTAAAGTTAGACATGGCTTCTGGGATCCATTGTTTCAAGGTACCAATTTTTCACAGTTTTTATTTTTTTACACGAAAACCACTCACAGTAAAAATATGAGACCCCAAAAAGGCCCTATTCCACTTTAAACCACATCTAATGGAATAAAATTTAAAATTATTACATGAATGGTTTGACCTGTACAAAGGAGCAAAATTTACTTGATGCGCTTGATTATTTAAAATATACAGGATGTTCCATTTAAGTGTGCCACCATTGCTATCTCGAGAACTATAAGAGCTACGAGGTTGGTTAAATTAGCAAAGAACCACCATTTTACAAGACTAATACAATGAGCAAAAAACATTTTTTTTTCGGCCAGTGGTTCTCAAAATACGAGGCATAACTTTCTTATTTTAAATGGGAACATATGTTTATTTGTAGGTTATTCGATAGAGTATTTTTTTCTGAATTCAACGATATTTTGATAGATTCACTCTTTATATTTCTATATATATATATATATATATATATATATATATATATATATATATATGGATTCATCTCGAGCATCGCAAAAAATTTACTCACGGGTACAGGTCAAACCATTCATGGAATAATTTTAATATTATTTTATTAGATGTGGTTTAATGAACGCCAGTCGCTTTTGGGTGTCCCATATTTTTACCGTGCTTTGTTTTTGTGTAAAAAATCGAAAACTAAGCCAAAAAGGAAAACTGGAACAAAACTGAAAAAAATATCCTAGATGCCACAGATCCCAGATGCCATAACTGAATTTAAGAAGAATCATGCAGTCATACGTCATTTTTGACAACTCAATATGAAACTTTTATTTGATCTATTTTGAAAATGAAAAAAGATATTGTAAATGTATTTATATTTTTATACATTATAATAGTGAGCGAAATATATACAAATACACTGAATGTTAAGTGTGGTGTATTTAAAATATTTAATTTTATGACATCATCCGTTGGTCTATAACCAAAAAATTCGTTACACAAGTTTTATATTTTCAAAGTGAAATATACAGAAATATAAAGTAAACTTTTCTTAAATGAATATGTACAATACACTTTGTGATGTAAGTATATCTTTTAAAATTTGTTTCGCTGTATTTATATATGTATTTTCATTTCAGTTATGATTTTTAATTGGTTACCCAAACAAGAGTACATTTATAGAAGAGTAATAATATAAAATTACTGATAATAACATTACTGAAGTGTAATTGATTATCATAAAAGTGCATTGTACATAATAATTTACGGCAAACCTTATTTACAATATAATCAAACAATCATAATGCAAGTATTGTATTTGCTTGGAGAAATATATAGTAAAATTAGTTTAAAAGTAAAATTACACTACGTTCTGTAATGTAAGTATGTAATTTTATATATTCTTGGCTGTATTTAGATATGTGTTTTCATTTCAGTTATAGTTTTTTAATGGTTAAGATATCCAAACAAGAATATATTTATAGAAAATATATAACATAATATTACGGATAATAACACTATTGACAAAAAAATAAATTCTGGAATTCAATCAAGGCGCGTCGTATTCAGTCATAAACACATTTATTTAAAAATACTGACAAACCTTTCCTTCATACCCACTTGGAAGAAATCCGTTAGACTTTGATGATAAATAAATCAGAACAACAATGATGGTATACTCTGTTTATTTACAATATGTATATATATATATATATATATATATATATATATATATATATATATATACAGTTTTTAAATAGCGGACTCAGTTGACTAAATGTCTGTATTCTGATGTCTGCACTATTTGAGCGTTTACTGCTAACTAACTTATTTTAATCTTAAAACAAAACACTTGAAATGCGCCTTCTGGCCATTCTATTGGTTTTAAGTGAAGGTGAAGGCGAACCTCAAGTGGTGGTGAAAACATGATGATGGACACATAACATAGGAGACGTAACATACTCCCCCTCTTGAAAGATTTTACTTTCAAAATGAAAACAATTATATACATTACATAAAAAACTATGCTACTTATGTTAAACAAGAAATACATGAAATTAAACAATGAAAATACTTAATTAGCATACATGCATTGGGTAAAATTGTTTTTATTTTTATTTAATTGAATTGTCAATTGGTAAGGGGCATATTTTAAAGATGGCACGTTTCACACTTCCGCGCACTGTTTTCACTGACACAGTTCGTGTTAGTCCATCTGCTCCTGGGTGACACGTTTGGATTCTTCCTAGAATCCAATTCTGTGGTGGAATGTTGTCCTCCCGGAGTAAGACCAAAGTGCCTGGAGTCGGTTGCTGGGAGACCTTGTTCTATTTGACTCGAGTCTGGAGTTGTTGAAGGTACTCTTTGGACCACCTCACCCAAAAATGTTGCCTCAGTTTCTCTAACAGCTGATACCTAGATAGTCGATTTTCAGCGGTTTGCATGAGATCAGGTTCAGCTGGTGCGGTTAGAGCCTCTCCAATGAGGAAATGTCCTGGTGTTAACGCACTGAGGTCATCAGGATCATTGGACAAAGGACTTATAGGTCTGGAGTTTAAACAGGCTTCAATCATTGTTAGGACTGTATACATTTCCTCATAATTAAGAAGAGAATTGCCCAAAATTAATTTTAAATGTCTTTTAGTTGATTTTACGGCTGCTTCTGCAAGCCCATTCATATGAGGAGATCGTGGTAGAATAAATTTCCACTTAATTTGTTCAAGTGTTAATGAATTTATGACATCATTTTTAAATTGTTGTGATTTAAATAAATTGTTAAGTTCACAAAATTTGTTCCATTGTCTGAATAGAGCATTGAAACTTTACCTCGCCGTGCCATAAATCGTTTTAGTGAGTTTAAAAATGTGGAAGATGTGCAATCACAAACTAGTTCTAAATGCACTGCCTTTGTTGAAAAACATACAAAGACAGCAATATAACTTTTTAATGTTTTTGTGGTACGGCCATGACCATTTTTAATTATTATTGGTCCTGCATAATCAATTGCTGTGTACGTAAATGGTCGAGATGGTGTGATTCATATATCAGGTAAATCCCCCATTAATTGTGTCATTGATGTAGGTTTTAATTTAAAACACTTAATACATTTAAAAATTATATATCTAACACTACTGCGACAAGCAAGGATCCAATATTTTCAGCGTATAGCAGCCATGGTAGATTGACATCCTGCATGAAGTTGTTGTATAAGATAATAAGTTATGATTAAATGTGTTATATGATTATTTTTTGGCAATATTAATTGAAGTTTTTCAGTGTAATTAATTAGTGAATTGCGGAGACGAACGCGCAATAAACCATGTTTGTCCATAAATGGATTTAATGTTTTTAATTTACTTGTATTTTAAATATCACCGTGTTTTTTAATAGAATGTATTTCATCGCCAAATGCTTGTAATTGTGTAATTTTGATGATTATGTCATGAGAGGTTTGAAGTTCCACAACGGTTAATTCTCCAATATTTTTAATTTTGGGTTTACGTACGTTATGAACAAAACGCAGTACGTAGGCCATTATTCTGAGTGTTTTTGACCACGATAAATATCTTGTTAAAAGGTCAAAGTTTGTGGTTGATATGTTTGAAACTAATGAACAACAAATGGATTTAACTTCTGGTATTTCAGAAGGGTGTTCATAAGAAGGACTGCTGTTATTAGAAAATGAAATGTTGTTAGTCATTAATAATTCTGGCCCATGCCACCATAATTTATTATCAATGAGATTTTGCGGTGTAGTACCTCGAGATAAAATATCGGCAGGATTTTGTACACTAGTAATATGGCGCCATTCGTTTGTTGATGTCAAAGATTGAATTTCTGATACGCGATTTGCAACAAATGTTTTTAAAGAATTCGAATGCATTTTAATCCTTGATAAGATAATTGTGACAAATGTCCAGTAAACACATTGATTTATTGTAATGTGTAAATTTTGTTTTAATTTATTAATTAACTGCGATAATAACACTGCAGCTAATATTTCTAATCGGGGTATGGTAATTGTTTTAATGGGAGCAGCTCGACTTTTTGCACATAATAAATGAGAAAATGCTTGACCATCAGCATAAATTGAACGTAAATATACACACGCACCGTAAGATTTTTGGCTACTGTCACAAAAACCGTGCATTTCAATTCTTATGTATGACGAATTAGGTATAACCTTTCGTAAAATTGTTAATTGATTTAAATAAATAAAATTATCTAAAAATTCTATCCATTTTAATTTTAAATTTAAAGGTAAGTCCTCGTCCCAGTTCACCTTTAAAGACCAAACTTCCTGCAAAATTATTTTTGCAACTATTGTAATTGGACTTGCTAGTCCCAGAGGATCAAATAGACATGATATAACGCTTAAAATCCCTCTTTTTGAATGTTTGTTTGAAAACTTGTTATCATTTACTGAATATTTAATGCTATCTGAAGAATGATCCCAAATAACACCTAACGTTTTATTTTGAAGTTGCATGTCTAATGAAATTGGTTCTTTTGATTCCATTTTATTATGTGGTAATAATAATGGACTATTGGATGCAAGTTTTCTTAATTCAAATCCACCTTCCGCAAGTATGGTCGTAATATCTTTTAGAATTTTTAATGCGCAATCTATAGAATCTGCACCAGTAAGAACATCGTCTACGTAAAAATCACGTATAATAATTTTGTGTGTGTCAGGATAGCGATCCGCGTTAAGAGCAGCTAATTCGTGTAAACATTTAATCGCTAGATAAGGCGATGAAGCTAAACCGTAGGTAACTGTTTTTAAACGATAAGTTTGGATTAGAGTATGTGGTTGTTCACGCCATAAAATGAATTGATAATTTCGATCATTAGGTTGTATTAGTATCTGTCGATACATTTTGGCAATGTCTCCAGAGATTACGTATTGATGCATACGGAAATGTGTTAGTATATAAAACAGACTTTGTTGTAATGCCGGTCCAACTAATAAATTGTCGTTTAAACTTTTGCCGTTACTTAATCGACAAGAACCGTCAAATATAACACGCAATTTTGTTGTAGAACTGTCTTTAAATACCGCATGATGTGCTAAATAATAGCAATTTGAATTTGATACATTTTTTAACTCTGATGATGTCACGCGTTCTAAATGTCCTAATTGATGATATTCATTGATAAATGTTTTATAATCATTTTCAAGAAGTTTATTTGTTTTAAATTTGTTTTCTAAAGAAATGAACCGTTTCATTGCGGTTTGTTTATTTGACCCTAAGTCTGGTGGATATTGCCTAAAAGGTAATTTGACACTGAACCGCCCGCTGGGTTCTCTGATAAGGCTTTCTTTAAAGTGCTTTTCACATGCTTGCTCGTCTGGTGTTAATAAATTTGAATTATTGAAACCTTCTATTTCCCAAAATTTTGACATCTGTTTGTCGAGAATGTCAACAGATACGTTACACACGGTGCTATTTCTTTCCTGAACTTTACTTAGTTTGACGCCAAGTATAAAAACTAATTGAGTCTGATGTAAATATAATTTATTTTCGTTCGTTTGCATTTTTGTGTCACCAAGCAATTCCCAAAATATTTCAGCCCCAATTAAAATGTCTATTTCACCTGGTACGTTAAATGTGGGATCGGCTAATGATATATTTGATGGGATATTTAAATTTTATTTAGAAAATTTACGAAGTGGCAAATTTGCAGATATTTTTTCTAGTACTAAACAATCTAACTCAAACGTACATGAATTAATTCGTGACTGAATATGAACATTAATATTATTAACAATGTTATTTTCTGATTGATTAATACCAGTTACTGAAATGTTAATCGATTTTAAATTTAATCCCAATTTATTGCAAGTATGAAAATACAAATTTTGCTAAAATATAATAAAAAATAATGTATAAAAATTTGTTAAATTCATCTTTGAGTAATTTTTTTCAAGGTATGATATAAATCTTCTTAATCCGTGTGCCTTTCTACCTTGCGGTGTAAGGCTGGTTAGTTCTTTCTTCCTTTCTTCTACTCTCTTGGCGTTGTCTTCCAGGCGTCTTTCCACGCCTTTCTATTTTTCATTAGAGCTTTACTTTCATGTTGATTTATATCTCTTCGTTTCAATGCGCGGTCTATTTCGGTGTTCCATGTTTTTATTGGTCTGCCTGTTCTCTTTTTTTCACTTGGGATAGCTTCATATATGCACTTTGCTGTTCTTTCTTCTCCCATTCTCTGTACATGTCCTCTCCTCCGTAATTATCCTTCTTCTATTAAGTCTTTCACTGGTTTAGTTTTTAAGTTGTTTCTAAACACCTCGTTTCTAATCCTGTCCATCTTTGTCTTTCCTTCTATTTTTCGGAGGAATCTCATTTCAATGCTTCTAATTTTGCTTTGATGTCTCTCTGTTGTAGTCCAAGATTCACAGCCATAGGTTAGGATAGGAACTGCCACTTTCTTAAAGCCTTCCACTTTCGTTTCTTTCGGTACTTCTTTTTTATCAAGGAATTTTTCCTTTAGGGCGTTAAATAGTCTACCTCCTTTGTTCACTCTTTCTATTATCTCTTGTTCTAAACCACCCGATTCCTCTATAACTACTCCTAGGTATTTATATGTTTTTACTTGCTCTAGTTTTGTACCCTCTATTTCTACTTTGTGTCCTTGTCCGTTTTCATTTATTATCATCGTCTTTGTTTTGTCTTTGTTTATTGCCATGTTCCATTTTTTCAGTTCATTGTTTAATACCTCGATATTGCGTTGCAGGTCTGTCTCGTTTTCAGCCAGCAGTACCATATCGTCGGCATAACATAATTCTGCCACTTTGACTTGTTTCATTTTTCTGAACCCCACTGTGTATCCTTTCATTTTGTCTTTCGTTCTTTTTATTATTTCGTCTAGGTATATTGTAAATAGCAGTGGGCCTAGGATACATCCTTGCTTTAAACCTGTATCTGGAGTAAATGTTGTTGAATTGTTGTTTTTGATTCGCACATAGTTCTTGCTATTTTCGTAGAGTCTTTTTATACAATTGATGTTGTGCTTATCTACCCCTTTTGTATCAAGACATTCCCATACTTTTCCTCGAACTACTTTGTCAAACGCTTTTTCTAAGTCGATAAAGCATAGGTGTAGTTGCTTTTTCGTTAATTTCGCCTTTTCGATAATCTGTCTAAGTGAGAAAATGTGGTCTTGCACACCTCTTTGGGGTCTAAATCCACTTTGAGTTTCCTCTATTTTGTGTTCTATTATTTCACGTACTCTATTCTCTATTATTCGCGCGTAAAGCTTTCCTGGTACGCTGAGTAACGTGATGCCTCTGTAATTTTTGCACTCCTTATTATTTCCTTTTTTGAAAATAGGTGTAATGACTCCTATGTTCCAGTCCTTGGGTGCGCCTTGTTCTTCTATCATATTAAAGATTTCTATAAGGCAGTCTTGTCCTTTATGTCCCATGTACTTGATCATTTCCGCTGTTATACTGTCATGTCCAGGTGCTTTTCCGATTTTCATTTTCATCACCGCTTTTAAATATTCCTGTTCTGTGATTCTTTTTTCTACTCCCCGAGATTCTGAGGTTGTGTTGTTTGTCGCTCTAGTTATGTTTGTGTCGATGTCTTTTTCTAGAAGTTCTACGAAATATTCTCTCCATCTGTTCATTATTTTTCCTTCTTCATTTAATGTATTGCCTGTCTTGTCATTTATAGTGTTTAAAGTGGGTGCTTTTTCTTTTCTCATTGATTTAAGTGCTCCGTAAAATAGTTTTTGGTTATCCCTGTACGCCTCATTTAATCTGTGTCCAAACTTTATCCACTCGTTGTGTTTCGCTACTTTTATAGTATTTTTCACGTCTTCTCTAGTGACCTTGTAAGCATTGTAGTTCTCTATGTTTTTATTGGCTAAGTATTTTTTCCAGATTTGTTTTTTCTTTTTGATTTTTTCTTTTATCTCTGGTGACCACCAGGATGACTTTTTTATTTGTTTGTTATTTAGTTTAGTTGTTCCGCAAGCTTCTTTTGCCGCTTCAATTAAGGCCATTTTGAACTGTTGCCACATGTCTTCTATATTTGTATCCTTATTAAAATGTATAATTTTTCTTCTACTTTATCTATGTATTTTATTCTAATATTTTCTTCTTTTAGTTTGTGTGTTCTTATTTTTTCTTTAATTATTGTTTGTCTTACATTTTGGTAGCCTATTTTCTGCTTGCTAATTTTCATTTTCATTACTAATAGATAGTGGTCACTGCCGATTTCTGCTCCTCTATACACTCTAACATCGGATATTGTAGATTTGTTCCGGCTTTCTACTAGGAAGTAATCTATTATAGATTTTTCGTTTCTTGATACTTCTTCTCTTGTGTACCTATGTACATCTCTGTGTGTATAGTACGTATTTGTTATTACTAAGTCATTTTCTATACAAAGGTCAATAATTCTCTTTCCATTGTTGTTTCTGGTTGCTTCTCCTTCTTTTCCCATAATTTTTTTTATCCCTTTGTTGTTGTTACCTACTCTCCCATTTAAATCTCCCATTACTATAACACTATTGGATGATTCATCAATTACCCGTTGCATATCTGCAAAGAATGCGTCTTTCTTCTCTTTTTTCTCATCATCATTTGGACCGTAAGCTATTATTAATGTGTACTTTTCTTTATCTTCTATTCTCCAGTCGATGGCCATAATTCTGTC
Organism: Stenolophus ochropezus; assembly: GCA_035578165.1. Classification (NCBI taxonomy): domain Eukaryota; kingdom Metazoa; phylum Arthropoda; class Insecta; order Coleoptera; family Carabidae; genus Stenolophus; species Stenolophus ochropezus. The sequence goes on from JAQOWZ010000007.1 coordinate 25,674,651, forward strand.
GCTTATGTATTTTTCATTTGATATTTGATTTAGAAATTTTGTATTGACTATTATACCGACCCCTACTGCTGCTCTTTCGGTGTCATTAACTCCCGACCAAAACATCCAATATTCTTCCGATATTTTATTGTTACCTTTTCCTTTTTTTTTTGTTTCCGTTATGCCTAATATATTTATGTCCATTTTTTTCATTTCATTAGTGAGTTCATATTCTTTTCCTGCTATGCTCCGTATATTCCATGTTCCTATCCTGACATATTTATGCCGTGGTTCTTTAGTCGTGTCCTTTGTCTTTGCTATTAATTTTTCTGTATGTCTCCTATTGTTGTGTTGCTTCCTATTCTCGTCAGATTTCTTTGCCATTGTCGTCGTCGTGGAGTTTACGGTGTAGTTGTTTAGCAGTTTTTTGTCTACTGTATTTGTATGTATTCACTATCTCCTTCTCCGATTTTCTCCAGCTGTTCACTTTGTCTATTCCAAACCATTATTTGTCCATTCACAGTTAGTTTCATATATCCTATTTTTGTACGATTTTTCTTAAAATTTTCTTCTCTTGCTCTTTGTCTGATTATGGCCTGTATCTTCCTTTCCTCTTTGGTTAAATCGTGTTCTATATATATTCTTTTTTGTCCTAATTTGTTTTTGTTTTTCATGATATAAATAATAAATATAAATAATAAAAAATAATTAGGATCGAGGCGGTCTCAAACCAGAGCAAATGGTATGTTATTATTATTTATTTTCTAAACGGTCTCGCGTGCCGCTTTGAAATTGTTATAACTAAATAATATACATTACAGCAAATGTTTCTAGGTTTAACACATAGTAGCGCCTGCCGTAAAAGGCTGTGAAAAAAATTCTTCAAGTTCAAAACTTCACAAATTCAACGTATATTTTTATTTATTTCTTAAACAGCCTCGCGTGCCTCTTTAAAATTGTTATAAATAAATAATATACATTACAACAAATGTTTTCAGGTACAACACACAGTACCAACCCCCGTAGAAGAGTGTGAAAATAATTCCTCAAGTTCAAAACTTGACAAATTCAACATATATTTTTATTTATTTCCTAAACGGTCTCGCGTGCCGCTTTGAAATTGTTATAAAATATAAAAATTATATACATTACAATAAATGTTTATTAATTTCATCATCGTCATTATATATTATTAAAAGTAGTCTTAATAGTATGATTGGTTATTGCAAAACTGCGAAGTTCTTAAATTTTATTTCCTGGAAATAAATATTAACATTTGCTTCCACAGGAGTTTATTGTTATTATTTTTTGTAATATCAATTTGATGTCAATACTTCAAATATACCTTACATTCATTATTTATTATTATCTTCTTCATTATCTGCATGGTTTTGAATTTAATCAAATTACTAAAATAAAAGTACGGTATAACAAAAATTCGCACGTTCATGAACATAAATTGAAATTTTCTTCCTAGACATATAGTTTAGTTGATTTTAAAGAAAATTGGTGGTCTCGTGATTATCACTTACTTTTGATCATGACAATCAGCTTTTGTTTTTTGCAAAAAGTTGTCAGAAGTGTGTGGTGTTTGGTCTCAAATGAAAGGCTTCGTTGAGAGCTAGCGTGCAGAATTGACAAAAATGTGCTATGTCGATCGGTTTTTGTTTTTTGCAAAAAATTGTCAGAAGTATGTGGTGTTTGGTATCAAATGAAAGGTTTCGATAAGGGCTGATGTACAGAATTAACAAAAATGGTTAATGTTGATCGGCTTTTGTTTTTTGCAAAAAGTTTTTAGAAGTATGTCGAATTTGGTTTCAAATGAAAGGTCTCGTTAAGGGCTAGCGTGCAGAATTGACAAAAATGTTCCATTCCGATCGGTTTTTGTTTTCTGCAAGAAGTTATCAAAAGTATGTCGAGTTTGGTCTCAAACAAAACGTCTGGTTGAGGGCTAGCGTGCAGAATTGACAAAAATGTGCCATGTCAATCGGCTTTTGTTTTTTGCAAAAAGTTGTCAGAAGTGTGTGGTGTTTGGTCTCAAATGAAAGGATTCGTTGAGGGCTAGCGTGCAGAATTGACAAAAATGTTCCATGCCGCTGGGTTTTTGTTTTTCGCAAATAGTTGATAGAAGTATGTGGTGTTTGGTATCAAAATAAAGGTCTCGATGAGGGTTTGCGTGAAAAATTAACAAAATTGCGCAATGTTGATCGGCTTTTGTTTTTTGGCGAAAATTTCTCAGAAATATGTCTAGTTTGGTTTCAAATGAAAGGTCTCGTTGAGGGCTAGCATGCCGAATTGACTAAAATGTTCCATGTCGATCTGCTTTTCTTTTTACAAAAAGTTGTCAGAAGTTTATACTGTTTGGTATTGAAAGATCTCAGTGTAGGCTAGCCTGTAGAAATTGCAAAAAGGCAGATTGACTTTTGTTTTATGGAAAAAAAAATGTCAGAAGTATGTTGTTTTTGGTATCAAATAAAAGGTCTCGTTGTGGGCTAGCGTGCAGAAATAACAAAAATGTTCCATGTCGATAAACTTTTGTTTTATGCAAAAAGTTATTAGAAGTATATCGTGTTTGGAATCTAATGAATGGTCTCAGTGATGCCTGACGTGCAGATATGAAAAAACTGTTTCATGTCGATTGACAGTTGTTTTTTGCACTGACAGCGGAGCTCTAGGTAATGCTCGGCGTAGCCAAAAATTCGCTAGTATCATATACTAATATAACAAAATAACTGAGAAAAATGCATGTTAAATTTATATGTATTTTATTAATATCTGGCTGAAACAAGAGTGCTTAGGTTAGAAAACATAGACATATTGTTCTGTCTAACATTGTTTGATTATTTTTTGTTAAATTTTATTTTCTTAAACTGTCAGTTTTAAGAAGAAAATGAATTGTTTTCTAACCAAAACACTCTTGTTTCAGCCAGATATAAATAAAATACATATAAATTTAACGTGCATTTTTCTCAGTTATTTTGTTATATTAGTATATTATATGTTTATATCGTTGAATTCAGAAATATATATATATATATATATATATATATATATATATATATATATATATATATATATACAAGAATATTTCGTTCATTTTGATAAATACAAGAAAATGTTAAAGACCAAAATTATACTAGGCAAAGGAGCTCATCAGATGGTCGCAGTAACAATTTTGTGTCACTTCCGGTTTTAACGGAAATGTGTCCAACTTTAATTCTAGCATAGGGCATCGATATCTTAATATTTTTTTTCGGAATGTACAAAAAATTAGCTTTACAATGATACCAAAATATGATAGTTTTACTTATACCAATTCAAAATGACAAAAATTTATTTTAATAATAAGTACGTATTTACAACTAGGTAACTAAAGAATAAAAATAGAATAATAAGAATCAAAACAAAACAGAAACACATAGTAAATATGAGAAACAATATAAAAATTACAAATGCTCAATGTGGCCGCCGTCATTTTCTATTCATTTTGTCATACTCATACGGAATAGTAACTCTGCCATTACATTTTCCACGAGAGCCATATTATTATAACAAAAGAAAAGAAATTGAAAAAGTATAACAAAACTAAGGTAGATAAAATACTTTTTGACATATGGTTTGCTTTCAGGTAACAAAATTATTTTCATATAGCTTGCTATGTTTTACTTTTTTAAAAATTTTATTAGTAAATATTATAAAAATTAATTGTCGCCATTTTGAACTGGTTGAAGTAAAACAATGATATTTTGGTATCATTGAAAAGCTAATTTTATATACATTTCGTAAAAACATATAAAAATACCGATTCCCTATGCTAGAATTAAAGGTCGAACCATTTCCGCTAAAACCGGAAGTGACACAATATTTGTAATAGGATCATTTTATGAGTCCCTTTGTCTAGTTTACCTTTGCTCCTTGACATTTTCTTGTATCTTTCAAAATAAACGAAATATTTTGGGTGTTGGCCTTTCGCCAAACACCCTGTATATATATATATATATATATATATATATATATATATATATATATATATATATATAATGAATCTATCAAAAGAGTATATGAATCATTAAAGCTTAATTTATTGTTATTATTTTGTTTACTTACACAATTTGGGAAGTATTGGACTGATTGTTGTTATATCTGCGTGTTCCCAGATGTTGAGGATCAAATAAAATAAACGTTTTTCAAACTATCTTGACGGTCTTTATTTCAGACAAACGAAAAAAGGCGCCTGTCAAAATACAAAATATTAATTAATTTCTAGTTGTACAATTTTGAGAATATAAGCTTATGCTGAAAGTGACAATTATGCTTTATAGAAATATTATACATTATTGCATACCTTTTCGTTGTTTACAATAACGGAAATACACTTGATTTATACGAATATATTTGTAACGCTTTTTGTTGTTTTCTTCATGTACGTGCGTTTCTATGAAGATAAGTAAAACCGTACAACTTGCCAACAAAAAAAATAATTAAGTTATGTCAATGTCAAGATTAATTAAGATAGTTAACCTCATTACTTCTCCTTAATTATTTTATTTCGCAGATTTGCATGAAAAATTTAACCTAATGGTTTTTGTTCCGAAATTTGAGCGACACTGTTGACGTGACGCAGTAATACAGTTTTGCCGATATGTTATTTTATGTGTTTTTAAGGGATCTCTATATGTTTTTTCCTTTGTTTATCTTTCCCGTGTGTGAATTTTGCAGCATATATATTGCTGATTAATTATCTTCAAACAGGGTAATTGGTTTCTCCGTTTTTAGTATACCTAGTTCATATGCAAGTCTCTTCAGCTAACAGATATCATCGATGGTTGATACTACGGCTCGGTATTCAGCTTTAGCTGTGGAGGTGGCTACGAGGTGTTGTTTCTGTGAATACCATACAAGAAGACCTCCTCTGATAATGAGAACGCCACTTGAAGACTTCATTGATTCGGGATCCCTTCTAAAGTCCGAGTCCGTGTATGCGCCGATTTCATAATCTTCCCCGAAATTGATTTCAAGATTTACCGTTCCCGTCAGTTACTAGAATATGTGCTTTACCATTTTCCAGTAACCGATGGTTTTGAGTAAAAACCGATGGTTTTGAGCAATGACGAGTTAAATAGTTGACAGCGTAGCTGATGTCCGGTCTTGTTATTGTTACAAGGTCGAGGAGACATCCGATGGCTTCTCGATACGGTGTACCGACTGGCACTGGAGTAACGTTCTTCAAGTTCCGTGACCATTTTTTTTTCAATTGGTATCAAAGCGGCGCTGTAGTACTCGAAGTTCATCTTGCTAAGTATCTTTTGTGTGTACTTGAATTGACACACAAAGATTTCTCGATCGTTGATCGTCAGTTGCATGCCAAGATATGATAGTTTCTTCTTAACTTCTCGGTTGTAGGTTATTTGAAAGTGTTGATTAATTTTCTCTACAAATTTCTAGATTTGTTCCATGATGAGTCCGTCATTGACGAAGAGTGACAGAATGATACTCTTATCGCGATTGTAGTAGATACATGGGTCATCATCGGTATTACTCAGTTCTATTTCGTCCAGAAAATTTGATATTTTCTCGTTCCAGCATTTTGCTGCCTGTTTGAGGCCGTACAAGCTCATTTTTAATTCGCAGAGTCGTCCTGTTCTATCCTCGAAACCTTCAGGCTGCAAAATGTATATTTTCTCTTCTAGGTCTCCGTGCAGAAATACTGTTTTGACATCAAAAGTTACTAGATTGAGCTTTTCCGATGCTGCACAGCTCAGAAGTAATCTAATCGACGCATGACGAGCCACGGGGCTAAAAGTCTCGGAGAAGTCGATACCTCCCTTCTGTTCAAAGTCTCTGGCCACCAGCAGAGCTTTGAGCTTGCCGTTTGTATTTTCACGTAAAACCCACTGGTACGTAAGCGGCGTGACATCTGCTGGACATTCGACTAGATTCTAAGTTTTCATTTCAATCATGGAGTTAAACTCTTCCTCCATTGCACGATGCCACTTCGAGTCCTTCAGTGCGGCATTCACGGAGATATCCTGTATTTCTCCTATTAAAGCTGTATTTGCGCTATTCCCGCCTCGCACATATCCCGTGATGTAGTCTGAGTACTGGGCTGGTCGAGTCAAAGTTGTTAGATCTCGTAGAACTTTTCCTGTTGTCTGCTGCTGGTCCTCTTCACTCTCGTCTTCTTCTTCTTCTGATTCTTGAGATTCACGTAGAATTTTAGTTTCGATTTCAGTTTTCTGTCGAGCTTGATTCTTGTTTTCGTTGAATATGACATTTTCTGAACTGATCACATAACGTTTTTGTGGCATATAGATTCTATAACATGGCGAATTCACGTCGTATCCGACAAATATTCCCTTTTCTGATTCGGATCTAACTTACTTCTTTTGTGTTCCGGAATTAACATAAAACATTCGCAGCCAAAAATTCACTTTGACCAAGTTCTGCAGGACTTCTTTCTTCGACGGTGCTCGTTCCCGTTTGGTTAATTGTGAATACAGCATAGTTGATAGCCTCGGCCCATAGTTTCTTATCTAGGCCTTTTGTATGTATAGCTGAGCGTGTATACTTCACAATAGTACGCATTTCTCGCTCTATTCTTCCATTTTGCTCCGGTGTGTATGGGTTTGAGAATGTATGAAATATTCCCATTTCTTCAAGTAACTTTTTCATGTTAACGTTTTTAATTTCTTTTACGTTGTCGGATCTCAGGTACTTGATTTTTCTGTTAACTTGAGTTTCGACCAATTTGATGTACACTTTGAGTTTCGTGGCCACTTCATCCTTCGTCTTCATAAAGTAAACTGTTCTATAATGAGTATGATCGTCCTTGAAGAGCAGAAAATACTTATATCCTCCTAGTGACGATACATTCATTGCCCCCATGTCTACGTGAACTAAATCCAGTGGTGCAGTCTCTGTCTTCAGATTCGCAGGGTGTAAGATCCGTTGCTGCTTTCCATATATACAGCCTTCGCAGACGTAATCATTTCAGTCATCGGCATATTTAACTTCTCTTCTCTGAAGTGTGTTTCTCACATATTTGATGTTCTTATGTGCGAGTCTTTCGTACCAGACTCGAATTGACGTAGCTGTAAAGCACGTCTCCGTACGTTCTCGCCTTAGCATCATCCTGTAGAGGCATCCTTCATGTCGTGCTAGAGCTACGACTTGTCCATCTGTAGCCTTGAATTCCGACCATTTACTGTTCGCCTGCTGCAGCTAGCCCATATCTAGTGCCTATCTAACTGAGAATAAGTTGAAGTCGAGTTTAGGTACGTATATGACAACTTTAAGTGAGACTGTTTCCCAGGAAATTAGTACAGAATTTATCACATGCCATCCGTAATATATTCACGTCTGGTACGCAATACTCTACGGTCTACGATCTATTTCCGCATATCAAACATATCATTTAATTAATGAATATGTACATACAATTTAAATATATTCAAATTATAAAAAATCCGGAAATATGTTTATTTTTATTTGATTTTTATAGCGTTTATCAAATCAGTATTATCATCATTAGCTTTTCAAAATTGTCTTCTAATACAAAAATTTGCGTGTCGATATTGTGAGTTATCAAAATAACAAGAAACTTTAAAGTGAAGTTTAACAAAATAGAAATAAAAAATGCATATTGAATAAATGACACTATGTGAAATAATTTCATAAACGCTATAAAAATTAACTAATAAATAAATATATTTCCGGATTTTTTTTTATAATTTGAATATACTTAAACTGTATGTAGGTAGATATTCATTAATTAACCATAATTTAGTCTACATGTTGCCACGTAAAAATAATTATTGAAACTAAACAATCGTTAAGACAATTACGTAGATTCGTTCTACACTAGGATTTCACAAAATTCTTGGTCTTGTCTTGTTCTTGTCTTGCGTCTTGCTTATAAACAAGACAAGGCAAGACAAGAATTAACATTGAAAAAGCAAGACAAGACAAGAAATAAGTTCAGCAAAAATAAGAATTGTTGCCGCATTTTGCAAGAAATCTTGATCTTAAATTGTAAAATGTACTCTATTTTTCGCGTTGCTTTATTTATTTATAAGAACGCTGGGATATTTTTTGTAACGAACTAAATTATTAATACTCGTAAATATGAGAAAGTGTTTGAGGTTACGATTTATGTTGGTAGAGAACGATAATAGATAGCAATAGCGTAAGTTTGTTGATAGGTGGTGACAACAGATGGGACTTGCGAAATTATAAATCCGCATTTTTTTGCATGTTCATGATATTTACATAGATTCCGTTTTCTGCAATATTCAAACACACATAACTATGTACATGTGATCTTTATACGACGAACCTAACAGAATTATGCACATATTCACAAACGTGTGTTATAGTTTTAAGTATAATGCTTCGAATTTGTTTTCGACATAAATGTCAGAAATCAAATTCAATTTTTTATTATACTTCAACATCGACTTTTGTTTTCGTTATTGGAGAAATTATTATTAAACAATTTATTGATTATTTATGAATTTTGGCAACACCCATATTTAAATCTTAATTTAATTCAAGTCATTTTTATATAAAAATCATTGATTAACATGAAAAATGTGTAATATACATTGATTTATAGAAAGTAATATTTAGGAGTATAATTATAAAAATATCGGCATACGGCTTGCACATGATCACTTAATAATATTTAATTTACCAACAAGCAAGACAGCAAGAAAAGACAAGAAATTGCAAGACAAGACAAGAAATATGGTAGCAAGAAATCCACAAGACAAAACGTTGCGCAAAATACCAAGATCCTTATCTTGGTGAAACCCTATCTACACACACACAGAAATTAAATTACATAAAATATAATGAAATTCGCAATAATTTTGTATTCTATTCACAGTACTTTACATTATACACGAAGTGTATATAGGTAATTTCGACAATTCTTTATGGACATTGAATAAAGTTAGGAAATAATTTACAAAATAAGCAACATTATTTTTAAAATACTTTAATCTTGATTTAAAAGTATATAATTTAGTCTCTTATTTTAGAATTTTGATATCAGTTAAAATTTTTTAATATTGATGAAAGATATTTCAAATTTCTTCTCATTTTGGAATTATTTTTTCCCAAATTGTGTGAGTGAACAAAATAATAACAATAAATTAAACTTTAATAAATATATCTAAATACTATAATGATAGTAAATGCAATTTGTAGTCGGAAATAATAGGTACTTGTAATTTTGTACATGAATGAACATTTTTGTTTATCTGTTTAATTACCTACATACGTATATAATAACTTCTCACATTCACAAATTTCATTAATTTTAAAAAAGCAAGTTATATGCAGAAAAGGTCATATTTTTAACATCGTAAATACCTATATTAATTAAGTAAAGTTTCAAATCATCGAAACATATACAATTTTATAAAATATAATAATAAATGTTTCATTGAAGTTTAAAGTACACAAAATTAGATATTACTTGATTTGTTAATTTTCAATATAAATCATATTGGGACACATGCAAAAATTTAATCAGTAGAGAATTTCCCGTTTTCCTTAGATAATATATAATAATTATTAGTCTACAACGATTTTCATTGATGTTAAAAATGAAACTCCATGCAAGAAATATGATTTGGTAAACGCCAGTTATTACTGATTTTTAAATATACATTTTATCTGTAAAAAGAAATTGTAAAAATCAACTAATACTAAATATATTTTCGATTTTTTTTATAATTTGAATATATTTACACTGAATGCATATATTCATTAATTCACCATATTGCGTTATTATTTTATTATCACTTTTAATATTTTATATAACTGCAATAAAAACACAAACAAATATATTTTTTACAATTTCAAAACGGATACAACTATAAATAATATTTTTTTAATTATTTAATATTTTTTAATTTAAATTATCTAAAATAATCCATTGTAATGTCAGAATAGTATCGAAACTAGCAAAAACTCGGCTACGCCGAGCATTCCCTAGAGCTCCGCTGTCAGTGCAAAAAACAGCTGTCAATCGACATGAAACAGTTTTTTCATATCTGCACGTCAGGCATTACTGAGACCATTCATTAGATTCCAAACACGATATACTTCTAATAACTTTTTGCATTAAACAAAAGTTTATCGACATGGAACATTTTTGTCATTTCTGCACGCTAGCCCACAACGAGACCTTTTATTTGATACCAAAAACAACATACTTCTGACATTTTTTTCCATAAAACAAGAGTCAATCTACATGGAACCTTTTTACAACATTGACCATTTTTGTTAATCGAGACCTTTATTTTGATACCAAAGACCACATACTTCTAACAACTATTTGCGAAAAACAAAAACCCAGTGGAATGGAACATTTTTGTCAATTCTGCACGCTAGCCCTCAACGAAACCTTTCATTTGAGACCAAACACCACACACTTCTGTCAACTTTTTGCAAAAAACAAAAGCCGATTGACATGGCACATTTTTGTCAATTCTCCACGCTAGCCCTCAACCAGACCTTTTGTTTAAGACCACATTCGACGTACTTTTGAGAACTTCTTGCAGAAAACAAAAGTCGATCGGAATGGAACTTTTTTGTTACTTCTGCACGCTAGGCCTCAACGAGACCTTTCATTTGAGACCAAATTCGACATATTTCTAAAAACTTTTTGCAAAAAACAAAGCCGATCTACATTAGCCATTTTTGTTAATTCTGCGCATCAGCCCTTATCGAAACCTTTCATTTGATACCAAACACTATACACTACTGACAACTTTTTGCAAAAAACAAAAACTGATCGACATGGCACATTTTTGTCAATTCTGCACACTAGCCCTCATTAAGACGTTTAATTTAAGACCAAACTCGATATACCTTTGAGAACTTTTTGCAAAAAACAAAAACCAATCGACATACTATATTTTTGTCAATTCTGCACGCAAGCCCTCAACGAGACCTTTCATTTGAGACCAAACTCGACATACCTTTGAAAAAGTTTTGCAAAAAACAAAAGCCGATCAACATTGACCATTTTTGTTAATTCTACACGCCAGCTCTTATCGAGCTCTTTCATTTGATACCAAACACCACATACTTCTAACAACTTTTTCGAAAAAACAAAAGCCGTTCGATATGGAACATTTTTGTTCATACTGCACGCTAGCCCTCATCAAGACCTAGCCTAATACAATGTCCACTGTCTACATTAAAGTTCATTTGGGCATATTTGTTCTTTGTTTAGTTACTTCATTACACATTTGCCAACATTGACTTATGTAATTCGAAAATACCTAAACACGACATTTGATAATTTGTACAGGCTAGCCTACACCGAGATCTTTCATTTAAAACCAAACTGTATAAACTTCTGACAACTTTTTGTAAAAAGAAAAGCAGATCGACATGGAATATTTTTGTCAATTCTGCATGCTAGCCCTCAACGAGACCTTTCATTTGAAACCAAACTCGACATATTTCTGAGAAATTTTCGCAAAAAACAAAAGCCGATCAACATTGCGCAATTTTGTTAATTTTTCACGCAAACCCTCATCGAGACCTTTATTTTGATACCAAACACCACATACTTCTAACAACTATTTGCGAAAAATAAAAACCCAGTGGCATGGAACATTTTTGTCAATTCTGCACGCTAGCCCTCAACGAAACCTTTTATTTGAGACCAAACACCACACACTTATGACAACTTTTTTGCAAAAAACAAAATCCGATTGACATGATCACAGGCAAGTGATAATCACGGGACCACCAATTTTTTTTAAAATCAACTAAACTAGGAAGAAAATTTTAAATTTATTTTCATGGACGTGTGAATTTTTATTATATCGTATTTTATTTTAGTAATTTGATTAAATTCAAAACCAAGCAGATAATGAAGAAGATAATAATAAATAATGAATGTAAAGTATATTTGAAGTATTGACATCAAATTATTTGTACAAAAAAATAATAACAATAAACGCCTGTGGAAGCAAATGTTAATATTTATTTCCAAGAAATAATATTTATGAACTTCGCAGTTTTGCAATAACCAATCATACTATTAAGACTACTTTTAATAATATATAATGACGATGATGAAATTAATAAACATTTGTTGTAATGTATATTATTTATTTATAACAATTTCAAAGCGGCACGCGAGACCGTTTAGGAAATAAATAAAAATATATGTTGAATTTGTCAAGTTTTGAACTTGAGGAATTTTGTTTACACTCTTCTACGAGGGTTGCTACTATGTGTTATACCTAGAAACATTTGTTGTAATGTATATTATTTATTTATCACAATTTCAAAGCGGCACGCAAGACCGTTTAGAAAATAAATAATAATAACTTACCACTTGCTCTGGTTTGAAACCGCCTCGATCCTAATTTTTTTTAATTATTTATATTTATTATTTATATCATACCTTGAAAAAAATTATTTAAATATGAATTTAACTAATTTTCATACATTCTTTTTTATTATATCTTAGCAAAATTTGTATTTTCATACAATACATTAAGTTTGACAGCGTAACTGTCATCACTTGACACAATAAGTATGAAGTTAGTTAAAGAATATATAAAAATGTATTATTTTGAAAATAATTATATATTTTATAAATATAAATAATGTGAAATAACATACCGAAATTTATAAACTATACATTTTTATATTACCAAAAAACATGACTACAGTTATGTTTTTCTGTTCCTATGGCCATTTATATCTTTATGAACCTGAATTATATATGTATTTATCTACAACTATTTATAAATAATATATTTTTTATTATAAATATCAATACAAATTATTATGAAAGTATAATAAATACAATTTGAATAGTTATTTTGAAATTTAAGTGCTACTGTGGCGCCATCTGTTGAGGTATATATGAACTACTCACGCATAACTAACATTCAAGTTTTGAAAAATGTAATCTCAATTGTAATCAAATGTTTTCATCAGAAATGTTAAGAAATGCGTAAAGAAAGAATAAGTTGCAACTAATAAAAGTTTAAGTCCAGATACATCATTTATTTATATACTAATTATTGTACATTAAATTGTTAAACGACTCCCTCCAAAACTGTATGAAACAAAGGCTTGTCAGTTTTTCCACGTAATCAGACAAAATCTATAGTCTAACTATTTAAAATATGTATAAATTATATCTAAAAAGTATTTTTATACAGGGTGAAAACGAACCTAATGTAATAAATTTAAGGGTATATAGTATTTAATGAGTAGATTACGAAACTGAAAGAATTTTTTGAAAATTCGAAAAATGAAAATTTGTCTTTTCTTAGCAAAACTTTTTTTACTGCTGTTTTAATTAATATTTCATTAAAAATATGGTTAACAGAAGTACGTTCAAAATTAGATGTATAAGATACTAATTAATTAAATAGAATTTTTGACGAACGTAATTGTGTAATAAATAAAATATTTCAGTATTATTCTTGAAAGTATTGACGTAGGTCACTTTGGCAATGTTCCTGTTCTTAAAAAAAATGTATTCTAATTCTGAGTTAGTGGATATGTTGTTAATTTATGGTGAAGTGAGACAAAACGCGGTATTAGCAGCAGAATTGTATGCCGAACAGTATCCTCGAAGACGCCACCCTGATCGCAGGATGTTTATCACTGTGACACAACGTCTTCGCGACACGAGAAACTTTAAAAGGAATTCTGGACGTTATGGCGGCGGTCGCAGATTGCGCCACGACATGGAGGATGAAGTCCTAGACCTAGTGCATGACGACCCAACAATTAGTACCAGAGAAATATCTCGTATTGTGGGAGACATATCTCAGGCGACTGTTGTAAACATTTTGCATAAAAATGATTATCATCCTTATCATTTTCAACGAGTCCATGGGTTAATGCCTGCTGATTACCACGCTAGAATGACATTTTGTCAATGGATTCTTGAACAAAATGCTACAAACGTAAATTTTACTTCTTCAATATTATTTAGTGATGAAGCAATTTTCACACGTGCCGGTGTTTATAATTTTCACAACTCGCATTATTGGGCCCAAAGAAATCCACAAGTTGTTGTGTACATACTCCCCCAAACATTAAATGGTAATCAGTATTTGGATTTTTTGCAAAATATCCTTCCAGTATTATTGGAAGATATTCCATTAAATGTTCGTCAAAATTCATGGTTTCAGCATGATGGTGCTCCTCTTCATTTTGCGAGAAATGTGCGTCAGCATTTAAAAAATATCTACGGAAACAGGTGGATTGGCCGTGGAGGTCCTGTGCAGTGGCCACCAAGATCACCTGATCTCAATCCCTTGGACTTCTATCTTTGGGGTCATTAAAATCCCTAGTTTATGATATCCAAAGCCCGCCAGAAAATATTGAAGAATTGAGGATACGAATCCAAAATAGTGTACAAATTATTCGACAACAAAATCATATGCATTTGGAATGTAGTGTGTCACTAATTCAACGTAGTGCACTGTGTGTGGCTGTGAGAGGTGATAATTTTGAACAATATTTATGAATTTTTGTATTTATTCTTTGTTTTAATACAAGAAAATATAAGTTACTAGTATTATTACCATTTATAAGTTTAATATTAATCCTTTGTGTTTTTGTTTGTTCTTTTTTTAAAAAAAATAAGCCAGTGAAATGTTAATATTTATCGTTTTTTGGGGCAATGAACTCTAAAAAGTTTTGATTACCCTTCAACATTACGTAAATTGGTTTTAAGTATTTAATTATATTTTTATTTATAAAATAATGTGTTACCAGTGATCCAGTGGTAACAAAAATTTGAGCTTCATAAAAATTACCCTTAAATAGGCGAATTTTCAAAAAATTCTTTCTGTTTCGTAATCTACACATTAAATACTATATACCCTTAAATTCATGACATTAGGTTCGTGTTCACCTTGTATAAGGGAAGAATACTGTACAGTATGATTTTACCTTTGGAAGTGTTTGAATAGTAATCAAATTTAGTTTTTTAAACGTCAGATTGAAAATCAATTTTGAAATGCAGTTTTCTTGATTAAATAATCCATTCTGGAATATTCTTTAGTTTGCATTTAATAAAGAATATGTTTTACTATTACTTATTTTTATAATTATTGCCCAATAGATTGTTGTAGTTTATTAAAAATTCCATGTTAGAGTATCTGAGTACGTATAGTATAGTCTCATCTAAAAAATAAAATATTTAACTATTAATATATAAATATTTATATAGTATATAAAAGTACCTGTATTAGAGATGATTTATTATTAAATTTCGTACAATATTTCATTATACATTTTAGTAAATATGACATTTTTCATTTAGTTGTCTCCAACTCAAGTGTCAAATGAACCATTTTTGTTAAATTTTATAATATCGTGCAATTTTTCTGGTGTCATTTTCAAGGATACGTTATAATAATGATTTTCATCCAACGAATTGCCTTATTTTAGAAAACTCGTTTCTCGAATTATATTTGGTTTCAGAAAGAGTTTATTGTTTGAAATATCAATGATAAATGAATAATTGGATAGATACGTTGTTTTATAAACGGTTTTATCTTTATCGTTTAAAGATCATTTCATTCCATAACAAAATTCAATAGAATTTTTAAAAATCAAATCTTTGTTGTAATCAACTACTTTCATCTGAAATTTGATGAAAGAATACATAAAGAATGTATAAAATGCAGTAACTTACAGTTTATTATAATCCAGATACATAATTGAAAATAACTATTGTACAATACATTATTAAACATTTCTTCCAAGTGGGTATGAAGGGAAGGTTTGTCAGTATTTTTAAATAAATGTATTTATGACTGAATACGACGCGCCTTGATTGATTTTCCAGAATCAATTTTTTTGTCAATAGTGTTATTATCAGTAATATTATGTTATTTCTTTTCTATAAATATATTCTTGTTTGGATATCTTAACCAATTAAAAACTATAACTGAAATGAAAACACATATCTAAATACAGCCAAGAATATATAAAATTACATACTTACATTACACAACGTAGTGTAATTTTACGTTTAAACAAATTTTACTATATATTTCTCCAAGCAAATACAAGACTTGCATTATGATTGTTTGATTATATTGTAAATAAGGTTTGCCGTAAATTATTATGTACAATGCACTTTTATGATAATCAGTTACACTTCAGTAGTGTTATTATCAGTAATTTTATGTTATTTCTCTTCTATAAATGTACTCTTTTTTGGGTAACCAACTAAAAATTATAAATGAAATGAAAATACATATTTAAATACAGCGAAACATATTTTAAATGATATACTTACATCACAAAGTGTATTGTACATATTCTTTTAAACATAATTTACTTTATATTTCTGTATATTTCTCTTTGAAAATATAAAACTTGTGTAACGAATTTTTTGATTATAGACCAATTAAATACACCACACTTAACATTCAGTGTATTTGTATATATTTCGCTCACTACTATAATGTATAAAAATATAATTATATTTACAATATCTCTTTTCATTTTCAAAATAAATCAAATAAAAGTTTCATATTGAATTGTCAAAAATGACGGATGATACAGTAATTCTTTTTAGATTTAAACATGGCATCTAGGATATTTTTTCAGTTTTGTTCCAGTTATACTTTTTAGCTTAGTTTTCGATTTTTTACACAAAAACTATGCACGGTAAAAATATGGGACACCCAAAAGCGATTGGTCTTCAATAAACCACATTTAATAAAATAATATTAAAATTATTACATGAATGGTTTGACCTGTACCCGTGAGTAAATTTTTTGCGATGCTCGAGATGAATCCAAATATATATAGTGAATCTATCGTTTTAGTATATAAGACTAGCGAACTAGCGAAGGCTCAGCTACGCTGAGCTTCACTAGGCCACCGGCATCAATGAAATATTTACAGTTGACGTCTAATTTCATTTCTGTACACCAGCTCTCGACGAGACCTTTCATATGATACCAAACACAACATACTTCTGACAACTTTTCGCTGAAAACAAAAGCCGATCGACATGGGACTATTTTATCATTTTTGCAACCTAAGCCCTTGTCCAGTGCTTTCAATTAATACCAAGCACGGTATACCTTAGACAAATTTTTCATTGCTATAATCAAATTTTTAGGCTGTAAACCTTAATTACAAGTTCATTTTTGTTAAAAAAAAGGATTAATTAAAATACGCCTTGTGGTTGATATAAACAAAATTAAAATTTTATAAAATTTGATTACATTTTCTTCTATTATCTTACTCAAAATTTTCACTTCGTTTTAGACTATTGCATTTAACGAACTAACCTTTTGAATATATAATTTTGGGGAACAAATTATAATAATTTGAAGAAGAATTTATAATATTTACCGATATACCTAATTAATAAAACAGTTATTATTCAACAAAGTAGATTACTTGCTTCACTTGAAAGTAATTTTGCTTACATTTAAGGAAGTTACTACAAGTTTTTTAGTTGATATAATCAAATGTGTTGTTTGTAAGCCTTAATGGTATATATGACCTAATTTCTTTTTTTCCATTTTATGGTTCTGTACAAAAAATAAAATACCCGTATTTTTTTAAATCGCTCTAGTATTGATAATTCCGGAGAAAAACAATAATAAAATTTTGGAGAGGGGATATGTGACGTCACGTAGGAAACTTTGAGGATATCTCCGTTTATCATTGTTGTTAAAAATTAACTTAATTAAAACATGCCTTATGATTGTAGTGATCAAAGTTTAAATTTTATAAATTAAATGTAATCATAATTTAAGCTTTGTTTTACACTATTTACTTATGAGAAATCATCTTATTTCATTTTGAAATATCATAGAATTTCGTAAAATCTAACCGTTTTGTAATCGGAAAATTTCATCAGTAATTTAATAACATACATAAAGAATTAAAAAAAAAATAGAAGTCGGCCGACGTAAAACATATTTGTCATTTGTGCACGTCAGAAAACATTAATTATAATGACATAATAACAATAATAAACTCTCATTAAATATTTTTTTATTTCCGTAACTGTCTGATTTTTAGCGCAAAAGTTACATTTTTTATTTAATATATCTCATACTACAGACGTGCAGTTCCATCAGATATGATATTATTTGATGTAGAATTGAAATTTGAACATCTTTGTACTTTTGTAGTTTTGCTCTAAATGCATCAGGAGAGAAAGTATTCGTAATTTTTTGAAATCCCATGTTAAAGTCCTATATTCCGTGTTTTATTGCACAGTTGTATAGGTACCGGATGTAGAAATGAAAAGTGGCACATAGCGATTTCAATGTTATTTTTTTCATACTTCTGTATCTCTTTACCTATTCATTTTAGCGCTAAAAGCTTTGGAATATAAGTAGTTCAAAAATTAAAAAGGCTTCCTATAAATTCAAATTACTTTCATAATTATTCATATTTAACGATATATTAATTAAATAAAATTTATAGTTTTTTAGAAAATGAATTAAGATTGCCTTGGTAAATAAAACAAATTTTTGATTAAATTATCTATCAACACTTTTCACTCATCGATAAATTATTATTTTATTTAAAATTATTGTATTCTTGTATTAAAGATAACAATAACTCTGTTTATAAAATTAATTACCATACAATATTATTTTTGAATTAATAAATATATGTTTTTAAACAATATATACACATAATTTTTTAGGTTTAACAATACCGTTTAAACCAGTCTTTGTAAAATTTGTTTCTGTGTATATCGGACGAATATTATTGCATCTGCTAAAGAAGGAATCGATATAAGTATTCAACAATTAAATATTTTTGTATTTAATTTTATATGTATAAGCATTAAAATATTATTTTTAGGCATAAATGAAATTTATATTCTAAGCTAAAACAAGAACATAATAATATTTTCGTTACATTGCGACATGCCAAACTAACTGGTGGCGCTAGTGTTGTTCTATTTATTTCCAAATCACCAGTATGATGTGAAAATAAAAAAACTGAATCTCCAGAGTAATTCTAAAGGGCTTTTATAATATTTATTATTGAAAATAAAATTATGAAATATTTGATGAAAATGCATATAACTTTATTACTATGTACAAAAATAGATTACTATACTTATTATTTCATGTGTTTGTAACAAATATACAATTAAAACTTATTCAGAACAAACTGAATGAAATATTTAAAATAAAAGTCGTGAATCTTTGGAATTAGTGTAGATAGAAACTTTTCATCTCTTTCTACGAATAATGAAAGAATGTCGGTAACATAAGTACCTAGAGTACCATCATAATAAATGACTACTAATTTCATTCCGTGAAAGATAATTTTGATTGTATTGTAATATCGTAGTTTTTTCATTAACGATATTTAATTTTATTTCTTGTCAGATTGAAAATGAAATGTAAATATAGTATAATAAAATCACCTAAAATAATTGCGTAATTTAAATTCTAATTTTCTTGATATCTACAACAGTTAAAAATTTACGTACGTAACTAACTTCACGCGTTTAACAAGCAGCAGAACACGCGAATATCAGTGGCATTCAAACAACCTAATCTAACCTCTCTACGTCCGACCTGTTATACCCACGAAGGGTTTATATTAATTGAAAAAAAGTTTAAAGCTAACCTGACCTAACTGAGTGTATGCAGACAGAGGGTTTACATAAATTAAAAAAAAACTACCTTAAAATTAACCTTTCATAACTGAGTATATGATAATGGCGGTAACACCCGTACCTATTGATATTCGCTGGAATTGAGAATGCGCGAGTATAATGTGCACTCTGCCTTACGTTTGAAGATAGTTACGTACCAGTTAGTAAACGTCAACCGTTTTTTGTATGTTTTTCATAAACCAGATATCAGTTGTATTTATTTTTTACATTTAAATAATGACACATCGTCAACATGTTTCCTATGTAAAATTTTAAATATATATCAATGCATATGTTTTGTTCTCTGTACTCTAAGCATAATAAGAAGAATTTTGTAGAAGCGCGCGTTATTTAAATTACAAATGGGGTATGTGACTATAATTAAATTTCAGTACATAAGTCCTAAAATATAACAACTAACCACCCTAACTTCTCATTGTAATAATAAAAACTAAACAATTGTTTGTAAGAAGAAAGTTATTAGCAATTTCATCATTTACAAAAACTAGGTAGACTGTTTCTTACAGTAACCGCCTACCTAACTTCTTTTACGGTTCGGCCACGATGATGTCGCAGCATCCCCTCCCCAAATCTTTAATAATTTACAAAAAATATGGATTTTTTTTCTGTATTACATATATAAAAATCAAAATTTAGTCACATTCCTCATTGTAATTTTATTCAATTAAAAAAATTCATCAGAAAAGTTACTAACTTGTCGTTTAGAATACACATTTAGTTGTGATTTCATTTCACGGTTGTAATTAATATATAAAGTAGAAACGAATCCGTAAACACATACTTTATTTATGTAGTTTCACAGACATATTACCTACTTCCGTATATTTACTAATAAAACCAAGACTTTTTATAACGAATATTTAGTTCTAGAGTATATAATTAGTCGTTTTTTTTAAGTTTCGTATTTCGTTTTATAGTAACGTCGAATATCTTATAGGCCTAAAATTTACCTGTTTTCATTTAGAAAAAATACATAGAAATCTAACCGTAAGTATAAGTATTTTTATAAAGGACATGCTATACTAAACACGAACACACACTTTCTTTTCAATTTGTGCTAAGTAAAAGGAAGTATTGTACTCGCGAAAATTTTCGGTTTTGAGTTTTCAACGGAAATATTCATTTTGACCATCCCTGAATCTATTTGCCTAGTTTCAGCGTGACAAAACGTACGTATGTCTCAAAAACAGATGGCCGTAGAATTCTTAATTTTTTTATATAGGACTTTTATAACATCTAGTTTTGCACCTCCCTTTTTTATTGCAATCGGCATTGCCAAAAGGGCACTTTGCTTATAGTGTTTTCTTGAATTTTTAGCATAACTCAGAAAAGATTAACAGTAGAATGTTGAAATTTTGTTTGCTATAATATCTAGTTATTACCTCCATTTTTGGTTCCAATTGTCTTTTCGAAAAGGGTAGTTTAATTTTTGTAGGAAACATTCAATTTATTAAATTGACATTGACAGCTGGCGAAATAAATTACTGAGAATTATGTACGAAATAAATGATAACAACATCTCTTTCTTTACAAGTTTTCCAGCGATTACAATAATTTTGTGTAGTGCAATAAGAAATAGTAATAAACATTTATATATATTTTTTAAAAAATGATCCATTTGAAGGGAAGATATGAAACGAATGGAAGTTAAAGCATGATTAGCCGTAGAATGATCTCACTTTCCAGCGATGACAGTAATTCTTCTTAAATTTAGACATGGTTTCTGGATCTTCTGTGTCAAGTTACACTTTGGCTCAGTTTTAATTTAATTACGCAAAAGTATGCACGGAAAAATATGAGACCTCAAAAAGGCACTATTCCTTATGAAACCACATATAATGGTATAAAATTTTAAATTACTACATAAATGGTTTGACCTGTATGGGATGACCAAAAACCGGCGACTGCGATTCCAAAATTTTTTTTCGCTAACGTGAAATTATTTAACAATTAAAATTTGGTGGAATATGTATTTATATTATGAAAAGTATTTTAATAATAATATATTTATATAAATGGGAAACGTCAAAATTTCTAAAATAAAAATTGTACATCTGATGTGATGTTTTATTTGTGTATAATTGTATTTCTTAAACGAAACTTTTATTATAATAGCAATAAAAATAGGAACTAATTTCACACATATATATATATATATATATATATATATATATATATATATATATATATATATATATATATATTGAAAAATATTGCCATAGGTATAAACAAAATTTATTAGTAATTATTGAAAAAAAAAATTTGATACGATCTGTAGTGCAGCAGAAATGGAATAAGAAAAGAGTAAGTAATTATTTTAAATTATAATTTATTACTTATTGTTATTAATAGATTTATATTTTCCTACGGTAGGTACAATGGAAGATCTAAAAAGAGAAATAAAAGAAAGTGAAAATTATTTGAAAGAATTAAGGCGGCAGTTAGACACATTAGAAGGGAAGGAGGACGGGAAGGAGGATGGAAAGGAAAAGGAAGGGACGGATGAGAGGAAGAAAGAAGAAGGTATTCGCGGCCGAAGTCACGAAAATTTCCGCGGCCGTGGAAGTTTTCGTGGCCGAGGAAATTTTCGTGGCAAAGGTAATGGTAATTACCGTGGTGGCAGAGGTAATGGTAATTACCGTGTTGGCAGAGGTAATGGTAATTACCGTGGCGGCCGAGGCCAGGGAAATTACCGCGGCTGGAATCGTTGCCGTTCATATTGGGCCCCCCACAATACTACAGTAAGGAAGAAACATCAACATATTTATATATTTTTATAACTCATACAAATTTTTTTTATAGAAAACTAAGAAGTGGTGGGCGGCCTACAAATTAGTGGATAAGCTGCTTAGTAAATAGTTTTTTTTTTTAGTTAATAAAATTTGTTCTTAAGTTATAAATTGTTCATTCTTCATTCTTTTCTTCTAATGCTGTGTTAGAGTGAATGTTTGCCCGAGCTGCTTCGTTCTGATTTTTTATTTATCGTCTTGTTGTCGTAGCGACCTACGATTGACAGATCGAATTAGCGCACAGTGAACTTATAGAAGGAGCAAAAATGAATGTATTCAGAGTGTTTAGAATAGAGTCAGGAAAAGAAAATTATTTTTATTAATTCTATTAAAGCACGTATGAGTCTGTAACTTTTCTTATTCCTCTTTTTATTTATATTATCAAAATTCTATAAATAAATTCTACCCAAGCTCCGTATACAAGACTTTATAAATTAATTGCTGTTAAAAGGTTATTATGACATATGGACATGATAAAAAGAATTTTTATATACTCCCAGTGTATAATGAACAGATTAATATGTAATGTTTGTAATTAATAAAATCGTGTGTCAAGCAAACCAAATTATATTCAAGAAACCAATGTAATTAATTAATTTTAACAATGATCGCATGCAAACTCGGTTAATGCTAACAACGATACAGTATTGTAAAAAAATATATAATATTTGGTGTCATAGACCGTATTTATTTGTAACTTTTTAAGTAACCTGATATGTTAATTCTGTTTACTTAGTACGTTTGAAGTAACCTAGAACAGATCTCGAACTGATCAAACTTATCCAGCTATTTTGCTGGGATGATGAGTTGAACATACATATTTTCTATCTTTGTTTAGACATTTCTTTCTCGTTCTATATCTGTCAGAACACCACTTAAAATTTTCACTTACTATGAAAGTTGATTGTTTATTTGGTACCAATATGAATAAGTTTAAGTTTGCATTCACATTTTCCAAATAAATACAGCCTACTAAAATATTTTTAAAATTTGAGGTTATATTGAATTTTCAAATTTGACGTTTAAAGTAAATGTCATCTAGCAAACATTTACAGTTAAATATTACCAATTATTAATTATAATACATTATATTGAAGCTTTGTCCAGTTCTCTACTTACTTTTTTATTACTAAGAACAAATATGAACATAATTTGTATAGAATGAAATTGCAAACGTCATTGATTTATCGGAATATCGGTAACAAAGGTACCATAATTAATAAATGACAACTAATTTTATTCCATGTGTAGGGCACGAGAGCAGCACCGTCGACTTTGCCCAAGCCTCTCATCTCATTTCACAGAATTCCAGTGGCGGGAATTTAAATAAAAGTCAAAATATACTCTTCCATCGAAAACAAGTTGTATTTATATAGATTTAATGTTCACTGACATTGTTATACTATTTTACGTTTAATAAATCATTTAAAACTTACTAATAAAATTTGCTTTCAAATGTCGATCTTGTCCCTCTTATCTCACTTCAGACCATTCTATGATTGTTTCATTTCACGTCATTCCATGATTGCCTTATTTCATACCAATCCAGGCGGAAGAGAAAAAGTGGTGGCAGAAATTTAAATCGACGGCATTGGCGGGTTTTGTATTCATTCCATTTTGCGATTTCCATGTGTGGTTTATCAATTGCGCTCTTTTAAGTGTTTCTCGTGTTAGTTATTTGTTGTCGGTTTTGTTATTATTGTTAAGTTTGTTATTGTTGTTGAGTTCGTTATAGTTATTTTTGTTCTTTAATTTATTGAGAATGAGAGGTGATATATGATTTGGCTAGTGTCTACTGCGTCCTGGAATACAAAAACAATAACAAACTCAACAACAATAACAAAATCAACAACAACAAATACTGACACAAGAAACACTAAAAGGTGCAATGGATAAACCACACAGAGATCGCAGAGGCAGAATGGAATGAATACAAAACCCGCCAATGCCGCCGATTTAAATTTCTTCCACTTCTTTTCCGCCTGAAATAAGTGCGAACTGAGAACATAGAATGGTGTGAAATGAGCTGAGGCTTGGGCACAGGTTGACGGTGCTCTCGTGCCCTATAATTAATGAAAATTGAAGGTGCATTCACATCAAACAAATTAGTGGCATAGGTAGAATTAGTGGTTTTGGTTGAGGTAACAAAATTAAAAAATTAAGGTCTAGCTTTCAAAATAAAGAAAATATAGAATTGGCTGATGTACCGCCATTATTCTTTGGCGGGAAAATTTGAATATGCATTACTGACCATATTTTTAACCAATATTTTATTTGAAAATTGTTAAATAGTTATTGTAACAAAAGCAAAAGACTTTTACAAACTGCAACTTTTTTTATCATTTTAATAGTATTATACAATGAAGTATTGAAATATTTCATTTAAAAAATGATATAATTTAAAACAGTTGTTTGATTTCTGCTGTCAACTAACTGTCAGCTGTGAAAAATATTTGATTTGATAAACGTCAAAATTTTCTTTTCGCATTTTAACTAATTTTGGAATTTAGTTTTCTAAAAAATGTTGTTTCATTCTTGATTGCGAAATGCTTTTGCATTCTCGAGTGCAAAAGTGACATTTCACAATCTAGAATCAAAAATAACAACGTCTTAAACAAATGTTTAATTATAACTTAGATACACAAAATAGGAAAGTAATAAATTATTAAAACATTACAATATATAATAATGTCAATAAGTTATACAGCAAGAAGCTTCTGGACGGGACGAATCAGTCTCCAGGATTCCCTGTAAATGCTAAAGGAAAACCGTCCAAAAAAAGTTAGCAAAAGACGATCACTATACACGAAGAATAATTTGAAATAATGAGATATATCAGTAGTAAAAAAATGACTTACATTATTTAAATATATTGGAATTGTTTCATCTATAAAGGATGAGCGTTTTGTCGCAGAAGGATTGGGCTAAGTATCTATAATCTATAACCAAATAAAATAAAATATATTACGGCCGCAAAGAACTTTAGTAAGAATTTGACTTACTTTATTTGAACACTGCAAACTTTTCTTGTAGAATTTATAATACAATATTTGAAAAATTGTTCTTTCAGCTAATGTAGTAACTTTATTGTATATTTTGTCTGAAAAAAATTTAATGAGTAAATATAAATAATTAGTTACAAATAAATATTATCTATGTTTAATAAATTATTTGATAATTCGAAGAAGTATTCTGCCAGTGATGAAAGCGTTGTGCATTCTGTTAAATAAAAAATAATAATCAGTAAAGATGTTTTTTTTAATATAAATGTATTTACCATTCTTATTAAACTTTGTCTATAATATTGAAGTTTTTCCAATGGAAGGAAAATTGTCAGCGAATAGGTTTCAAAGTTCGGTTCCAAAATATTCAATATCGCTTCTCAGTCGAGATTATTGTTGACAAGTATTTCAAAAAGACATTCTGGTGAAACTCCTGTTCTCTACAAATAAAGACTAATATAATTGATGAAGATTATTTTCTTTTAATTGTTACCTTCATTTTACAGTGGATTCAGGTCTGACATCAAAATATAAACTACTATATTTCATTTATCATTTGAATTAAAATATGCTATATGCTTCGATTAAAATTGAATAATTTTCTTGTGATTGAAATGAATGAAATATTTAACGAAGAAAAATTCAACTTGTAGATTTTATCCCAGGGTATGATCGATCCAGTTTTCTGTTTTTAAAAAGGAACATTATTAATTTATATAAAATATGTAAACATTCAAACACTTTTTTTATAAAAAAAAATGTTCGCCCCAGTTGAAAAAACTTCGGTATTACGATTTCACAAATGTAATTGTCCAAATACTGGTATACTTGTATCCCATATTTATTATATTCGACATAGTTTACAGCCATAATGCAGTGTAGATTTCAGTTTTTATTATCTATAAATATGAAATACAAAAATTTTATTTCCCAGAACTTGATAATAACATACCATATTATATCGATGTAAATCAAATGAAATTATTTTGATATTTGTGTATCTTTATTATATACTATGAATTTAACTTTTAATTAGTTACAAAAGTCAAACAAATCATTCTACATTTTTTTAAAGAAACATATAATTTTGAAAAAGTTTTCTGACATTATATTTTAATTTTTATTAGAAATTATTTGAGTTGCCAGATAATTTTTAATACAAATAAATTAAATAATTTAAAAATATGAATGTATAATAATATTAATAAAAATTTCATTTACATTTTAGATAATTTATAGAAATATTTCACTCAACTCAACCAAATATTAAAAGAATACGATTTGTTTACTAACTGTAGTTATTATTGTTAAAATTGTATAATCTTTCATATAAAATAAAATACAAATTTTGATAACCTGGCAACTCGATTTCATACAAACATTTACACACTTTCATACTTTTGCGATTTATTACTCTCTTATTTTTCTTTTATTGGATAGCTTTGTGGTTTTATTATTATTATTATTATTATTATTTTATAATGTCTTGTGTTTCATTTGCTTCATTCCAGCCAGCCAATTTGTGATGATTAATTATGATAAAGCTTATTTTTCTTATTTATTTTTTTAATTTTTTTAACCACGGGCTATTATAATATTGAAGCAAAGTACAGCAAAAATCCCAAATACCACTGGTATAGGGTTTTAAAGTATTATGTAACAAGTCATTGTCTTGCCAAGTCTACCAAGGAATTATAGATAATATGGTACACATTATGTACATAAAAATGTAATTTAAAACAAAAAAATATAAATTGAATCTACTCTTACCAAATAAATTACAGTTAATATTTGTACTTTTGTAGTTTTCTAAAAATGAAAATCTTGTTACTCAAAATCATACAACAGTGACAATGACTTAATTACATAACACTTCAAAACCCACCAGCAGTAGTTTTTTACCATACTTTGCGGTTTTGTAGTAGTATGTAGTATATTGCCAAATAAATGTGGATTTATATTCTGTTGCATGAATTTTGAGGTACAATGGTAGCCCGCCCACATGTTGCGATTTATTATATACTTTTGTTTAACGTCACATTTCTAATACATATTATAGAGAGACGCAACATGTTTTATCTTAAGCCTGGTATTAGATAGTGTTCGTATAATGTCTTTCTTTTTGATGGTATTAATTAAAAATTATTGACAGAAGTATTGTTTAAACTCTATTACATTAAAGAAAAATATTAATGCAAACTAATGACTGTTGTATTATAATAAAAGAATGTTTCTTTAACCAAATAGAGGGAAAATAAATTGAATAAAATATAATTTTATTATATTTGTCTTTTAATGTAAAAAACAATAAATATTTTTTATATAAACCTGCATATAAAATAAGTTTCCTTTTTACCATTAGATGTAGGGACCTTTTTATAAGAAAATAAAATTTGTAATGTACATATATTTTTTAAAAATATTAGTAACACATAGACTAAACCAGGATTTTAGACGTTATAGAAACTTTTTCTGATACTAAACCATTGCTTTATACTTTTTATTTTATTTATGATTTTGACTGTGAGTATTTTTTTATTATCTTTTATCATAATATTTCTTACATTTTCATTTTTTTTAGATTGTGATTGCTTTATATTTAATTTATTACATACTTATAATAATTAGTTTTATATAATTGCCTTTTACAATTATTCTTTTATTATACCTTCATTTTGGCAAGGTCCGTAAAATTTGTAAAGGGCGCAATGGTTTTATCAGACTTAAGTTCTTTTTGTTTTAATCTTTTACAATATTTTACGAACCAATTTTCATGTTGAAATAATTTTTCATTTTTATATTAATTACATGCAGTGTATATAAAATATATTGTATATTATATTATATTTAAAAAATCAAATATTGTCATCATAATAACTTTTTTATTATAATACATGTTTTAATTTATTTATTTCATTTATATTATTTTGTATCAAATTTATCAATGATGTTTCAACATGTTTTTAATTGTGACGTCGTTACGTCGTCAGCCCGTATCGTTCTCGAAAACGTGTGACGGACTACGGCGTTACCTTCGCGGCACACAATGTAATATACGTCGTCACAGCCTATAAAACAGTAACTCATACAAAAACACAATAATTAGTCGACAGGCACGGTATAATAAAATATACAAACGCTGTCGCACTATTCGTTTCCAAATCTCGGGCGCCACTCTACGTAACGGTAGAGACGTCTAACTCGTAGGCTTCCAGTGACGACGGCCACGGATATCTCAATGGAGAAAAATGTCCAAGGTACGGATTCCAACATGAGTTGTGGTCGCTCGCTTGAACACAACATCACGGAGCGACTTTTCAAAAAAAGACAGTAAAAAGACGTAAATAAGAGCATAAATAAATTTCGGATAAAAATCGGTTATTCTTACAACCTGCGTTGCTCGCTCACCCACGTGCACGCGATGCGAGGGCGAGGTAAAAACGAACGCAAAACCAAATTCAGCAGAACTATCCTTGATTAGTCCTGGCGGTGGCCGATGGACAAGCCGAATCCTGTTCCGCGACTCACGAAGCAAAATGACGGATTCTAGGATTCTTTCTTCGCCGAAATTCATCCAAAATTATCTCGATAGTGGTAGCGCAATCACTAGTTCTTCTCTGCCCCTAGTAATCGGAATTCTCAAACTATCGCAACTTACGCACAACTCGTGCACGGGATGAAAATGAACGATTTTCTCAAACACACGTTTTGCTCACATACAGATGTGAAAAACGGCAAAACACTAATCCAATTTTCCTATAAATACTTTACTTCCACTTACCTTGCGTTCACTAGTGGAAGGAAAGGAAAACAACTGAAAATAATTCAAATAAAAAACTCTGATTCACAACTTTTATTTGTTACATCTTTATTTGGCCAAAAACTTACTCAAAAAAAGCCCTGGGTCGGTCAACGACCGCGCTTTTATAAATGTTCACCCCTTCCCCTCCGTATCTATCATCAGAGGTGAACATAGTAACAAGACATACAATTTATAAATAGCATATATAAATATAAATAAATAACATTTAACATTAATACGATACAAACAGTAATAAAAACACTTACTATTGCCTTAAGTCA
The DNA here is from genome assembly GCA_035578165.1 of Stenolophus ochropezus. Lineage (NCBI taxonomy): Eukaryota > Metazoa > Arthropoda > Insecta > Coleoptera > Carabidae > Stenolophus > Stenolophus ochropezus. The sequence goes on from JAQOWZ010000007.1 coordinate 25,704,191, forward strand.
CTAAACGAGTTAATTTCGCCGCATGAAATTAACTGAACGAGTAACTTGACTACAACTCAAACACATGTTCGGTGGTTATGTTCTTCAAAACTACACTTTCACAAAAACCACTGCGATGTGTTTGGCACTACACTACGTAGAACATTATCCTGCATCTTATGGTGTTCGAATCAAGAAAATCAGAGTAATGGTTTGTAGAACAACTTCACAAAAACACAATATAAACAAATAAAACTCCATGTTGATCTGCCATTGCTAGACATGCGCGCGCTGGCCTTGCGCGGTTGCTTGATTCGAATGCAAAGTCTAGGCAATAGTTTTTAAAATATTTGGAAGGTAGAGCTGCGGTAAATTTGACTTCAAATTTACGTTCAAAAATACTGTAAAATAAAACTGCTTCGTGACGCTTCGTCACATAATTTATAATTTATTTTGATCTTTATTGCTTTCTTATATAAGATTTTTAAATTTTATTAATTTAATTCTTATAAACATGTACTTAATATATTTTTTTTTGTTGTATAATTGGTTCAATGAGTAGAATGTAATAGTACATTGTACTTTTCAACATGATTTTAATATATTATACTTTAACATGAAATATTTCGCTAAATAGTTTTTAAATTATTTATAATACAATTTCATAATCATATTTAAAATTTATCAATTGTTTTCAAAGATTTCTACTTGTTTAATTTAATATTTTCAATTTATTCATTTTATTTCTTTATATATTATTACATACATATTTTTTAATTTACGTTTCAAATTTATTATGAATGTTTCTACATGCTTTTATTTTATACTTCAAATAGATCTTTCTTGCTTTTTTTCTCATATTTGATTTTAAATATATCATTTAATTTTTATAAACATATAAATGATATGACATTTTTTGTTATATAATTAGTTTACTGATTAAAATGTAATTGTTAATATGTTGAATTTTTAAACATGATTTTAATATCTTTTACTTTTAACATGAAATATTTTGCTCAGTAGTTTTTAAATTAATTTTAATACAATTTAGATATTATAAATATTTCTTTCTTTCATGTTCATTTTAACATTATTTTAATATATTTTACATTTAAAATTGTATATTTAGCTTAATAGTTTTTAATTTAATTATAATACAATTTACATTTTATTGCTATTTCGTTCATAGTCAGTTAAAATTTGTCAATTGTATTCATTGATATCTACTTGTTTAATTTAACATTTTAAATTTATATATTTAATTTATATTATTCCTTTTTATATTATTACATATTTTTAATTTGCGTTTCAAATTTATTATGAATATATCTACATACTTTTATTTTATACTTTAAATTGATATTTATTGCTTTCTCATAATTGATTTTTAAAATATGATTTAATTTTTATAACCTTGTATGAGAAATTTTTGTTATATCATTATGTTACTGATTAAAATGTAATTGGACATATATTGTATTTTTTAAATTTTAATATCTTTTACTTTTAACATTAAATATTTTGCTCGGTAGTTTTTAAATTAATTTTAATACAATTTAAATATTTCTTTTATATTCATATTTCAAATTTGTCACTTGTTTTAAATGATTTATACTTGTTTAATTTAAAATTTCTTTAAACACTACATTCGTTGTGAATGCTTCTTTTGAATTTTTAATAATATTTGAATCTGGCAATTTTATCTTTAAATTGTTTGAACTTCTAACTCTTGACATTGCCACATACAATTGGCCATGTGAAAAGACTGGATTTTCTAAATTTATTCCTACATAATTCAATGTTTGGCCTTGGGATTTATTTATTGTCATTGAAAAAGCTAATCTTATTGGGAATTGCCTTCGTTTCAAGGTGAATGGTAAATCTGTTTCGGTAGTTAAATCAAAACGTGGTAAATAGAGCCGGCTACCTGCACTCTGTCCTGTTAGAACTTCTACATCTAAATAATTAGTTTTCATGTCTTTTATTATGAACCTTGTTCCATTACACAGACCACGCTTTGGATTCATATTTCTTAATAACATAACTATTGCTCCAATTTTTAGTGTTAATTTGTGAGGAGGCATTCCGGTTGGTGTTAAGCCATTCAGTAATTCGGCGGAATAATTAATTTTATTTGTCTCATCACATTCACAAGAATCAGCACTTAAATATACTCTAGATGACCCTACAACTTTATTTAATACGTATTCATTAATTATCATTGTGTCATCATTTTTTGGTGCTAAAATGGCTCTATCTGTAAATTTATAAATATCATCAGGTTGTATGTCATCTTCACCGAATATTTCATTTGCTAGACATGTTTCGGAAACGCAATGTGCAGGAATTTTGACAATTTCGTTTTCACCGTTGCCTATTTTCAATACATATTCCGGAAATTCTTTCTCGTCTATATTTACACGCATGTTTTGTTTTAATGAAAATTTCTTAAACAATGGCCATAAATGACTTTTTACAACACATGTTTGAATTATTACAGTTCGATGGTTTGTATAATTGACTATTGGCAAGCATTGTCTGAAATCACCGCCTAAAACTACAACTTTTCCGCCAAATGGTATTTTATTATCCATCAAATCTTGTAATAATAAATTTATTGCATCGAGTGCGTGTTTAAGTATCATTGTTACCTCATCACAGATTATTACACTTGCTTCTTTTATTAATTTACCCGCTTTGCTATTTGATTTCACTCTACATACACATCCGTCATTTACAGGTACTGGTAATTTGAATACTGAGTGAACTGTTTGCCCACCTTTTAACAGAGTAGCTGCTATTCCTGTCCAAGCTACAGCTATAACTTTTTGATTTTGGCCCCTTAAAATACTTATCAATGTGTTATTCAGAAATGTTTTCCCTGTTCCCCCGGGACCGTCAACAAAGAAATATCTACTTGTGCAATTATTGTCATTTACGGCATTTAATATGTTATTTAAAATTTCTATTTGGTGTCTGTTAAATAAAGCTACATTTTGTTCTCCCTCTAATTTTTCGGCTGATACATCAAAAGAATTAGTTTCGTTTTCTAAGTCATCAATATGTTCTGGTTGGGGCAAACCGAAATCACTTAAGGTGAATTTATGCATATCGAGGATTTCCTGTATTTTTAATAAACATTTACTTTGTGCAACTTTTTCAGAATTATGTAATAAATAATCTTCCATTAAATAATGCTTAAATTTTTCCCATAAGCTGAGGGCATTGGTTGACGTATGGAAGCAAATTAAATAAGCAAATAATTCACGCAATTGTTTGGGAAATTTACTCAACACTGCCTCGTCTAAACAATTTTCGCACTCTTTATCATTAGCTAAAAGACCTAATGCACGGGCAGCTTCCTGGTATGTATTATATAACTTGCCGTCGACGGTACGCAAGTCTTCGAAACTTGTGGCACCTTTTGCGTGTACCAAAATTAATCTTAAATGAAATCTTTCAATATCTCTAGGGCTAACGGAAATCATTCGGCCGATAGGTGGCTTTTTCTCACGTTGTCTAGCTTTCCATGCATTATTAGCAAATACATAATATTTAGGAATTTCCATGTAAACATATTGCCGGGCATTAACGTCTATTTCATTGAGTAGGAACCAAGCTGTTAATGTTGTATTTTTTTTCGCTGCTCGTTCAACAGCTTTTTTATCTTGACCGTTAGTGAAAAATACCGCCTGTTGAATTTTTAAATGTACTGCTAATTCCATTATTGTATGAGACTTGTCATGCAACGGATATTCTAAAAGCCTCCAACAACATTCTGGGGCAGATACATACCTAGCATCTAAATAACCGTGTATTTCATCCCATTGTACAACTTTGTTTTTATCAAGTTGTCCTAATTTGACGCTCGCGCAATCATGCCCCTTGCACAAATAATCACAAATATATTTTATACTTTTTACTGATGCGCATATTTCAACATTTATGTGAGTTCTATATTTTTTTAACAAATACGGATTGTACGGAACTATCCACCTATTGTCTACCGTGTATTTAACTAAACCATTTTTCCAAAGAATGTACATTTTTGCATTATTATTTGACCGTTTATATAGGGGGTAACCGTTAATGTTTTCATGTGTTTCATTTCTAAAATTTTTAGGGAACATTTTTGAACATTTATTTTCGTTCATACACGGCAAATTTTTGTTTAGAATACCGCACGGACCGTAAATCATATGTGAACAAACTAATTGGTACAATTCTGGTTCTGCGTCCTCGTCAGGAATTTCTGCACTGACTATTTCGTCAATGTCATCTTTGTTACGGATTTTACTTGCACTATCTAAAGTTAATAATACATAAATGCATGTGAGGCAGACCGCGTTTTTGAAATTCAATTACAAATATGAATGCTACAACTTTCCCAAAAATATTGTCATGTAAAAATTCATGCAACATACTTTTTATTTTTCCGTTAAAAACTCTGGCGGTTATGTCTGGGCGGTCTGCAGAGGTTTGACCCTCGCGCAATTGTTGTATAATTTCTGGTCATTTCGGGTTACATGTCACTATTATAAATAGATCAGGGCGGCCAAATTCTCTAACAATAGACATGGCATTTTGGTACATTTTTAGCATGAATCGACTACCACCTTGAAATGTTGACGGTAAAATAATCATGGTGCCTGCTTTTCCACCTTCATTCTCTGCCAAATTATTAATGTGGTCCATCAACCCACTATATAGCTCTACCCTGAGAGTAGGCTGATTTAATCTAATGTACGTTAATCTTTCGGCTTCGACTTTAACATACGCATCTACAATGTATTGTTGTGTTAGTTTACCGGCTTCTAAACATGGGTTAAATGTGTTTCTGACCGCTAATCTGTTCATGTAAAATTGTAACATGCTTTGTTTTTTAACACCGTCAGCTTGTTTTGAATTCATGTTCCAGCCACATTCACCGCGAGGAAATAGTAAAGGATAGGACATGGGGTCGCAGTTTTCACTAAACTGATTTATTCGAACTAAACCGCCAACTTTTGGGTGGACACAAATGTCCCTATCTATTGGTGGTTCACCGTCATTGGATGTAAAAACAACTGCCACCTCATTACATGTGGGGATATTGTACCTACGTTTATCTTTTTTTCTGTCATTTACAATCCACAAATTTATTTCTGGCACCGACTGATTTGTTTGGTTAGCTTTGGCTAATTCCCGCTGCTCTACTTCTTTCAACATCATATACGCCTGACAATACGGATTAACCTCCCTAAGTATTACATCTAATTGACCCATGATATTTGGCTTACAATTTTTATTATACTCTACGTTCATTCGTTTCTCTAACGCTTCATTTGAATTAATTATGTATAATTGGGCATATTTTTCTGTTTCATTTGGTTTAGGGTACATTGAGCTGACAGAATCATGGAAAATTTGGCCGTGGATACGGAAACAGTAGGGCCCTTTGCCTGGAGGCGCAGAAATTTTAGCCCCAAACGATGCGAATGCTAACGCGCTATTGTATTGCCTAATATTTTCTCTAAAATTTCTGCTATCTGAATCTTTACCTAACATTAGATTTTTAATATATTCAGGGAACTCATTTAATTGATCTACGTTTAATTTTCCCTTTCGACAGCAATAAATAAATTTGCCATCCGAGGGCTTTTCGTATGAAAAATTAACAGATGAACTATATGAACATAAAACATTCATTGGTCCCAAGGAGTGAGGCTCAATTTGAACTCTTAATCCCTTTCTAGCTAATATATATTTATCATTTTGATCAATGGTTTTACGTGCCTTATTTTTATTTTTATTAATTATGTTATTTTTCGTTAATCGTTCCTGTTTTTGTTCTACAGTTTCCGTTTTAAATAAATTATCAACATTATCTCTATATTTTTCTAAACGTATTTGTTTTTGCTCGGGAGTTTCATTCTTAATATATTCTTTGAAATTAAATTTTAACTTTTGCAGTCTATCCGTTTTTTATCTAGTGTTTCATTTTGTTAATAATTTTGAAAAGTCCCTTTAACTCTTATTAATCTATTCTTCTTTTGTTCTGCTGTTTCTTTACTAATACATTCTTTAAAATTAAATTTTATTTTTTTTAATCTTTCAGTATTTTGTTCTACTGTTTCATTTTGAACATAAGTTTTAAAATTTATTTTAAGTGTTTTCAATCTATTTGTTTTCTGCTGTGGCGTTTCGCGAGCAATAGAATTAGAATTTATTTCTATTTGTTTCTCTAAACGTTTTATTTTATCTTCAAATTTTTCATTAGCTATATATTTTAATTTATAGTTGTCGTTCTCTCTTAGACGTTTAGCGCGTTCTTCGTCTGTTTCGTTCGCCTTACGTTTTAAATAATTTTCTTTCAATAGCTGTTGACGACTTACTGGAAATGATGTAATATTACGTGTTCGAAACATTTGTAAAACGTGTGATCTAAGTCTATTACTATCGTAAGTTTCATGCTCAGGATTCCGGTTAAGTATTAAACTTGTAAAGAAAGCTATTGCAAACAACCCGCAATCATAGGTGTTAGTCTGTTGTTGAACTCGTACAAACCTAATTGAGGGACTATAGGGGAATAATCTTTCTAAATATAATTTAACACCTGCATTTAATTTCTGGGAATTCATGCTATCGTAAATTGTAATTTCTAATCCGTCATAATACGCTGTAATCCAATGACCTACGCTCCCAATATTTGCACCTGGCACGAATAAAATTTGTAGGTGTCTAGTTCCCTGCTCGATTGCAACTATTCGGTCTGGAGCATCTACATACACTGTAGGCTGAGGGTCGAACTCAGTTACTAAACGTACTAACGAAAAGTAAAAGTCTATATGAATGTCTTCTAAATATCCAGCAGGATTTATTAAAGTATTATAATCACGTTCTATTAGCTGTATTTGATTGCCAACTGTTTCAATACCTGTATTTAAATTACCCGTTTGATTATTATATTCTACTTCACAATCTTTACTTCGTTTTATAAATAATTCTCCTGAAGTGCCTGACATAACCTGATGATTTATACATTCATTTTCTACAACACTATTATCCGAATTTATGCAGCTATTATTATTAACTATATTTTTTGCGTGTCGTTGTTTACGCTTAAGGCGATTTTTTTCACTTTTAGTTGGCATTTTGTTACACTTGTGTTATTACAAAAATTAAAATAAACACTTACAGGTTTTGAGTGCGTTGTTATTTTCAGTGTTACCTTTACCAGCAATAAGTCAGGGTTCTGTGTTAATATTATCAGCAATACCTGCAGCTTCAAACAGGAATACTTTTTTTTCTATTTTGAATATATATGCTTGCACTCTTACTGTTTCGCAACTGCAGATTATTTTCACACCTACATTAAAATTAAAATAAAAATACTTGTCCAACATTATGAATATATGTATTTAAAATTATGGTAATTCCGAGGGCAATTCATTTCATTTTATTAACAACTAGAAGAGAGAAAACAATAAATATTTAACCATGAAATTACCTATAGTTAATAAAAGATATGAAAAATAAATTCTCACCTTAAATTGAAATTTGGCAGCACAACAAACGGGATTTTTTAAATATATTATTCTACAGTAGAGAACAAATTTTCAAAACTATCAGTTTGATTCGCAATTCGATTTATTGAAAACACAATAAATATAACTGCCTTACACAGAAGTGAAAGAACAATTAATTAATTAAACAAATTTTGTTTTCCTAAGCTTGCCTTATTATAAAAATAAAATTATAATTTAATAAATGCCAATAAATAAACAACCTGTAATAACGACAGGACATTATGGTAAATACGGAATATAAGTTACCAACAGTTTAACACTAATTTTTTGATAATTCAATGATTGTATATTGCAAAATTTTAAAATTTGTAGCTGTATACAAATAAAAATTTTATTTGAAATAATAATAAAAGCCTGATCAAAAGCAAGTGATAACCACGGGACCACCAAATTTCTTTAAAAGCAACTAAACTATATGTCTAGGAAGAAAATTTTAAATTTATGTTCATGGACGTGCGAATTTTTATTATACCGTATTTTTATTTTAGTAATTTGATTAAATTCAAAACCATGCAGATAATGAAGAAGATAATAATAAATAATAAATGTAAGGTATATTTGAAGTATTGAGATCAAATTGATTGTACAAAAAAATAATAACAATAAACGCCTGTGGAAGCAAATGTTAATATTTATTTCCAGGAAATAAAATTTAAGAACTACGCAGTTTTGCAATAACCAATCATACTATTAAGACTATTTTTAATAATATATGTAATGACGATGATGAAACTAATAAATTAAAATATCTACTCACATAAAATGAAACGTCTCATATCTTGCATGAATTGTATTCCGTAAACAAAAAGTTCTTCTGCTTTCTTTGTAGAATTATAAGAAATGCAGAACTTGTTTAGGCTTAAAATTTATTTGTCACACAAATTAAAAGCTGTAATTGATAATAAATATAAATAAATAAAAAAACATTGAAATAAACTCATACTTTGTTGCCCGCAGTAAATCCGCTTATATATATTTCCGTTCTAAACTGCAAAAGGAAATAATTTTACATTGATGCGAGTATTTTTTATTAGGCTGGATTCTAGAATGCCTACCATCTTTAAAATTGCAATTTTTTTATTGCTATGTCTTCTTTTAGTTAAACAATGACAAAAAAACATAAAAAACACAAAAAATTAGGGAACGGAAGCAAAAATTTATATGATTTTGTACAAAAATAAAGTCAGATTTTATCTATTCTAAAAATTAATTTAACATGAAGTTCGCTCAATTTGATGTCGGTAAAACAATATAAACCAGTGATAGTAAAACAGTGGTTTATGGAATTAAAATATATTTTTGTGGTAAAAATTCTGGAATAATCCTTGGGTTGTATTTTAAAGAATATGTTATATTGTTACTTATTTTAACAATATTTGCCCAATGAATTGTTTTAATTTATTTAAAATTTCATCTCGGTATACCTGAGTACAGGTAGGTTACGGGAACTAACTAGAAATGTATCAAATTTACTATTAATATACAAATATTTATATTCTACATTAAAATACCTGTATTAAACATGATTTCAATTATATTTTATACGATATTTTACTATATATTGTAGTAGAAATGATATTTTCACGCTGTGAACTAGTTCGTGTCTCCAACTGAAGTGTCAAATGCGATATTTTTGTAAAATTTTATCATAACATCCAATTTTCTGGTTTCTTTTTCAGGGATACGTTATATTCTCACTTATAATAATGATTTTTATCAAACTAATTGCTGCATTTTATTTATAATTACATCTCGATATGTCAGAGATGAATTTAACTAATTTTCATACATTCTTTTTTATTATACCTTAGCAAAATTTGTAGTTTCATACAATACATTAAGTTTGACAGCGTAACTGTCACCACTTGACACAATAAGTATGAAGTTAGTTAAAGAATATATATAAAAATGTATTATTTTGAAAATAATTATCTATTTTATAAATATAAATAATGTGAAATAACATACCGAAATTTATAAACTGATACATTTTTATATTGCCAAAAAAAAAGATTATATTCATGTTTTTCTGTTGCTATGTTCATTTATATATTTATGAAGCTGAATTATATATGTATTTATCTACAACTACTGTTATTGTTATTAATAATTTATTTTTCATTATAAATATCAATTAAATGATTATAAAAGTATAATAAATACAATTTGAATAGTTATTTTGAAATTTAAGTGCTACTTTCGCGCCATCTGTTGAGGTATATATGTACTACTCACACATAACTGAAAATTTATATGCCTGTTAGTTGTAGATTAAGTGACCTATTTTTATACGTTCTTTTGCATTATTTCTTAATGAAAACATGAATTTTCGTGCAGTACAAATACATTCAAGTTCGACTAAGAGCTGATGCCATCAGCTGGTAATCAAGCGCACTACTCGGTGAATATTTGGTTTGAGAAGGTGTTTATTGTTTCATACATCAGTTACAAATGGATAAATGGATAGATACTTTGTTTATTTAAACGTTTACATCTCAAAAATCATCTCATTTCATTATAAAATACTACAGAATTTTGAAAAATGTAATCTCTATTGTAATCAAATGTTTTCATCAGAAATGTAAATAAATTCGTAAAGAAAGAGTAAATTGCAATTAATAAAAGTTTAATAAAGTCCAGATACATCATTTATTTATATACTAATTATTGTACATTAAATTGTTAAACAATTCTCTCCAAAACTGTAGGAAATAAAGGCTTGTCAGTTTTTCCACGTAATCAGACAAAATCTATAGTCTAACTATCTAAAATATGTATAAATTAGATTTAAAAGTATTTATATGTAAGGGAAGAATACTGTACAGTATGAATTTACCTTTGGAAGTGTTTGAATAGTAATCAAATATAGTTTTTTCAACGTCAGATTGTAAATCAATTTTGAAATGTAGTTTTCTGGATTAAATAATCCATTCTGGAATATTCTTTAGTTTGCATTTAATAAAGAATATGTTTTACTATTACTTATTTTTATAATTATTGCCCAATAGATTGTTTTAGTTTATTAAAAATTCTATGTTAGAGTATCTGAGTACGTGTAGGTTATAGTCTCATCTAAAAAATAAAATATTTTACTATTAATATATAAATATTTATATTCTATATAAAAGTACCTGTATTAGAGATGATTTTTTTATTAAATTTCGTACAATATTTCATTATACATTTTAGTAAATATGACATTTTTCACTTAGTTGTCTCCAACTCAAGTGTCAAATGAACCATTTTTGTTAAATTTTATAATATCGTGCAATTTTTCTGGTTTCATTTTCAAGGATACGTTATAATAATGATTTTCATCCAACGAATTGCCTTATTATAGAAAACGCATTTCTCGATTAATATTTGGTTTCAGAAAGTGTTTATTGTTTGAAATCATCATCAGTGGCACAACATTCCTATATGGAACAAGGCCTCAAGTACCTGAAGTACTTGTTTCGTGACATGTTTTACTTGCATTTTAGCGATGCAGGTTGTCAGCCTGCAGTCTCTGCAAGGCCAGCACACACCGAGCCGTTGTGCGGCAACCCATCCAAATGGACAGGGCGGGCTATGTTGCTTATCTACACGATCAGACAAGACACGCCACGACCACACAACCGTACTGGCTGACTTATTGTTTGAAATATCAACGATAAATAAATAATTGGATAGATACATTGTTTTATAAACGTTTTTATCTAAAAAATCATTTCATTTCATAACAAAATACAACAGAATTTTTAAAAATCAAATCTTTGTTGTAATCAACTACTTTCATCTGAATTTTGATGAAAGAATACATAAAGAATGTATAAAATGCAGTTACTTACAGTTTATTATAATCCAGATACCTAATTCAAAATAATTATTGTATAATAAATTATTAAACATTTCTTCCAAGTGGGTACGAAGGAAAGGTTTGTCAGTATTTTTAAATAAATGTGTTTATGACTGAATAGGACGCGCCTTGATTGAATTCCAGAATTTATTTTTTTGTCAATAGTGTTATTATCCGTAATATTATGTTATTTCTTTTCTATAAATATATTCTTGTTTGGATATCTTAACCAATTAAACACTATAACTGAAATGAAAACACATATCTAAATACAGCCAAGAATATATAAAATTACATACTTACATTACAAAATGTAGTGTAGTTTTACTTCTAAACTAATTTTACTATATATTTCTCCAAGCAAATACCAGACTTGCATTATGATTGTTTGATTATATTGTAAATAAGGTTTGCCGTAAATTATTATGTACAATGCACTTTTATAATAATCAATTACACTTCAGTAGTGTTATTATCAGTAATTTTATGTTATTTCTCTTCTATAAATGTACTCGTGTTTGGGTAACCAAATAAAAATTATAACTGAAATGAAAATACATATTTAAATACAGCGAAACATATTTTAAATGATATATTTAAATCACAAAGTGTATTGAACATGTTCTTTTAAACATAGTTTACTTTATATATTTTTGTATACTTCTCTTTGAAAATATAAAACTTGTGTAATGATTTTTTGGTTATAGACCACCGGATGATAAACGTCAAAACGTCATGAAATTAAATATTTAAAAAACACCACACTTAACATTTAGTGTATTTGTATATATTTCGCTCACTATTATAATGTATAAAAATATATTTATATTTACAATATCCCTTTTCATTTTCAAAATAAATCAAATAAAAGTTTTATTTTGAATTGTCAAATTTGACGTGTGACAACCGTGATTCTTCTCACATTTGACATGGCTTTTGGGATTTTTTGTTTCAAGGTACCAACTTTGCACAGTTTTAATTTTTTTAAACAAAAACCACTCACAGTAAAAATATGAGACTTCCAAAAGGCACTCCAGCACATTAGACCCTACAACTTGAAAACAAAAATTACAGCAATGGTCTAAGAGTTTGCGCTGGACAAATGATGCCCGATCGTTTGATGAATCCAAATATAGATAGATAGATAGATAAATAGATATATAGATAGTAAATCTATCAAAATAGTATTAGTACGCCGAGCATTCCCTAGAGCTCCACTGTCAGTGCAAAAAATAAATGCCGATCGACATGAAACAATTATTTCATATTTGCACATCAGGCCTCTCCAAGACCTTTCATTAGATTGCAAACACGATATACTTCCAATAATTTTTTGCAAAAAACAAATGCCGGTCGGCATGAAACATTTTTGTCATTTATGTACCCCAGCCCTCACCGAGACCTTTCATTTCATACCAAACACGATATACTTCTGACAACTTTCTACATAAAACAAAAGTCGATCGACATAAAACATTTTTATCATATTTGTAGGCTAGCCCACACCAAGACTTTTCATTTGATACCAAACACTATATACTTGTGACAACCTTGTGCAAAAAACAAAAGCCGATCAACATTGACAATTTTTGTTAATTCTGCCCACAAGCCCTCCTTGAAACCTTTCTTTTGATACCAAACACCATACACTTCTGACAACTTTTTGCAAAAAACAAAAACCGATCGACATAGCACATTTTTGTCAATTCTGCTCGCTAGTTCTCAACAAGACGTTTCATTTGAGACCAAACTCGACATACTTTTGAGAAGTTTTTGCAGAAAACAAAAGCCGATCGGAAAGGAACATTTCTGTCAATTCTGCACGCTAGCCCTCAACGAGACCATTTATTCGATACCAAACACGACATATTTCTGACAACTTGTTGCATAAAACAAAAGCCGATCGACTTAGACCATTTTTGTCAATTCTCTACGCGAGCCTTTATCGAGCCCTTTCATTTGAGACCAAACACAACATACTTCTGATATCTTTTTGCATAAAACAAAAGTCAATCGACATGGAATATTTTTGAAATTTCTTCAGGCTAGCCCACACCGAGAACTTTCATTTGAAACCAAACACTATAAACTTCTGAAAACATTTTGTAAAAAGAAAAGCAGATCGTAATGGATCATTTTTGTCAATTCTGCATGCTAGCCCTCAACGAGACCTTTCTTTTGAGACTATACTCGACATATTTCTGAGAACTTTTCGCAAAAAACAAAAGCCGATCAAGATTGAGCAATTTTGTTAATTTTTCACGCAAACCCTCATCGAGACCTTTATTTTGATACTAACCACCGCATACTTCTGACAACTATTTGCGAAAAACAAAAGCCGATCGGCATAGAACATTTTTGTCAATTCTGCACGCTAGCCCTCAACGAAACTTTTTATTTGAGATCAAACACCACACACTTCTGACAACTTTTTGCAAAAAACAAAAACCCATCGACATAGCACATTTTTGTCAATTCTGCACGCTAGCCTTCAACGAGACGTTTCATTTGAGACCAAACTCGACATACTTTTGAGAACTTTTTGCAGAAAACAAAAGCCGATCCGGAATGGAACTTTTTTGTCAATTCTGTTCGCTAGCCCTCAACGAGACGTTTCATTTGAGACCAAACTCGACGTACCTTTGAGAAAGTTTTGCAAAAAACAAAAGCCGATCAATCAACATTGATCATGTTTGTTAATTCTACATGCCAGCCCTTATCGAGCCTTTTCATTTGATGCTAAACACCACATACTTCTCACAAATTTTTCCAAACAACATTTTTCTGACAACATTTTTCAAATAACATATTCTAATTTACGTAGAACATTTTTGTCATTCGTGCACACCCATCCATATTGTATCGTTTCCTTAAAACCCAAAGACAACCTACTTCTAACAACTTTTTCCGGAAAACAAATGCAGATCGACATGACACATTTTTTTGTCATTTCAAAACCGGCCATTATGGTTTTCTTTCTTTTGATATCAAACACAGCAAAGTGTTCCATTTAATTAGGTACATAATAACTTCATAATTTGGCAACACTGTTTGTATTAAAATATAGCAGTTAATTTTTAAATTTATAAATTTATATTGTCAACCCTAATACAACTACCACCGTCTTCAGTAAAGTTAGGTTAGGAATATTTGGGTTTCATTTAGTTACTTCATCACACATTTAGCAACATTGACTTTTCAGAATGGAAACGTCAAAATTTACATTAATTAAATACGTTATGTTTTAAACTTAAATTAGTTGTAACATCTTTGCTCAAGACTATTAATCATGATACTGTATTTACTACTTTAATATCATTGTTCTATAAGATGTAACAATCGGTTAAAATTCATAGACAGATTGTCAAAAGTGACGGATGACAGCGTGACTTTTCTTAAATTTAGACATGGCTACTAGGATCCATTGTTTAAATTATTAACTTTGCACAGTTTTTATTTTTTTACACAAGAATCACACATAATAAAAATATGAAACCCCCAAAAGGCACAACTACACATTATTCTCTGCAACCTAAAAAACAACAATCGCTTTCATGGTTCAGGCAGTTAGGCTTGTGACAAAGTTTGGCAATCGTCGTGATGAAAATAAATAAACATCACTGACACATGCCTTTTAGTATACAAGACTAGCGAATTCTCGGCTACGCCGAGCATTCCCTAGAGCTCCGCTGTCAGTGCAAAAAACAAATGCCGATCGACATGAAACTATTATTTCATATTTCCACGTCAGGCCTCACCGAGACCTTTCATTAGATTGCAAACACGATATACTTCTAATAATTTTTTGCAAAAAACAAAAGCCGGTCGACATGAAACATTTTTGTCATTTGTGTACCCCAACTCTCACCGAGACATTTCATTTGATACCATACACGTAATACTTCTGACAACTTTCTGCATTAAACAAAAGTCGATCGACATGAAACATTTTTATCATATCTACACGCTAGCCCACACCGAGACTTTTCATTTGATATCAAATACTATATACTTGTGACAACCTTTTGCAAAAAACAAAAGCCGATCGACATTGACCATTTTTGTTAATTCTGCACACCAGCCCTCATTGAAACCTTTCATTTGATACCAAACACCATACACTTCTGACAACTTTTTGCAAAAAACAAAAACCGATCGACATAGAACATTTTTGTTAATTCTGCACTCTAGCCCTCAACGAGACCTTTCATTTGATACCAAACACCACACACTTCTGACAACTTTTTGCAAAAAACAAATACCGATCGACATAGCACATTTTTATCAATTCTGCACGCTAGCCCTCAACGAGACCTTTTATTTGAGACCAAACCCGACATATCTTTGAGAAATTTTTGCAAAAACAAAAGCCGATCAACATTCACCTTTTTAGTTAATTCTACACGTTAGCCCTTATCGAGCCTTTTCATATGATACCAAACACCATATATTTCTCACAACTTTTTACAAAAAACAAAAACCGATCGACATAGTACATTTTTGTCAATTCTGCACACTAGCCCTCTCCGAGACCTTTCATTTGATACCAAACAAGACATACTTTTGACAACTTTTTGCATAAAACAAAAGCCGATCGACATGGAACATTTTTGTCAATTCTGCACGCTAGCCCTCAACGAGACCTTTTATTTGAGACCAAACCCGACATATCTTTGAGAAATTTTTGCAAAAACAAAAGCCGATCAACATTCACCTTTTTAGTTAATTCTACACGTTAGCCCTTATCGAGCCTTTTCATATGATACCAAACACCATATACTTCTCACAACTTTTTACAAAAAACAAAAGCCGTTCGAAATAGAACTTTTTTGTTCATTTTGCACGCTAGCCCTCATCGTGACCTAGCCTAATATAACATTCACTGTCTTAAATAACCTTTCAATGGGGAATATTTGTTCTTTGTTTAGTTACTTTATTAAACATTTGGTAACATTGACTTTTGTAATTTGAAAATACATTTTTCTGACAACATTATGCAAAAAACAAATTCTAATCTACATAGAACATTTTTGTCATTCGTGCACACCAGTCCGTATTGTGTCGTTTCCTTAAGACCCAAGGACGACCTACTTTTAACAACTTTTTACGGAAAACAAATGCAGATCGACATGACACATTTTTTTTGTCATTTTAAAACTGGCCATTATGGTTTCCTCTCTTTTGATAACAAGCACAGCAAAGTATTCAATTTATTTTATTTAGGAATATTTGATTTTTATTTAGTTACTTTATAATTTGACAACACTGTTTGTATTAAAAAATAGTAGTTAATTTTTAAATTTATAAATTAATATTGTCAACCTTAATACAACTGCCACCGTCTTCAGTGAAGTTAGTTTAGGAATATTTGGTTTTAATTTAGTTACTTCATCACACATTTGGCAACATTGACTTTTGACATTGGAAAGGCCAAAATTTATATTAATTAAATATGTTATGTTTTAAACTTAAATTAGTTGTAACACATTTGCTCAAGTCTATTATTCATGATACTGTTTTTAAATCTTTGATATCAATGTTCTATTAAAAGATATAATCATTTAAAGTTCATAGGCAGATTGTCAAAAGTGACGAATGACGGCGTGAGTCTTCTTAAAGTTAGACATGGCCTCTGGGATCCATTGTTTCAAGGCAGCATTTGTGCAAAGTTTTAATTTTTTACACGAAAACTACTAATAGTAAAAATATGAGACACCCAAAAGGCACCAGATCCCATTAGCCCTCACATATTAAAAAAAATTTATAACAATCACTTGCATGGTTCAGGCTGTAGGCGATTACAAAAGTTACTCGATGCTCCTGATGAATCTATAGATAGATATATAGTGAATCTAATCGCTGAGCTTTCCCTAGAGCTCCGCTGTCAGTGCAAAAAACAAATGCCGATCGACATGAAACAATTATTTCATATTTCCACGTCAGGCCTCACCGAGACCTTTCATTAGATTGCAAACACGATATACTTCTAATTACTTTTTGCATAAAACAAAAGTTTATCGACATGGAACATTTTTGTCATTTTTGCACGCTAGCCCACAACGAGACCTTTCATTTGATACCAAAAACAACATACTTCTGACATTTTTTTTCCATAAAATAAAAGTCAATCGACATGGAACCTTTTTGCAATTTCTACAGGCTAGCCTACACCGAGATCTTTCATTTGGTACTAAACTGTATAAACTTCTGACAACTTTTTGTAAAAAGAAAAGCAGATCGACATGCAACATTTTTGTCAATTCTGCATGCTAGCCCTCAAGGAGACCTTTCATTTGAAACCAAACTCGACATATTTCTGAGAAATTTTCGCAAAAAACAAAAGCCGATCAACATTGCGCAATTTTGTTAATTTTTCACGCAAACCCTCATCGAGACCTTTATTTTGATACCAAACACCACATACTTCTAACAACAATTTGCGAAAAACAAAAACCCAGTGGCATGGATATAAGCATAAATATGAAAACAAAATATTTTGTATGTTTATAAACGAAATGTCGAGAATCCGGATATTAATGCAGTAGTTGGTAATTTAAACTTGTTACAGAAAAAGTTTAAAGAATTAGAAATATGTGATTCACAAATTTTCGAGTTGATGCTCGATGCAGAAGGTAATTTAGATGAGTTTGAACGTGAATCAACCACTGCTGAAGAGTATGCGTCTAAGTATGAGAAATTAAAGTGTTAAATAAACAGTTCACGAAAAACGTAGGAAAATGAAACAAGAACAGAGGATATTGACAGCACGAACGCGAGCACATGCATGTAACAATGGTCGGAAACCAACAACAAAAACGGAAGATCATACTACCAGAAACTGAATTTAAAAAATTCAGCGGCGATTTGAGAAATTGGTTCTATTTTTGGAGTATGTTAAAGAAGATCGATGCCGATAAAGAAATTGATGAAGAAGATAAATTTCAATATCTAATACAGAGCACACTGGATGGCAGTAGAGTTCGGGAATTTATCAACAATTATCCACCCACGGGTGAAAATCATAAAAAAGCGATCGTGGGTCTAAAAGCTAGATTTGGACAAGCGGACATGCTAGTCGATAAAATAAATTTGTGTTCATTATATGGCAAACATCCGACAATTATGCGGCAATGCTTTTTCCGTTAGTCGAATCTTGCTTGAAAGAGGAGCTATTAAGGGCGTGGCAACGTTCGCCCATGATGATGAAGCTACGCTAAAAGATCTATTAGGTAAATTAATGAAATTTTTAAAAACGTAGGTACAGAATGAGGAGAGAATCAATTTTGAAATTGCTGAATTTGGGCTTACTACAACATCTACGCAGCCAAAGAAAAAGATTCCTGGGAGTTTTACTGAAATAAATAATTTAACAGCAGCAAGTTTAGCTAATATTAATAAAAACATAACAACGGGAAACTGTATATTTCTGAGAACGACAACATATTAGTGTAGATTGTATAATGGCACAAAAAATGACAATGGCTGAGAAACGTAAGTTTATAACTATGAAAAAGGCATGTTTCTTATGTTTTAAGGTAGGGCATATTTCAAGGCGTCGTCGTACATCTCTAAGCTGTGTTCTTTGTCATGGAAAGCATTAAGCGCTAATGTGTCCCAAGCTAGCAATCAACCAAGGAGCTAGCGAAGAAGAAGAATCCAGTACGGAAAAAATTTCTACAAAAACTGAGATATTAGCAAGTTATTCAAAAAGCCCGAATGTATTTCTACAGACGCTAGTTGTCAAACTGGAAAATAAGCAGAAAAATACTATCGGCGAAATAATTATAGTCAGTCGGAAATAAACATCAATAACTTTTACAGTAGGAGTTCGATTTTTAAAATTCATACCTCACATTACAGCCTAAACATTCCTTTTTAACATATGTAAAAACAAAGCTATGTTTTAGTATAGTATTTATATAACATAAATAAATATTCAAAATGATTAGCATTTTATACAGCTTTTTTCTTACATGCATATTAAACTTAATATTGCTCTTAAACTATATGGCCAAAAAAATTGATTTTTACATATATTATTGTTTATACAGTACACTTTTAGACAGTACATTTAAAATGATATATTTTATTATAATAATTGTTTATTTGACATAATTATAAATAATGTCTATTCGGGAAACTACTCAACGGTTTTATTTGAAATTAAAATATGTTATATAAAACATTAAATCTAAGAATATTTTATTAATTTCACGAAAGAAAACGACATTGTTTTAAAAACATTAATAATTTTCACGGTCTAAAATGTTGCCATATAACCTTAAAAAAATATTATACTCGTAAATAATGAACATTTTTTTATATTTTATGTTTAAGTATTAATAAAAATATGCATATTAATAAACTATTCATGTTTAAAAGCGATATCACGGACAATAAATTAAATGCTGTCTTTTTGTTTTTATTATTATATAAACAATTCTATGACAATTTTTTAATTTTTGTTTGTACATTCCTTTTCTAAGAAGAAGCATTTATAATATTCTGAAATTTGAACCTAATAGTACATCCTGTTTATTACTAATTTAAAGTTGAACTTCCTCATATTCGAATTTATATCAAAACATGCTGTCTTTTTATACATTTATTCTATTGTCTTTTAAATGGCTGTATTTAAAAAATTCTTATCTTTATATATATATATATATATATATATATATATATATATATATATATATATATATATCAAGAAATGAAAATTGATCATTTTAAAGCTTACCGCAATTTTTTATATGGATTATTATAGAAAATATTCACGTTCAAAGTGAACTGACTATAATATTTCGCCGATAGTAGGTACGTAAGAGCAGTTATGGACACATGATCTCAATATTCATATACTCTAGAGAAGACTGTAGTAAGTATGGGTTACGATCAAAATGGAGAAGAGCGGTTCGTACACTCATTATTTGGTGGAGTACAAAGCACCGAACATATTCACAACCGTTACAAGATTAATTTCAGCAGTCTTGACGGTAAATGTAATTGCAATTTTGACGTATTTGACAAACACGTCCTTGTGCGTATTGTTTCGCATATCACAAGGGGTTCAAAAACAGACGAGCTCGTGAAGAAAGATATAAAGATAAGCGACACTGGTGAGGTTTCTGGAACTATAGAGTTGGTATTAGGGGCAGATGTTGCCGGGAAACTGATGACAGGAGGCTATCATGTAGTAAATGTGGTTTAGTAGCTATTGAGACACGTCAGGAAAGGACATTGATGGAAAAAGTTCCAAGAAAAAAGAGTGATAGCACTGCAATTATGACAGTAATCTCTATGTTTACGGAAGAAGTCACATAAAGAATTATTTTATCGGTTGCTAACACACTTTTTAAACCCATAGGGTTTTTATGTCCAATTAGATTGACCCCTAAATTATTTCTGCAACAAGTGTGGTGTACACAAACAGGATGGGATTCAGAAATTCTAGAATAAATAAAGCGACAATTCTTGAAATAGTTTGAACAATTAAGGCTTCTGAACGCAATAAAAATTCCGAGATGGCTAGGCGGCGAACATAACAGTGCTAAATCTTGGAGTATACACATATTTTGCGACGCAAGCAAATTGGCATTTGCTACTGCAGTATTTTTGCGAGTTGAAACTATGAGTGGAGTAAAAATACAGCTTATACAAGCAAAATCAAGAGTAGCGTCAATGAAAGAATTAACTATTCCAAGACTTGAACTCCTCGCAGCCACGGTGGAAGCTAGACTGTCGCCAGAGGTATTGAAGAAATTGAAGAGAGATGGCATCAGCTATTTTATGTGGAGTGATTCCACAACAGTTTTGACGTGGATACAACAAGAAGAACAATGGACTACGTTCGTAGGAAACAGAGTTAAAGAAATAAGAAGTTTGACAAATCCGAAAAGCTGGAAACACATCGCTGGTAAGTGTAATGCTGCAGATCTTCCATCAAGAGGATGTACCGTCAAACAACTTATCGAATCAAGATGGTGGAAGGGGCTAACATGGCTTAGATGTACTCCAGCCGAATGGTCGACTTCAAAGTTTACATACGACAAAGTAGAAGTAGAAAGAGAGAGGAAAAAGACTATTTCTACAACCACGACAATAATAGCAAACAAAATAGATGAGGATAATTGAATATCTGGGACAACTCATCCATAAAGTGAATGGTCGTGGAAAAACACGAAAAATAGAAGAAGGTGGGATAGTTCTTATAGGAAAAGACAATATGAAAATGTAACAGGTACGGCCGCCTACGACGAAATCTAATACCTGACATAAAAGGGTTTTAATTTATTAGTTTTACTTGCCTCAAAAGTAATCCACGAATTATATTAATGAACAACTTTTACACGAAACATGGGTAACGATAGTCGCTGCCACCACTATCACTTTATTTAAAAGTCTACCGTGATAGAGGCAGACACTCCTGTCTAATGTTTAGTAATTATAACAGACGCGGTTTACTATAATTGTGGTCAAATTGCAGGGTAGTAATATTAGAATAATAGAGTTTTACCTACGCGTTGTGCTACCACGTCACAAAAACAGGGGTTGGAACAGGATGGGCTGAATCAAACACAATATTCCAACAATAACAAATTTATATAAGTTTTAATAATCAACCACGTAATTCAAATAAACTACAACGCGTAACTTGATTCTATATAAACTCTAAATTCTTACTTTTCTAATTTAGAAACAATATTGAAAACCTTTTTACATCGATCTACAAATCAATATTAATCCACACAGAATATAATAAAAACTACTTACAAATTTACACCACGATGAGAGAGCCTTTACTTACAGTAAAACAACTAATTGGTTATTTCACTAAGAAATACCAAGGTATGTCTGACATTCAGTCAAGACATCCACAACAGTCGAATACTACAACAAGAGAGAGAAATTTCAAACTTCGGAGGGTCATTTAATGGTAAAAATCCAGAAGTTCTCAATCTATGTTTATCCGGCTCTTCTCATCCTCTAAGTATAAACTATGCTAAAAATAACCCAACTATTGATGTCCACCGAGGGCATCACGTATCGGAAACGGACAGTCATTTATTTGAAAAGAAGCTTCAAGGCGCAAAAAGTGCGTCCTTAACCATAAATCTGTCCATTTCGTAACAACTGGAGTACTGTACTACCAAAAATTTACTAAAATGCACAGCCGCCAAGCGACCGTGTTACAAAGAGGATAGATTGGCCACTTGGTCGCATATTAAAAGTAATACCAGATGCAGATGAAATTGGACGATTAGTAAGGTTGCGAACAGCAAAAGGGTAGATAATTCGACCAATCCAGAAGTTTGATCCACTGGAAATTGTTCTCAAAGAAGAAGAGGTTTTCCAAAAGAAAATAAGAAGCAAAGACATAGTTACTGAAAACCCTCCAGTACATACGCAATTAGGAAGAGAAGTGAAGATACCGAAACGTTTTATGAGTTACACCAAATAAATTATTATATTGTAATTGTAAACTCAAGGTGGAAGAATGTTAAAAACTGTATTTGAGTTGGCAACATTTGTTTTTGTGAGCTACTTTTTTTTACATATACTGGCTGGTAACCTAGAAAAAAAATTACAGTTTTGAGTTGTTGACGTTGAAGAATAAAAAGTGTATATTTCCAATAAATTTGTTAATCCTCAACGATCAAATAATACATTGTCTTGGCGTGTAACATGAGTATTTATTTTTGCACTTAACAGTATATTACAATTTTCTACAGTATATAAACTTATTGATGTAACATTAGATTTAAGAAAAACATCGTAGGAAATGTTAATACAGAATTAACTTTTACATACATACATACTATAATTTTAAGTTGAATATGGATATAGAATATGAATGTGCATCATCATATGGATATGGAAAAATATTTTACAATACCTGATAAAACACCGTAATATTATTTAAAAGGTTCATATCACACATAATAGATAAAACACTTGATATCAATCATTAGTTAATGATGACTACGTTGTAGTCGAAATGTACATTTTGTCGAATAAACAAATACTGTGAAGAAAAGTTCAACAAGTGCATATTATTACTATTACTCAGCAACTTCACGTAACTCAACTAATTCTCTATCTTCAAAAAGAAAAATTAAAATTAAAGCAAGGTGAAGATACCTCGAGCCCTGGTTTTCCTGGTTTATAAAGAAGTATTATATTTGCAAATTTCCATTGCACTGGGAAATATGATGTTCGTATTAATGCGTTATACATCTGGGTCAAAGAACTAGGGTCTTTCGTGGTAGTTCTTTTAATATTTTTGAGGTAATGAGGTCATATTCGGGATATTTTTTAATGTTTAAATATTTTATTTCGGTCTTAATTTCAACGGGAGTAAAGTATTTGATTGGTGGAGAAAGTTGTAATGGTGCTGTTAGAAAATCATCAATGTTTTTTCTTCGTCTGCAGTCATTGTAGACGGATGAGGTTCAAACACTTTAGCGAGATGTTGGGCGAATAATTCTGCTATTTCGTTATCTTCCCTAGCCCATGTTCCGTCTTCTTTTAGGAGTGGTGGTATATGCTTCGTAGGTCTTTTTAGCTTCTTTTTGTTGCTTTCTATAAGCTGTAGTCATCTTCAGGGCGAGTGAAAAGATTACTTACATACTCGTTAAAAGAATAATTTTTCATTTCCTGAATTAATTTCTTTATTTTCTTTGAGAGATAGATAACTTGTTTTTATCGCTGGGGTGTCGTGTTTTTGCCATTTTCGCCTGATGATTAGTTTTTCGGCAATCTTATCCCTTAGAAATTTGGGCAAGTTAACGATGTTGTCGTTTTTTTTTTATTTCTGGAGTGGAGTTATAAGCAGCTCTTTGTAAAAGTTTTGTTATGTACTCAACTGCTTCATCTATATCATCGTCTGTTTCGAGTGGTATCTCGGTATTTGTAATTTCATTTAAGTAATATTGGAAGATTTTCCAGTCTGTTTTTTAATTATATAATGCAGGCTTTTTTTCTTTTATTATAATACTTGAACTTATGGTAAGTATGACGGGCGAATGATCTGATGTTAGACCATAACAATATTCTATGTTAGTGTAGTTTTGAGATATTACTTTCGTAATGAAGAAATCTAATAAGTCGGGTCGTTTGTGGACATCGGTAGGCCAGTACGTTGGTTTGACTGTACTAATGTGGTTGTATCTTTTGGCTAGTATTACTTTCCATAGTTCGGTGCCTTTCGGGTTGGTTACTCTTAAACCCCAGTGGGAGTGTTTCGAGTTATAGTCGCCACCTGAAATGAATCTATTTCCCAGTGTATTAAAATAATTTTCGAACTTTTTTATAGCATGTTTAGGCGGACAGTATACTGCGGTAAAACTAAAGATCTATGAGTGTCTTTTGTTTTAATATGTGTTGCCTGCAGGTGTTCTGTGCTTTATTTATCCAATTCGCAGTTTTTTATTTATTTCGTTTATTATCACTGCAGTGCCCCCGTGTGCCGTTTCATCTGGGAGATTTGTATAATATGTTTTGAAATGAGGAATTTTAAAATAAGTTCTCTCGTGAAGTGTGTCTCACTTACGAGCATTATGTCGATTTTCTGCTGTGTCAGGAAGATGTGGGTTTCATTTCGATGTTGCGTCAATCCGTTGTCATTTTACAGAGAAATTCTTACAGTGCTAACCATTTTACTTGCTAATTAACGTTGTTAAGAGATTTAGTATCATTGAATTTTGTTGTAATAGTTGGTTGACCATTGTTTCAAATTTATTTTAAAATGTGGACAGAAAAGTTTCATTATCTGTATTTGATGATTGTTGTTCGTTGTTTCCATTATAAGAGGACCTTTTCGTTTGAGTAGCATAGGTTATATTTGGCGTTCTTATTTGAGAATAATATTTGTTTAGAAAATTATATGCATCTTGTAATATATTTTGTTTGGCAATTTTTTTTCTTGAATTTGTAGTTTGTTGTAGACTTCACAGCCTCTGTAATTTGCTGGATGAGGGCCCGAGCAATGGATGCAAGTGGCAGGTGTATTTTCTGGTTTTTTGCAGTCTTTGTATGAATGGTTTTCTGCACATTTTACACATTAAAATGGTTTCTTACAATAAGTTTTTATATGGCCGTAGTCCTGGCATCGCATGCACTGTGGTAAGCCTATTTTCTTTTTAGGTGGTTCTATTACAATTTTTGTGTTTAATAGGTATTTCAATTCATATATTTTTTTGTTATTTTCGGAAAGCTCTTGGTCGATAAAAAACATCGGGAGTGTTTCTTTCGTTGACCAACTTTTGTTATTTGACACGTTTCGAATTTCAAATCCCTCTTCTTCCAAGGCTTCTTTTATGTCTTCAACAGGAACCGATTGGTGAATGTTCTTGATTACAACTCTGTAAGCTCTTTCACTTCTGGGTTGATATGTGTGGTACGCTCGATAACCATCGGAGGAATTGGTATTTACTTTGACACTATATTTTGCCAAAGTTTTGCAGACGAATTCGTCTTTATTTAATGTAGTTTCAAGAGTTTGAAGCATGGATTGCTAATTAGTTACATTTTAAATATATATAGGTGGGGGTTTTGGGTCAGTTTTATTTTGTTCTTTATTTCATTCATTTTGAAGATTTGTGAATATATTAGTATTTTGATATGTTTTGGATGTAATAATGTGATTTGATTTTTTATTCCGTTTCTCTATTGTTGTAGCATGTATATTTAATTCTCTTGTGCTTTTTAAGGGACGCTTGGGAAGTACTTTTTGCCAGTGTAGACCATTACCGTCTGAAGACTGGCTTAGTTGGGTTTGCGTTGCTGGTGTAAGGTTTGGATAATCTGGGGAATATTGCCCTATTTCTGTTGTAAACACCTGCGGGTTAGTGTATAGTACCGTAGTTATTGGTGGAGTTGACATTGCCATACTTGTATATACATGATGGAATGACGAAGCTAATGTAGTTACTACATTAGTTAGAGAATTCGTCATTATATTTAGTCCTCCACTTGTTTGTTGCATGTTAAATTTTCATTTGCAATAGGGTTGGCAACACTGATTTGGTCGTACGAGTTTGCCGCACTACTAGTGCGTAAACAAAGTGCGCGCTCGATTGCACGTGTTTTCACAAAATTATTTTATTTGTTTGGTTTTTCTAACTTGAGATTAAGTTGTTTTATTTGTTTGTATTTAGAGTACACTAAGCACTATAACTGCGTCACAATTTTATTTTAAACGTTTGTAATTCCTAATGAATTTAAATTTCGAATTTTTTATATCAAAAAACATTATCAAATCACACGGTTGCCAACTATATATCAAAATAATATTAATTATTTTGAAATTGTGTCTTTAATATCTTTTATAAATTTTGATTATTTCACAGAGAAAATAGTTCCAAAGATTAAGATTAACAAGCCTGGCATTTTCTAAATATTATCGGTTTTAAGCGAATCACGAGTTATAATTAAGAAGAGAAAAAAATGATTACTGAAAAAATCAGTAAATGGTTTCCATATACTTACTTTCTTTTAGCGTTTATTGGAATATATGTAACTGCATTGTTAATGAGTTCATTTATTAGAACACATTTTTTACTAATCGCTGCTTCAGTTTCTTTCAACTGTAAATTATTTTTTTTTGTTTATATGTAATATTTACAGTACTGGTTACTAGCGTTGCTAATGGAAATATTAAAGTCTGGCTGATTTTCTTAAGAATTGTGTTCTCACTTCAATTATTTAAACCAACGATGTTCAATATTTATTCCTGTATCTAAAAATTTACAAAGAAAAGTTTCTCCCATGTCCATAAAACTCATAAATGTCACACACCTGCCAATCCTAATTAATCTTTTATTAACCTGCGTGGACTTTCGAAAGCATTTCTTCGCCAGTTATCGTATACATCGAGACAAGTTTCTGAAAAATAATGTTGATTATTCATTATACTTCCGGATATACTTCTTATGATATAATGTTTTTTTTTTGGCTTTACGGTATAGTAAAATTAATTTAAATAAAAAATATTTATTGTAATAATATGTAAAAAAATAATATTTTTTCAAAAAGTATTTATTATAAAAGTTTAGATATTGCAATTATTAAATTAAAAATATATATTATTATACAAAATATACAAACAAATACATGAATATTAAACTTTTTTTTAAATTAAAAAATCTTGTATATTATGTTGTGAATAAACTTTTATTTCACGCGAAACCGCTAATATATTGCTATTGTTTAATTTGAAAATTTTTTTGATATTATTTTGTTTTAACAGACTCGTCAAGGTTTGCAAATTCCGCAACATTTATATAATCCTGATCACGTTTTTTTGGAGACGAAATTATTATATTTGGGTTACCTATATCCAGAATAAAGTAGCAGTCATTTAAATATCAAAACTATTTTGTCATATAATCATTACTTCGTACAGGTATTTATATTAAAAATTAAAATAATTTATTTTTTAACCAATCTTTTAACATTAATTAAACTTTACGAATTTTCTGTTTAAATTTAACGACCATAAGCAGACCAAATATGTTCCTTCCGAATTAATGACATTTGCCAGATTGGTATTTGTCCATGTTTTTTATTTAAATGAATTACGATTAAATATAAAAATATATGACCAGAAGATAAATCATATGGTCGTCTTAATTATTTAATCAAAGTACCAGTTGCGTCAATAGCAATGAAAGCTTCTAGGACTCTAACTATATAAAAAAAATTATCTAATCCAATTGATAGTATGGTTTCCAAATACGGTAGACTATATTTTAATAAAAGTTTATTATAAATTGGATCTTTAGATTTTTCAATATTGTGCAATTTTTTATTGGTATATTCCTGTTTATATTTCCGCAAAACATTTAAAGAAAATAAAGTACTCAACATCTGAATGATTTGTCATTATTTAATGCTTTATCTCGTCTCCTATTTATTGAAAGTTTCGCATACATTCTGTTAATTTTCTATTTTTACAACCTTTATAAAGATTATAATTAACATTTGAAACTTAGCTGTCATATTCAGTGTATTGTCGATTGCACCATATTATAAATAAATAGAGAAGCATTGCATTAAACACATAACCCTTTAATTGATAAAACGTATTCGCCATTTGAGTATAAATGATGATTTACATATTTCCAGATAAAATTACTTAAATGATAATTAATTACGTCGGCCCAACCATTCTTCATTCATAATGTTTGTCTGTTATCAGCATATTTTTTTCCTCAGGTTCTATTTTCTTCTAATTTACATCATTCAATACAAAATCATTTTCATTTACAGAATGGGTTTTTGGAAACGTATACCGTATTATAGCATGGGCAGAAATTTTGTCATTAACTTCTTTACTCATTTTTTTCCATATATCATCAGAAGGTTTTGTTATGTTTATTTGTACATATTTCTTATATTTATTTTATAAATTAATAATATTAATTATGTATATATATATATATATATATATATATATATATATATATATATATATATATATATATATATATATATATATATATACAGGGTGAGTCTGGGAAGACGCCCCCCACTTAACTTTTTTATTATAAGTAATAGAAAAAAATGGCTCATACAAAAGTTTTATAATTTTACATATACTATTTGATGGCAGATGTAGATATTTTTTATAAAGTCAGGTTTACAAGATACGACTATCATCTTTTATTTTTCAAATGACAACCTATAATTATTTTAATAAAATAGAGACCGCCATTTTTTTCTCTTTTCAACGATGTATTAACTTTTGTTAATGTATTTGAAAAATTTCGAGAAAAATGAGATCATTTAGAAATGTCAGAAATAATTTTTAAACAAATATCATAGGTGGCTATGTAAGTAACAAACAAATGTATACATTTTTGACATTAATTTAATTGTTTTACATTGTTACGTTTTGTTTATTTTCATATAGCCACATATAATATTTATTTAATAATTATTTCAAATATTTTTAAATATCTCATTTTTCTCGAAATTTTTCATATACATTAATAAAAGTTAATACATCGTTAAAAAGAGAAAAAAAAGGCGGTTTCTATTTTATTAAAATAATTATAGGTTGTCATTTGAAAAATAAAAGTTGATAGTCGTATCTTGTAAACGTGACTTTATAAAAAATATCTATATCTGCCATCAACTAGTATATGTAAAATAATAAAACTTTTATAAGAGCCATTTTTTTCTATTACTTATAATAAAAAAGTTAAAGGGGGGGGGGCGTCTTCCCAGACTCACCCTGTATATATATATATATATATATATATATATATATATATATATATATATACAGGGTGAACACGAACCTAATGTCATAAATTTAAGGGTATATAGTATTTAATGTGTAGATTATGAAACAGAAAAGAATTTTTTGAAAATTCGAAAAATAAAAATTCTTCTTTTCTTAGCAAAACTTTTTTTACTGCTGTTTTAATTAATATTTCATTAAAAATATGGTTAACAAAAGTACATTCAAAATTAGTTGTATAAGATTCTGATTAATTAAAGAGAATTTTTGACGAACGTAATTGTGTAATAAATAAAATATTTCAGTATTATTCTTGAAAGTATTGATGTAGGTCATTTTGGCAGTGTTCTTGTTCTTAAAAAAAATGTCTTCTAATTCTGAGTTAGTGGATATGTTGTTAATTTATGGTGAAATGAGACAAAACGCGGTATTAGCAGCAAAATTGTATGCCGAACGGTATCCTCGAAGACGCCACCCTGATCGCAGGATGTTTATCACTGTGACACAACGTCTTCGCGACACGGGAAATTTAGAAAGGAATTCTGGACGTGATGGCGGCGGTCGCAGATTACGCCACTACATGGTAATTTACTTGGCCCGTACATACTCCCCCACACATTAAATGGTAACCAGTATTTGGATTTTTTGCGAAATATGCTTCCAGTATTATTGGAAGATATTCCATTAAATGTAATTCATGGTTTCAGCATGATGGTGCTCCTCCTCATTTTGCGAGAAATGTGCGTCAGCATTTAAATAATATCTACGGAAACAGGCGGATTGGCCGTAGAGGTCCTGTACAGTGGCCACCAAGATCACCTGATCTCAATCCCTTGGACTTCTATCTATGGGGTAATTTAAAGTTCCTAGTTTATGATAATCAAAGCCCGCCAGAAAATATTGAAGAATTGAGGATACGGATTCAAAATAGTGTACAAATTATTCGAAAACAAAATCATATGCACTTGCCATGTCACTAACTCAACGTAGTGCACTGTGTGTGGCTGTGAGAGGTGATAATTTTGAACAATATTTATGAATTTTTGTACATATTTATTCTTTGTTTTGATACAAGAAAACGTAAGTTACTGTATTATAACTATTTATTAGTTTAATATTTAATCCATTCTGTTTTTCTTTGTTCTTTTTTTTAATAAAAATAAGCCAGTGAAATGTTAATATTTACCGTTTTTTGGGGCAATGAACTCTCAAAATAAATATTATTAAAAATAATGAAGTTTTGATTACCCTTCAACATTACGTAAGTTAGTTTTAAGTATTTAATTATGTTTTTATTTACAAAATAATATGTGTTGCCAGTGATCCAGTGGTACCAAGAATGTGAGCTTCATGAAAACTGCCCTTAAATAGGCGAATTTTCAAAAAAATATTTCTGTTTCGTAATATACACATGAAATACTATATACCCTTAAATTTATGACATTAGGTTCGTGTTCACCCTGTATATATATATATATATATATATATATATATATATATATATATATATATATATATTAATAATATTTCAGTTTCTACCTAATTAAAGTATTGTATTAAAATCATAATCATATACAAAGTATCAATACATATAAAATATTTTACAACATCAGGAAAAAATATGACAGTTACTATTAACATCATGTAGGTACCTATTGCTAAGTATTGAAAATATACAATATTGATTTTTTATTAGATATTAAAAATCAAGAGTGAATCTGATGAATGTCTGGTTTTAATAATATATTTAAATTATTTTCTTTTTATTAACGAAAGTGAACTAGTACATCATATCGTATCTGCAATATTTATTTTTTTTAATTTCTGAAACATCTGTATATGCAACAATTACAAAGGAAAAGTATGCTCACCTAAGTATATTTATCAATAAAAACAACAGCTTTATTTATTTTCTAATAAAAAATAATAGTTTCAAGTAACAAATAATGAATTACAACAATATAAACACTGTATCATATAAGAAATTGCACTTTTTACACAACCCCATCCATCGATGGTAATGACACGTGCAGTAACATTAAAAATTGTAGGTTATAAAAAAATGTAATATGCAACTCCTAATACATCTGTATTATAATAAAGACAATTTCATTGTTATGCTGCCACCTTCACGCTAGTAGCAAACTTTACGCAAAAAGAAAAACACAAGACGTTTGTATTTTTAGAAAAAAAAAATAAGAAAAGATATTTGAACAGATTCCCCATTATTATTACATTCCTATTTGTTTTATCGATTTCCTTTTGTAGTTCTTCATACAATTTGTGCTCTTATTCTTTTTTCTCATTTTCATTTGGACCGTAGACTACTATTAATGTGACTTCTTCATTTTGTGATATTTGCCAGTCTACAATCATTAATCTCTTACTTACAAATTTTACATTTTCCATTTTATGCACATAATTTTTGGCTATAATTAATCCTACTCCACTTCCTGCCCTTTTCGTAATGTCTATACCTGACCAGAACATCCAATATTTATCGGTTATTTAAGACAATTACCTTCCTTTTTTGTATCCGTTACTCCTAGAATATCTATTTTCATCCTGTTCATTTCATCTATTACTTCTATCTTTTACCCTGTCATACTTCTATGTTTTATGTTCCTAATTTAAAGTAGTTGATATTATTTTCTTTAGCCATATCCGTTTTATTTGCTCTGTTGTGTTTTTATTTTTATATACGTCCGTTGTAGTCTTTTTTATTTTATTAAATTATTATTTCTATTGCTCCTTGTTCTTCTTCGTTCCATTCGTATCTTTGTTATCAGTGATTATTTTCCTATATCCTACTTTTATTATTTTGTTCTTTTCTTTTTCGGGCTTTAGCTATTTTTCTTATGGCTGTCTGTATTTCTATTTCTTTCTTAGTCATGTCATTTTCTATGTTTACTGTTGAGAACTTATTCCTTAAATCTTCTTTATTCATCATAATTTGTTTTTATCTCCCCATGTTTCGAGTTCCACTAATATTATCCTCTTTTTTAGTCTTTGGTTCAGTAAACTTACGTTTTTAATAGATGGTTCTGCTTTTAAGTTCTCTCTGAAGAAATTGGATAGGCTGTTTTTATTTACTCACATACTTTCCAGGGTTCCTTTAAATACTACATTATTACGTTTTTTTAGTATATCCTTATTTTGCAGACGTGATTCTTGATTTGAAATTTTTTGTTTAGTGTATTTTTGTCTATTTTTTCTTTTAGTTTAATCTCTTCTCTTATAGCTTTGATTTCGCTAATATTTTCTTTTAGTTATTTTATTTATGTCGGTCACTTAAAAGTTGCGAACTTACTCTACGAAAAGCAATTCAATAATTCATAATAATGGTTATAAGTTTAAAAAGTCTAAATTTCCGCTTTTGTATAACTATTTTGCCTGCGCAGACTGGAGTACTTTAATTAATTATAATAATACTCATGCAGCTATAGTTAATGTTTTATCATGTCATTAATAATATAACAAACGAAAAAGTATAGTTTGTTGTCCGCCTTGGTACACTGGTGCACTTATATTTTTAATTAAACAAAAGCAAAAAGCATTGAAGTAGTTAAAAAAATCGGGCAATGTCATATATGAAATGGAATTTAAACACATAAGTTCACAAATTCTGATGATCTAAAAATAGCATACAAAAATTATCGTGAAAGATGAAATGAAAAATGAACCCAAGAAACTTAAGTCTTTTATAAATCAAAAAAGAAATACATAATTCATAATTTCTACATTAAAAAAAAATTATACTTTAGATAACGAACAAGAAATAGTTGAAGGATTTGCTTAATATTTCTTATCGTCAGTAATTTTGCTTTCAAAGTTTATTAAAAACGATACATAATATTGTTTCATCCTAAATAAGATTCCTTTTCAAGTTCCTAGATAAGCTGCCTGATATATAAATAAAAATAAAAAATAAAATTCCAAGGAGACTGGCACCATTGCTATTCTGTATAGCTTTCTACCCTTTAACACAATTACTTAAAGAAACTAACCTTGGATACCAGCTTAGGAAGAACAGTACAAAGATTTCGCACTTACTTTACGTTGACGACTTGAAGTTATTTGCTAACAATGAAGAATAAATGAAAGTAGAAATTAGAACTGTCAAAGACTTCAGTACATCAATTAGGATGGAGTTTGGATGGGAAAACTGTGCAAAGGTAACTATAGAAAAAGGAAAAATTAGATCTATGAATAACATAGAAGACGACATAGATACTATTAAAGACTTGGAAACACATATTGATGCTTACAAATATCATGGCATAGAAGAAGCAAATAATATTCTGCATGAAGAAATGAAACAAACAGTAAGTAAAGAATATTACAGAATAGTAAGGTTAATACTACAAACGGAATTAACAGCAAAAAACAAAACAAACGCTATCAAAACACTAGCAGTACCTATTTTAACTTACAGGTTTGGTGTTATAGACTAGTCTCTTACCGAAATGAAAAAGATGGACATGAAACTACGAAAATTACTTACCTTAAACAATATGTTACATTCTAGAGCAGATATTGACCGCTTATACGTCCCTTGAAAGATGGGAAAAACAGGATTTCCGAAGCTTGAAAACATCTTCAAAATAAACATAGCAGTAGACCTGTATCAGGAACAACAAAGCAATTATCTGAATGAAATTTATACATATGAGAGGAGAAAGAAAACAGAAAATAATATCATAGGTCTAGCTAAAATGTTGAAAGAGAAAGAAAAATTGCTATAAATGAATTAACAACACCTAACGAAGAACAATCGCAAATCACAAAAATTATTAGAATTGAAAAAAGACGAATCCCAGAATAAATACAGGAAATCACCAAAGAGAGAAGAAAGAAACTTCATGGCAAGTACCTCAGAGATATAGAAGCTACTAATATTAGCACTTCTCATGCCTTTACATGACTGACAAGAACCGATATTTAAGGTGAAATAGAATCCCTTATAACTGCAGCACAAGACCTAGCACTAAATACCAACATACTGAAAAGAGACATTTACAAATTACCAACAAATGGAAAATGCAGAATGTGCAAGGTAGTGGACGAAACAGTGTACCATAAGCCAGCATGTGAAGTGCTAGCAAAAGAAGAATACATTGAACACCATAACAAGGTAGCCAAGCTTATACACTGGAACATCTGTAAATACATTAACATCAAAGAAATAAATGAAAAATAGTACCTCCATAAACCTGAAAAAATAACTGATAAAGGATCAGTAATTTTGTAGGATATGGGAATACAAAAATACCTAGCAAAATCAAACAATCGATCATATCTTATTGTTAAAGATTATGTAAATAAAACCTGTCTTCTCCTTAATATAAGTGTGCCTGCCGACAACAACATACAAGAAAAAGTAGCAGAAAAAATCTTAAAGTATCAGGATCTTCACTTTGAAGTCAGCAGAATAGTAGCAACTACGGGAAATAGGAACAACAACCTAAAAACTTATTTAAAGAAAATATCTGGCAACACCGAAAAAGATATCCCTATTATACAAAAAACAGCGATTTTGGGTACTGCATATATTTTAAGAAAAGTGATCTATTAAATAAAAAAGAATATAAATAAATTGAAAACTCAATATTGAGGCAAACGCCTCTTGCCTAATAATCTAGGTTAGATCCCGGAGAAAACTACGTCTGCATTCCGAAAACCTGAACAGTGTGGTTCTTTAACAAAATGAACACATTGAAGTAACTATTGAATAATACTTACCTGCAGAACTAAAACGTGATGTAAAGGAAATAATAATAATGATAATAATAAAAATAATACAGGAATGGTACTGGAATGAGAAAACATGAATATATTAAGAAATGTACGGTATATCAAAAGTACAGACCTATAAATCAAAAACCAGCTGGACTAGTACAAACAACAGTCAAGTCGTGTGACAAGAATTATTACAGAAATAAAAACAACTGGCAAAATTCAATTTATCTTAAATATTTTAATATAAATATATATTCCATAATTTCTATTACCAGTAAATGTAAAATTAAATAATTTAACTAACGGTACCACATACACCCTATTATATTTAGCAAAACAGATGGAAACAGTTTGGCGGCCAGTGAGCCGGCATGCCAGATTTGATGAACTGTGGAGAGAAGCGAATTGCGTTTCATCTCGGGTATGCTACTTAGACTAGTCAGTAAGGCTGTAAGATATGCCTTGCCTTAGACGCGTTGGAAATATTTGAGACGGCAGAGGATCGAAACTTGGGACCGTGCGATGGGAGAGGAGCGCGTTGACCGATGGATCACTGAAGCTGCGTAGCTCTACAGGGCGAGTATGTGGTCAAAGTTCGAACCGACCGCTACAGTATTCCCCCACCAGTGACATGGATGGATGTCTTGCTGGTGGCATCTAAGCGACGAAGTGTTAATAAAAGAGTTGGGCGTTCATCATGTCGGGGTCACCAATTTCGCGGCCAGTGAATCGGCATGCCATATTTGGTGAACTGTGGAGAGAAGCGGATTGCGTTTCGTTCCGGGCATGCTTACTTACGCTCGTTAGTAAGGCTGTAACACATGCTCTGCCTTAGGCTCGTTGGAAATGTTTGCGGAGGCCGGGGATCGAACCCGGCACATTGACCAATGAACCACTGGTCATAGTATGAACCGATCGTCAAAACTGTTTTCTTATGTTAGGGTGAATACTAGTAAGCCTAACATAGGGAATTAACATGGGAGAATAATTTTTTACTGTATAAATTAAATAATAAGTCTAATTTTTTTTTAATTTTTCGAATACAATTACAACTCAATATTGTCTTCCTAAAAATAACTTCCATAGGAAGCTACACAGTGCAGGTATCGGTTCTTCCCATACGCATGGCAGTACAGGAAATTTTATATTGGAATCACCTTCAGCTGATTGGTTACAGTCATTTAAATGGTTTGAAGTGTCCCAAAATGAGTTATTTTTCAATCTTGGGACGAAAAAAATCACAAGAACTCAAGTTACGCGATTAAGAAAGCAGAAGGGCCAAAGAATGTTTTTACTGGCCAAACTCTTATTTTTTTAATTAATTTTTGCGCCATATTCTCTTTATCCCTAATGAATTAGTCAAAATCGGATGAACGGTTGTGTGAATCAAATATAACTCTTCCCCAATCATTCAGTAAAGTCAACCGACAAACTAAATACACAAAACAAAACATCCTAAATTTTGTTGACATTTTCATCAGTTCTTGAAAAATGATGGCCTTTTAATGAGTGGTTCATTTTCAATCGATTCTTTTTTGATATCTTATATTGTGCATATATTTTTTTTTTGCAATTATGGAAATTTTATGTAATTATATAGATAATAAGTTTTTATGCGGTAAAAATACAAAATATTAAGATATACGTTTAATAAAATTTGGTTTTTGAGTTTCTGTTCAAAAATCTTTTTTTTTTCATTCAGCAAAATGTTAGCTAAGTTCGCACGTCAAAATTTCAAAATACGGAAATTTTATGTAATTGGCATGTAGATATAAAAAGGTTCGCTACGCTTGGAACAAGGCAATAATTACTGGAATTCAGTTAATGTTTCGACACCGGACGGAGCAGAAATAAAGCTGTCGAAACACTGACTGAATTCCACGAATAATAGCCGTATTCTGTCCACCGTTATATATAAGTTATAAATAGATTATCGCTGTAGGCATAAAGGATGTCAGAAAAATTTGATATTTTATTATGATTGTTATTAAAAATACTATTTTATTATTACATAGTTTTCTTTCAGATCTCTCGATATAATACGTGTAGTAAAGTATACATTCCAGTGCAGCTTCTTCACGTTTCTGTTATTTGTGTACTGCTTTGCGGGTAACCAGTTGACAAGCCACGTAAGTATTCCTTTTTTGTTTAACATGGACTGGTAATAAATATGCGCATTTTTCAATTTCTAGAAAGACAAACATCAAATATGTTTTATTTAAATTACAGTCTCTTCTTAACAATATAAACCTATATTATAGTTTTTAATTTTTTTTTAAGAATCAGAAGTGAAATTTTATTATATATAAACTTGAAAATGGCCAATTCAACAAAACATTGTTAGTGTTTTTGTGATCGATCTGATATTCCTCAGTTAGGTAGCGGAAAAATAGTTACTTCTCTCGCTTGTCGAGACAATTTCTTTTTGATCTTACAGATACATGAATGCAGAAAACCCAATATAAATTCACGAAATTTTTTTTACACTACTATCCTATCGTGCACTATACGCAGTACTATATCTTGAATTTACTTAATCTTGTAAGAAACTTTCCGATGGTTTTGATGGTATTCGATGTGAAATGCTTCAAATAAAAAACATTTTTTCACTTCAACATCCTATATCTCCTTTATTAATTGTGATATTAATGCCGTTTCTGCGGAAAGTAATTTATGTGTACCATACGTTTAAACTTTTACGTAAATGCAATAAAAGTAAGGATGATTTTTTTAAATTTGGTTAATTCTATTTAGCATATATAATTGTGTGTATTGATTATATTGAAACAGTATCTCTGAGCCAGATTTCATTAATATTATTTTATCGCAAAATAAATTTAATGAATTCATGTAATTTTATGTGATATATATGCTAAATTAATTATTTATCATGAATCAGCTTTAATGAGGACAGTAATTCTTTCAAATAGAATTTAAAATATAAACATGATAAATATAAATCGAAAGATATCAGCACGCAGTATAGACAACAGATATCTTAAAGCGCGAGGCACATTCAAAGTTGCAACTTTTAAAATTTAAATATAACGAAAGTGGTGCATTCTACAAAAAAAAAAATATTCAATTATATTGAATGGTCCGCAGTAATCTACACCCGTTACTGCAAATGGACGATTTCCTAATCGTAATCTTGCTTCCGGAAGATTTGCCATAGTATGCTCAACTGGTAGTGGTTTGCAGCAAAAACATAATATACATTTTCTGATTATTTTTCTTACCGTGTTTTTTGCTCTTGGTGGCCAGTATTTAAGGCGAATAAATTAAAGTAATGCCTGTGGACCACAGTGATATCTTAAGATGTGTTTGTCTCTGATTATAACTTGTTGTTACGTGTTTTGGGGGAAGTATGATTGGATGTCGTTGGTTTAAGAAACATATACATATTTCAGTTTTTCTCCTAGTCAAATGAAGCCATTTTTATCTAAAAAAGGTGTGAGATTTGATAATTTGCTTCGTCGATCGACAATTTTATTTAGTTGTAATTTTTTTATTTCCGTCCGAAAATATTGTTTTTGTACCATCTTTAGCATTCTGTAGCGCGCGCTTTTCCAATGCGTGCGCTTCCCCGCCTCTTACCCTTGCGTGGGTGGTAGGGGGTTGCAAAACTTGCTTTGGGGAAGAAAGCCAAGCCAGTTCCTGTTCGCCCGTTTAGCAGACAATTAGTTCTTTGCATATTTTCTTGTTCAATTTTCTTATATTAGTTTATCGTGTTTGTTATATTGTTTTGTCCATTGTGTTTGTTTTATTGTGTGTTCAATATTAAAGATATAGACTTTTCCGCTATTTTATCCGAACCCCTTTCGATATTATCTCGATAACATACGAACCCTTTTCTTTTACGAACTTTAAAATCGTTACAAAGTGGCGCCCAACCTGTGTTGCCGATAAACATAATTCGAAAATCTGTGTTTTCATAGTGTAAAAAGTTTAGTTCAAGTGTAAAGTTAAGTGTTTAAAGCGTGGGTACCGCCATCTTGAGCACGTTGTGTTGTATGCTGCAATCCTTGGCGTCACGGAAACGGAAACGTCGCCATCTTTATTCGTAACTACAGCTGCGCACAACGCCAGACTGAGAAGCACGCGCAAGAGACGCCAAGCCACCGCCATCTTTTTCTCTGGAACTCAACAACAAACACAAAACGACAAACCCTCGACGAAGTCAACGCTTAGCGGAAAAACAAGAAGCAAAAATGTCTGTCACGATGTCACAGGAACAATTCCAACAACTTCTGCAAAGCATGCAGAATGTATTTACCGCGCAAATTGACGCGACTCGTAGGTCCACATCGGCAAATACGACTCCAGAAGTTGCAAGCGGAAATTATTCTTCCTGTACATCGCGTTTTTCAGATCAAAGCAACGAAAACGTCGAAACATTCATCGATGCAATTCAAGTGTACAGAGATTGTACCAACATCTCAGCCTCGAATGCTCTCAAAGGCCTGCCGATGTTGCTCACCGGCCTCGCCGCCGAGTGGTGGGCTGGCGTCAAAAACAACATCGACTCATTCGACGATTCAATTTCACAGTTACGGATCGCTTTCGGAACGAAGAAACCAGCATACAAGATATATCGCGAACTATTTTCCACCGAACAGGACGCAGCCGTTCGAACAGACATCTTTGTATGCAGAGCTCGCGCTTTACTCGCCCAGCTGCCCAATCCGCATCTATGCGAAAACACCCAAATCGACATGGTTTACGGCTTACTGCATAGGAATATACGAAGACGGGTAAGAAGAGATGAAGTTAAAACTTTTGACGATCTTCTTCGACTGTCTAGAGCAACTGAAGATGTCCTCGCCGAAGATGAGAAAGTGAAGAAGCCGGCTGCACGACCCAACCATATCCGCGAACAAGGAAAGGTAAAAGAAAGACCTCGTTGTGAATTTTGCAGGAACTTCGGTCATAGACAAGCTGAGTGCCGCAAATTTGCACATTCGCAGCGGGACGCTGTGGCCACAAGAGCGACTAGCTCGTCGGAGATGACCGTTCGACCCTCTATCATCCGCTGTTACGGATGCGGCGCTCAAGGAGTCATCAAAAGCCAGTGCACGACCTGCAATACCCAGAAGCCTTCTGCAACGCACATAAGTAAAACAGAATTCTGTTGCGTGCAATCAGAAAGCCAAACAGCAGCTACTCCACGACCACGGCCTCTCCTGCAGGTAGAAATTCACGGTGTTACAGGAACAGGTTATGCTGATACAGCTGCACAACAAAGCGTAGCTAGCTACTCGCTTTATAAAGTGCTCCAGGAGAAAGGGCAGCAACTTACCGCTGGGTCGCTACTTGCAACATTAGCCGATGGTGAACCTAGAGCCATGGAGGTGCTAACCGCGATGGTCGACGTAAAAATTCATAACCGGGTAATACCAACAAAATTTGTAATTTTCCCAGAAGCCCGCAACAACAGGACTCTGCTAGGTGTGGACTTCCTGACTGACGCTGGCGTTGTCTTAAACTTGCCACAACAGAAATGGAATTTTATAGACAGCCCCGATGATGTTTACGACCTTTGCATCGAAACCCTGAGCCGCCCCGAAGAATGTGCTTTCTCTGCCGTCGAGAATTTAGGAAATGATGAAGGCACGGCTTTAAACAACTCGGAGCGGTCAACTCTAGCGAAGATTCTCACCGAGAATAGCGACATCTTTGCACTAGGGGGAGAGCCGACGCGCTTCGCGGAACACCACATTCAAACAGGTGAGCATCCGCCAATTTCTCTTCCTCCATATAAATTGACAGCGTCGAAGAAGGAGGCATTGCGAGTAGAGCTGGAGGAGATGTTAGCGCAGGGCGTAATTGAAGAGTGTAAGTCCCCGTGGGCGGCCCCAGTTGTCCTGGTGCCGAAGAAGGATGGTTCTACCCGTGTATGCGTCGACTACCGAAAGCTCAATGCTGTCACATTGAGCGACAAATACCCACTGCCACGCATTGACGACCTGCTTCATGCCGCGAGAAGTGCATTCTACGTCAGCACAATCGATTTGAAGTCGGGTTATTACCAGGTTGCAGTGCATCCCGCAGATCGTGACAAAACAGCTTTTGTCACACCGCTCGGGACTTACCGCTACACGAGGATGCCGATGGGGTTGAAGAACGCAGGTGCAACATTCTAAAGACTTATAGACTTATTCCGTAATGGATTGCCGAGTGTGTGCGTATTAGTGTATTTAGACGATCTAATAATAATTTCAGACAGTTTTCAAAGACATGTGCAGGACCTAATCAGTGTTTTCGAGAGACTCCGTTTGTTCAGTTTGCGAGCTAATCGCGCGAAGTGTATTTTCGCGTGTGCCGAAGCGAGGTATCTTGGGCAGATCATAACCAGGCGAGGTATAGAGACCGACCCGGGTAAAACCGCCGCCATCGCAGAGATGCCCTCGCCACGAAATGTTAACCATGTCCGAACTTTTATTCAAACATGTTCTTGGTACCGCAGGTTTGTGCTAAACTTTTCGCAGATCGTCAGGCCGCTGACAAATCTGACAAAACTGAAGACGAAATGGCAGTGGACCGCAGCTGAAGAAGCAGCGTTCCAGAAGTTGAAGGAAGCGCTGACTACGTCACCCATATTACGGCAAGCAGACGAGAGCTTACCGTTCCTAATAAGGACAGACGCAAGCAATTACGCACTCGGTGCTGTTCTTCTGCAGGGGGAGTGCGCAGACGAGCGGCCAGTCGAATATGCTAGCCGCCTTCTCACTCCAGCCGAAAGGAATTACCATACGACAGAACGCGAAGCATTGGCCGTAGTGTTCGCTATCGAGAAGTTCCGTGGCTACATTGATGGCACCGCCGTGACCGTGGAAACCGACCACCAAGCGCTGAAGTGGTTGATGAACTTGCGGGCGCCAACCGGCAGACTCGCGCGGTGGGCTTTACTGTTACAGGAGTATGATCTTTAGGTTCTCTACATTCCAGGCCGCCGCAATGTGGTTGCAGACACATTATCACGGCCTAACCACGGATCGCAAGAAGAGGCAGTGAGCGCCGTGTGTAGCTTCTCCGTGCAGCTACCAAAGAAGAGTGCCGCGGACGTCCGAGCTGCCCAACTAGAAGATCCTGAAGTAGCGAAAATAATTCGCTGCTTTGAAGAGTCCAACTGCCTTGATTTGCCGAATTGGATGTCCCGTGGCTACTTACTCATGAATGGCGTCCTCTACAGGTAAGTTCCAGGGGCGGACAGCGAGGAGGCGCAGCTCGTCGTCCCAGAAAGCGAACGACAACACGTGCTAGAAGAGTACCACGATGCAGCAACAGCAGGACACTGCGGTGTTGAGCGCACGTACCACATGATCTCGGCAAGGAACTACTGGCCCGGCATGAAGCGATATATTTCTAAATATATCGCAAATTGCGTCAAATGCCAGAGATATAAACCGTCGAACATGAAGCCATCCGGCTTGTTACGCACACCAGTTTCCGCGCAACGCTTCGAGACCATCGCCGTGGACTTGTTCGGCCCTTTGCCAGCGACACCAGCCAGACACAGACACATTTTTGTTGTAGAAGACGTAGCCAGCGGTTGGGTAGAGCTGTTTCGCATGGTGTCCGCGACAGCCGAGGCGTGCGCCAGAATTCTAATTGGTGAGGTGTTCTTGCGATACGGGATGCCACGCTGCGTAATTTCAGATAATGGCGTACAGTTTGTAAGTGCTGTTATGCAGCACACCATGCACGTTTTACGGGTGGAGCAAGTGCTGACGCCACTGTATCATCCCGAGGCCAACCCTGTGGAGCGCAAGAACCGCGACTTGAAGTCCCAGCTCGCTATGTTAGTGGACGGTGAGCATTCGACGAGGGATGACAAACTTCCCGCCATCAGGTTTGCCATGAACAGCGCGACCAGTCAGTCCACTGGTTTTTCACCCGCATATCTCACCTTCGGGCGAGACTTGCGGACATCGGACGACGTGGCGAACGACATGCGTGCGGTAATGCTCTTGGAGAACTTCGCTTCTGAGATCACGCCGTATTTAGACGCACTAGCCAGCACGTTGCGAGAAGCGTGCGACGTCAAAGAGCGTCAACAGGACAGGAGGAAGGCCCACGCGGACCAGAGAAGGAAGCCTCCGCCCGAGTACGCCGTCGGAGATCTTGTCCTCGTGAAGACGCATGTCCTAAGCGACGCCGCCAAGGGCGTTACTTCAAAGTTCGCCCCCAAAAGAGACGGCCCCTATGTTGTCTGCACGGCCGACGGGGTGGTGTGCGAGGTTGTCTCCCCGCAACAGCCGACGATCCCTCTAGGACGCTACCACGTGTCCTCGCTGACGCCTTTCCGAGGCAATACGCAGACGGCACCCGAACCAGCGGTTCCCCTTCGACGACGAGGCCGCCCAAGGAAGCAGAAGAAGTAACCTGGACCCACGTCGAGAGCGATTCGTGGATCCAGAGAGGGAGCCTGTAGCGCGCGCTTTTCCAATGCGTGCGCTTCCCCGCCTCTTACCCTTGCGTGGTTGGTAGGGGGTTGCAAAACTTGCCTCGGGGAAGAAAGTCAAGCCAGTTCCTGTTCGCCCGTTTAGCAGACAATTAGTTCTTTGCATATTTTCTTGTTCAATTTTCTTATATTAGTTTATCGTGTTTGTTATATTGTTTTGTCCATTGTGTTTGTTTTATTGTGTGTTCAATATTAAAGATATAGACTTTTCCGCTATTTTATCCGAACCCCTTTCGATATTATCCCGGTAACATACGAACCCTTTTCTTTTATGAACTATAAAATCGTTACAATTGTTATTTCTGCATTTTGTAGCTCATCTATATTGACAGGACCACGAGTTTTGTTATATTTGTGTATTGCGTTGTATTTAAATCTCAGACACCATGTAATGATTCGTTTTAAATTATTAAATGATGACTTTTCAGTTAATATCGAGAGCTCTTGAGTAGTACTTACTAATATTGTTGTTTTTCTTATTTACAATTCATCATTAGTGTGATGCAATTTTAATTCGAAATTTG
Source organism: Stenolophus ochropezus (assembly GCA_035578165.1). Lineage (NCBI taxonomy): Eukaryota > Metazoa > Arthropoda > Insecta > Coleoptera > Carabidae > Stenolophus > Stenolophus ochropezus. Next base: position 25,748,550 of record JAQOWZ010000007.1, read on the forward strand.
GCCAATGAGATTCGTCATGTTATAATCACGTTATACCACACCACCAACTAATTTGTTGCTTTAGTTTATCTGGATTTGTTTCTCTTGATAACAAATCTGCAGGATTCTCCTTCGATCGTACGTGTCTCCAGATCACATCATGCGATAAATCTTAAATTTGACATACACGATTTGCTAAGAAAGATGCGGAGATGTATCAATCCGTGCAAGTACGATAGTAGAGTCTGTTCAGTGATGAATCTGCTTAAAATTAAAACCCATTGCTTCTTGGACCTTTTTTTAAAGGTGGGCAAGTAACAAGGTCGAACAGAGCTCCAATCTCAGTATTGATATGAATTTTAGAGGTGGTACTTGCGATTTTGAGCATATTAATGCTGTATGACTTACCCTATTTATATCCACTGTCTTAACATAAATTGCAGCACCAAATACTGCTTCGGAAGTATCACAGAACCAGTGTAATTTTGTATAAACAATCTGTGCGTTTGGAATAAATTTTCTTGAGATTTTCAATTCATTTAGTTGCTGTAAGCTGGAGTAATATCGAATCCACTTGGTGTGAACGTTGGTTGGAAGTGCTTCATCCTATTCAATTTTGAGTTGCAAAAGCTGTTGCATTTTTGTTTAGCTGTAGTTATAATTGGCGCCCTAAAAGGCGTAGTGGGTCATATATTTGTGCTATCAATGACAATATGCAACGTTTGGTTACTTTGCTATTTGGTTTTCTTACTATACTATACTATAAGGTATCTTGACCTGGGTTCCAATACAATCTAAGTGTTTTACAGGTTTCATCTTCATTTAGTGATAATGAAAGACTATTGTTGCAGTTGTCGTCTGCCTTATTTAATACTTTAAGTTCATTGGATTTCCACTTACGTAAATTGAACTAACCTTTGCTAGAAGTGATGTTAATTCTTCTTTGAGTTTATTTACTTCATTTATGGAATCCGCATTGGTTAGATAATCGTCTACGTAGAAACTTGTTAGTAGTACCTTAGATGCGTTCGGATATGACTCCCCTTCATCCATGGCGCGCTGACTTAATGTTCATGTATGTCCTATTCATGTATGTTGACTTGTCTGCACATTTTCTCTTTGTCACATACATATTGGTATGACCTGAAATTAATTATTATATTAAATAAATCGTCTTGTATGGTTGGTCCAGATAATAACGTGTCATTTAGTGAAACATTATTTGAAGATTTTGACGAGCCATCAAAAACTACTCGAACCTTTGTGGTGGTACTGGATTCTTTTAATACGGCGTGATGAGGAAGGTAATATGTATTAAGTTTTTGTACGTGTTGTGTACCATCGTGTGTACCAATCAGGGACATTTGTTGAAGCCTTTCATACTCACGCATAAACATCACATACTCTTGTTTTAGTTTAGTTTCTTCTCAAGATGCTTTTCAAGATAGTAAAAGCGTTTAAGTGCTATTTCATACGAATCACCCAGAGCTGAAGCTTCTTCATTTCTTGGTAGTCTTACTACATAACTTCCATCTTTGTCGCATGTTGTATTTTCTGCATAATGTTGCTCACATGTTTCTTCTTATGTAGAATAGTGTTTGTAATTTTTGCTAAATTCCAAAACTCAGCAATATGATTTTCTAGCTGTTGATTTATGTTCAAGTGACATCTTGTTGTTTGAAGTTGGGTATGTTCATTCTGGCTGAGGGTACCGGAAATGATTCAACCCATTTTAGTTTTTTGAAGTATTGGCTGCTTGGATACTAATTGGATTTGACCAACGAACATCAGCTGCAAGTAAAAATCTGCACTAAGTAATAGGTCTATATTGCCTGGTGTGTCGTAAGTTTCGTCAGCTAACTTAATGTTTCTGGAAATTTTTAGCCTTGATGTGTCTAATTTTGTGCTAGGGATTGTGTCTGTGATGGACTGCAAGACTAAACATTGTCGATTGAAATTCATTGAATCTTGACTTCATTTTTACTTCTGTGTAGTGCATGATTTGAGTTGTGATTTCTTCAATTCCACTAACAGAGAATTGTATGTTGTTACGTTTTAGGTGCAACTTTCGGCATAAATTTTCATTTATATAATGTGACTGCGACCCTGAGTCTAGAAGCGCACGGCATACATGAGCTTGCCCTGCTGAGTCAAGGACATGAACAATTGCTGTGGTCAATAAAACATGAGCTGTGAACGCATTTGAGCACAATTGCTATTGTTTTCGTTTCTTGTTTCTCAACCTTAGGTTTATTAACTTTTGTGTTAGTTTCTTCATTAACATGAAGAAGTGAAGTGAATTATGACGCTTATTACAGGATTTGCATAATGTTCATTTGCAATCATTGCTGAAATGGCCTAATCTTAAGCAGTTCATTTTTTCACTTTTTGCTAGCGTTCGTTGCTTGTTAGCTTTAAGAACCTTGGACTGCTGTATATTCGATGTTCTTCTTGACAATGCAGACATTAACTTCTTTGTCTTTTAGTTGTGACGTATGTAGCTTTTTGTGGCCTTGAGACAGGTTGACATTTGTTGTGACATTTGGAATTAGGATGAATAGCTTCTAAAATTCGACATCTTTTGTTAAGAAGTTCAGTATTTTCTTCAATTGTTGGCAAGTTATTATTCAATAATTGAGATGCTTTCCATTCACGTTTAGTTTGATTGTAGAATTTAGAACAAATCAGTGGCACGATAAATGCGTTCCATGCTTCTATTAGTTGTTTGAGCACTTGCGTATGCGCTTCAAGAAATTGTCGCATAATTGTCTTAGTGCAACAACAGATTCTCTAGTGATTCCAGGTAACTCTAGAAGTGCATTTACATGATTATGAATAATTAATTTCTTATTTTCATAACGCTCTGTGAAGAATTTCCACGCAACTTCATAGTTTTCAGCTTTGAGACTCAATGTTTCAATTATTTAATGCTTCAGACTTTACTAAAGCTTTTAAGTAATGGAATTTTTCAATAAGCGATAAATTTTGATTACTGTAAATTAATGAGTTGAGTGTATTGTAAAATTGAATCCACTGCTCATATGCACCGTTGAATTTTGGTAGATCTATTATGGGTAAACGTACCTGTAATTGATTTTGCATAATGGTGGCTGTTGAAATTTCATTTGTTGTATTGTGTAACGGAAGTAGTGTTGATATTCGCTGTCTGTTTATAAAATTCTCTGTCTTGGCTGCTAACTTGAAGAATCTGTCTTCAAATTGCTTTCTTGCATCTGTTTGAATCTTGTCGAATTCCTCTAATACACTTTCGAATCTCTCGAGGCGTAATTTGAGTTCGGTACAGTCTGATTCTTGTTTGATGTTTCTTAAATAGTCTTGGAAACGAGTCAGCTTTGCAGTTATAGATAAAAAACAATTAATCGAAATTTCAGTCATACAGCGTTTATTCCTACAAAACCTACGTTTCGGTATACACTTATACCTTCATCAGGGTAAGTAGAATCTATAGATTATAATCATGTACACAGCATACATTCGTAGATTCATTCAGTATTACATACATCGTACAAATTTCAAAAAAACACATACGCATCTAAATTGTCTCTGCTTTTTTGAAATTTGTACGATGTATGTAATACTGAATGAATCTACGAATGTATGCTGTGTACATGATTATAATCTATAGATTCTACTTACCCTGATGAAGGTATAAGTGTATACCGAAACGTCGGTTTTGTAGGAATAAACGCTGTATGACTGAAATTTCGATTAATTGTTTTTTATCTACACTACACCACAGTCGAAAAAATCCCATCCCTCTTTGCAGTTATAGTTTCACGTCTTGTAATGAGTTTCTCAGCATTATTCTGATGATTCCACTCCTTGCGTTTTTTTGTTGGTATTTTAGAGTGATTTTACGAGGGAATATAGGGGAGACTCACCTATCTTTGTATATGTTTTTACTTGTTTTTGTTGTCCCTGTCTGCTGGGTCAGGAACCTGATTGATGGTAATGCGTAATGTTGAACCTCGTGGTTACTGGTATGTGTAACCTCGTAGTGTCGTTTTTTTCTTCACTTTTCTGTATCCGGTTTCAAAGAGTTTTGTGCAATTTTCTCCTTGGTTGACAAACTTATCTCACTTTGATTATGAATGATTTATTGTTTTATTACAATCATTTAACAATATCATTTTTAAAGAAAATATAATTATAATGGCTTACGGCTATATCTTCTTCTTCTTGAATCTGAATTCGTCACACTAGTAGCGATACTGTAATGCTACATACATAAGGCGACAATGCAAATAAACGTCAAACCCAGACAGTGAGTTTAGAAACCGTAGTGACTTTATATAAGGAAGAAAACGTATATACTCTCAAATAGGAATTGAAGAAGTATTTAAAATAAGCAAAATTAAACCCAGATCTCCAACAAAAAATACAGATACAGACAAAAATAACATGGAGGAACTCAAGAGTATATTGACAGGATTAATGCAAGTAGTGAAAGAGGTAAAAGAATAGTTAAACTTAAAAAAGATTATGAAGGAAAAGAGAAAATCTGCCAAAAATAAAAGGAAGAATTTAATAAACAAGTATAATTATTAAGGAAAAGACTTGACGCTCAAAACAAAAAAATGAGGAAAAATAACATAGTAGGAAAAGGTTTAGAAGTAAAGGACAAGATACCAAAAGAAGCTGTAAGTGATCTATTAAGAAATGAATTGCAAATAATATGTAATATAATATCTACTATAACTTTCAATAATAGAGTTCAAGCACCAGTCACAATTGCTGAGATTGAAAATTATGAAGATAAAAACAAAATTATGAAAAATAAAAGTAAGTTTATGTATATTGAAAATGATATGACACAGGATGAACAAAAGGCACAGACGGAGATTAAAAAAAAAGCAAGAGAAGAAAAAGCTGAAGGAAAAAATGTAATTTTTTTATAATAAATTACATATAAATGAAAAAGAACAAGTATGGAACTTTAAGGACAGCAAATTAGAAGAAAACAAGTAGCTAGTAGAAAGTAATTGGAATGGAATAACAAAAAACATAAAAATTTCAATGAAAAAAATCTCAAAATAAAAGAACAAATTCATTCAGATAATACGGGTAATACTAAAAACCGATCAAGACAAAACTAAAGGAAATGTAAAGATTTATTATTAGGCACTAGAAATGTAACAAGGACCAGGAAGGCAGAGATAAATAAAAATTTGAAGAACTGAAAAAAGAAAGGTAAAAAAATTATAGATTAATTTTAGGCTCCTGAATCGTTAAAGGAACAAATTCGGAAGGTTCTTATAAAAATTTAGAACGAATAGGGAATAAATATAATTTATATATAGTGGCCTTACAGGAAACTAAAATAAAGGAAAAAAAAATTTGAGAAATAAAGGATTATATTATTTTTAATAGTAACTAAGAAACAAAATATTTTGGGGTAGCTTTTATGATTAAAAAGAGAATGAAGGAAAGCATTACAGAATTTAAGCCTATTGCAGAAAGCATTTGTACTATAAGAATAAGACGAAAATTTTGAAAAATCACAATAATAAACATAAATGCACCAACCAACAATCAGTATGACGAAATCAAAGATAGATTTTAAGAACACCTATGTCAAGTCTTGAATAATATACCAAATATGACAAAAATAATAGCAGGAGATTTTAATGTTCAAGTAGGTAGGGAAGAAATATATAAACAAGTAACAGGCGGTCAAAGGAAGCATGAGGTGACAAATAAGAACGGACTAAAACTAAAATTTGCCTTACAGTCAGACCTAAAAATTATGAGAACCAGCTTCACGAGGACGGATATCTATATGGGCACATGGAAGGCACCAGAACAGAACATATATAACCAAATAGACCATATTTTAATTGGAAAAAATCATGCCAGGGTTATCAAAAATGTAAAAAGTAGAAGAGGAGCTGATTGTGACTCTGACAATTTCCTGGTACATGTTTAACTGGAACAAGAACTGCCACAAAAAGGCTAAAGAAAATATAGCTGCAAGAGAAAAATGCAGTATAGTGGCACTTCTGGACAAAAATAAAAAACAAGAATGTGAGAATTCAATAAAAGAAAATATACAGACAGAGAACATTTCTAAGGATAATTTAAAAAAAAATATTATCCACAGCATCCAGAAAAGTCCCGACGATTCATAAAAGGAAAAATACTAATTGTTGGTATGATGACGAATATAAAAATGGTTAAAATAAGAAAGAAAATGCAAAAAATAACATAAATATTGACGACAATGACATAAACCGACGTGTAAATTATGAAGAAAATTATAAAGGAATCGCGCTACTTGATGTTGCTTATAAGATCTTAGCACTATTTATTAGAAACTGATTGAAAGAATAATTTGAGAAAATATTAAGGGAATACCAGGTAAGATTTCGACATAACATATCTGCTTTGAATCAGATTCATTTGTTAAAGCAAATAATTGCGCATAGTTACGAACAAGCAATTTGCCACTGAAGATCTTATTTATTGATTTAAAATAAGCGTGTGATTTATTTATAATCGAAAAGTTATACAACATACTGAGAGAACTAGGAATCTACAAGTAATTAATAAATCTCATAGAAATGACACAAAGAGATACTAACGGTAGAGTTATATATAGTTATATAGTAAAATGTCGGAAAGTTTTCGTATGAAGAAATACTTACGGCAAGGTGATCCTATTTCTCCGATTTTTTTCAATTTAATCCTAAAATGGGTCCTAAAAAATGGTGAAATAAAACAAAATGGGACCATATACGAATATAAGCATTAATTAATGCTTATGTAGATAATATTACCATTCTGGCATATTCAGAAGAAGAGCTGAAAAATGTTTTTAGAAGATTGGAGAAAACAGCAAAAAGTACTGGACATAAACGAGGAAAAGACGAAATTCATTCAATTAGGAAAGGAGGATAGCGGAAAGTTTAAAGTTATTTTAGAATCAAAAAAGTACAATTACGAAGAAATAAATGAATTTGTGTATCTAGGAGGATAAACGACGAAGATGGATCGAAACAAGACTAACAAAAGGTAGTAAATGTTTAGGTGCGCTGACAAGTTATATAAAATCTAAAATGGTATCAAAAAACGTTAAAATAAGGGTACATAAACCAGTAATAAAACCCACAGTTTTGTATGGATGTAAAATATGGACATTATAGAAAAGCTGTGCTCGTAATACTAAGTATTTTTCAAGCAGTACTCACATCATATATGGATGAATTACTTTACTAAAGAATGGCTTTAATATCTTAATTAATAACGAAGATGATGGAGTGCGACTGTGTGGAGGTTGAGGTTCGGCGAGTTAATTAACTGTGACACTGATTGCAAAACTACAACTCAATATATTTACATTGACAGTAAAAACATAAACACAGATACAAAGTTACATAGTGAATATAGCATAGAGTTGGGTGCCGGAGCTAGGCGACATTGGCGCCAGCGCCAGTGGCGGGAAGATTCAAACAGCCGGATTGCCATCTCCAACACTCCTCCTCAATCTTGGCAGTTTGAGCTCCGGTACTTTGTCAAAGAATATTCAGAGCTGCTGGACTCCTAGGCTGGACCTCAGCTCCTGGAAACTCGTACGGGGTAGCCCCTTGGTGAGGATATCCGCCACCTGGTTGTTGGTCCGGATGTATTTGACATCGATCTGGCCCGTCATCTGCATGCCCCTTATGAAGTTATACTTCACGTCGATGTGCTTTAGCCTGTTGTGCTGCCATCTTTGCAGGAGGTGGATGCAGGACTGGTTGTTCTCGTAGATGGTGATCGGGATTGGGCAGCTGACCTCCAGTTCCTCCAGAAGTCCTCTCAGCCAGATCAGCTCAGTGCATGCCGTGGCAAGCGCCACGTACTCCGCCTCGGTTGACGACAACGCGACCGTGGTCTGCTTTTTGGTCGTCCAGGTGATCGTGGCCCCGTGGACTTGAAACAGGTATCCCGAGACTGATTTCCGGTCTGCACTTCCGGCCCAATCAGAGTCCGCATAACCGACTAGGGGAGTCGAGTTATGTTTTGGGTAGGACAGGCCGAAGTCCTTGGTCTGTTGCAGGTACTGCAGTACCTTCTTGAGACCGTTCCACTGTTCTTCGGTGGCGTTGCTCTGGAACCTGCTGTGGAAATTCACTGCGGCACTGATGTCCGGCCTCGTGGTCAGCATCGCGTACATCAGGCAGCCTACGAGCTGTTGGCAGGGCTTCTCCTTGATGATGACATCTCCGTCAGTGTCTTCAGCAGGCTTTACATCCATAGGAGTGTGCTCAGTTCTCTGAACGTTGATGCCCAGGAACGTCTTCAGCTCTCCTAGGTCCTTCATGCGAAATCTTTGCTGAAGGAGAGAAACGACATTATTTAGAGCTGTCTGCTGGTTGCTCGCCATGAGGATGTCGTCCACATAGACGAGGAGAAAGACATTTGTCCAGCTCGGATTGGACGAATCCGTGCAACCGCACAAAATTGTCGAACTCTTCGTTCCATGCTCTAGGCGCCTGTTTCAGGCCGTAGAGCGTCTTATTCAGTCTACATACTTGACCTCTTCCACTATCGAACCCTTCAGGCAGCTTCATGTAGATCTCCTCCTGAAGTCGGCCATGCAGGAACGCATTTCTAACGTCCATCTGCCTAGTGAGCAGATCTTCGTTGTTGACGATGGCTAAGAGGGTCCGAAGTGTGGTCAGCCGGGCAACTGATGCGTACACCTCGTCATAATCGAACCCCTTTCGCTGTAAACAGCCTTTCGCGACCAGCCGTGCCTTGAACTGCACGATTTCTCCCTTCTCGTCGCGCTTCTGCTTGAACACCCACTTGTTGTTGATCGCCTTCTTCCCTGGTGGCAGTGAAGAAAGGGTCCAAGTCTGGTTGTCGTCGAGTGCTGCCAGCTCCTCCTCGACAGCCTCGTACCAGTGTTCAGCGTCCCTCGATCTCGCTGAACGACGCCGGCAAGTCCTCCACGAACATCTCGGCATTGAGTGCCAAGACGACGTAGTCCTGCAGGTGTCTGGGCGCTGTCCTGTTTCTCGTGCTCCTCCTCAGGGGCGGTTGGGTGGTGTCCTGCTCCTCCTGGAGGGTCCCACCATCCTCGGCACTGTGAAACTTCAGGTCCTCGTCGTCGGTCTCTCTCTCTTCCGAGTCCTGGTGCGTCGATCCTTTCTGCTGCTGTAGCGGTCTCTTGACCTGGTGCGCCGGTCCTTTGGTCTGATGCGCCGGTCCCTTGGCCTGCCTGGCCGGCGCCTCTTCGTACTCGTAGAAGTCTTCCGGCTGGCTTCGCTGTTGTCTTCTGGGCTGCTGCTCATCGAAGATGACGTCGCGCCCGTAGAGGATCTTCGCATCCTCCGGAGACCAAAGCCTGTAACCGTTGGGACAGTAGCTAATCATGTAACATACCTTTGATCTCGGTCCGAATTTCCCTTCCAGAAGTGGTTTTGGCAGGTGCAGGTACGCTTTGCAGCCAAACACCTTCAGCTTTTTGAGGTCGACCTTCTGCCCGAACAGATCGGCAGGCACGGCCTTTTCCAGTGCACTTGTAGGGGATCTGTTGATCAGGTACACCGCTGTCATTACTGCTTCGGTCCACAGGCGCTTTGGAAGGGTTGACTCGAGCAGCATACACCTTGCCTTTTCCAGGATGGTCCGGTTCATCCTCTCCGCTACCCCGTTCTGCTGGGGTGTGTGACGGATGGTAAACTCGAACTGGATCCCGTGCTGATAGAAGTGCTCCCTCATTTCTGTGGACAGATATTCCCTACCGTTGTCGCATCTGAATCGCGAAATTTTCCGGTTGAAGTGAGTCGTGGTCATGGCTTCGTACAGCTTAAAGCAATGGAAAACTTCCGACTTCAGCTTCAGGGGATAGGCTACCGTGAAATGTGTGTAGTCGTCGAGGAACGTAAGCACGTAGCGCTGTCCACTATAGGACGGTGGATCCATAGGGCCGAACAGGTCGCTGTGCACCAGCTGAAGTGGTCTTGTGGCGCGCTCGCGTGCTTGTTGGTGAGGCATTCGTGTCTGTTTACCTTGCACGCAAGTTAGGCAGACTAGCTTGTTATCTCCCGCGCAGGCAGCATCCACACCCTTGACCAGCGACTTCAGCTTCTGCAGCGAGCTCATGCCGATGTGCCCCAAGCGCCTGTGCCAGAGCTCGGTGCCCTTTTCCATCTCACATAGGTTTGCCGTTTCCCCAGGGATCTTGAAGAAGAGCTCATATAGTTTCTGCTTCCTATTTGCGACTGCGATCGTTTTGCCAGCTTTCCGAATAACGCCTTTGCTGTGCTTAAAAGTAATTACGTGACCATTCCTCTCTAGAACTGGAACAGAAAGTAGGTTGAACTGAAGACCCGGGACTACGAGGACATTCCGAATGATGATCCGGTTTGTCTTTCCATCTACTGTTGACTGCACGTGAATGTCGCCTCGTTTTGTCGCGGTCATAGTCGAACCTGTCTTGGCGCTTTTGATTGCAATATTGCGCTCAAGAGTTCTGATGTTAGAGAGAAATGCTTCAGAGTTTACCAAATGTTCGGATGCACCCGAATCCAGGTACCACTGCATCGTTTCAGTGCCCTCTGGACCAGCAAAGAAACTGTATACCACCCTCTCCTCCTCCTCCTCCTCCTTTTCCTCTACCTCGGCGACGTGTGATTCCCGATGAGGCTTCTCTCGGTGTGTCGGGGGCTTCCTGCATTCCGTCCAGAAGTGTCCATAACGGCCGCAGTTGTGACACTGGTAGTTCCTCTTGTCGACGGGCTTCTAGGCGAAGTTGGTCTTGGCCTTGGGAGGCCACTTGGTGCGCTGCGGATAGGTCGAAAAAGCCGTCGATGGTTGGGCCTCTCCGTCGGAGCGCGCCCCAAGCCGCTTCGCCTGCTCGTCGAGGAGCCGCTTCTTCACGAAGCTGAGAGTGAGATGATCTTCGGAGAGAGTCTCGATGGCGGTCACGACAACGTCGTGCTCCGGAGGCATGGTGAGGAGGAGGTGACACACGACGTTGTTCTCTTCCATCGTTGCCCCGGTGGACTTGAGGTCCCGAACAAGTTTGTCAAACTTCAGGAAGTGGGCCTCAAGAGTTTCCTCGCTTGAATTAAATTGCATGGTTAAAAGGGTTTTGCGAATTAGCAGTTGACTGGCAATCCCTTTCCTGGCGAAAGCCTTTCGCAAGGATTCCCACATGTCAAAAGAAGTTGCTGCATCTTTGACATATTCCAGCTGATTATCTCTTTTCCTATTTTTATCCCCAGTCATCTGATCCTTCAGCACTAGCAAACATTCACAAATCTTACCGTATCTCGATAAATTAGTAAATCTACATAAACTAGGCCTACAGCCGACAAAAATCAGTCTGTGTTTGCGAGTAATCCGACACCGAACACCAACCGACACCATTACGTGAAATTTCGTATCCCCATCGCAAGGTGAACTAGTTAGCGTCTTGTCGCCTCTGGCGAGTAATCCAAGGTGTTCTTACCCGTGAGCTTGTGCACAATTCCGAGGCTTTACGTCTCCTTTCATTGTCTTTATTCACCGAATAACCCGCCGCGAGGTGAACCTGTTAACGTAGCGGCGCTTCTAGCGAGTAATCCTAGGCGTGAGTTAAAGCACAATTCCGGGGTTTCCCAACTACTGACACTCTCTTTACGTCACCGCTCTATTTACCTAATAAGTCGAGGCGAGGTGAACCAGTTAGCTTCGCGGCGCCTGTGATGAGTAATCCCGGGCACCTATACTCGTGAGCTGGTGCACAATTCAGTGGTTTCACCACTCTCTTTCACTATCTTCACGTCATCATCCTATTCATCGAATAACCCGACGCAAGATGAACTAGTTACCGTCACAAGTAATCCCAGGCGTTCGTACCCGTAAACTGATACACAATTCTAGTGAATTTCTGATTCAATGATAGTCGCGATACCCGCCATGTTTTTTTTGCTCAAATCCATATACCCGGCCGGTTACCTATCAGTTGCAATACACCGTACCCTAACCAAGACGTTAAACCAATTTAAAAAGAGAATACAGCTATGAGTTTTAGTGTACCACTGTTTTCTGGAGCAATTAAAAGTTTCCAGTTCACTTCAAGTGATATTTTTTTTCTTTGATACTACCCTCTTCACCTTTGATCCAGCTATCCCGATCCCGACTGTTGTCGCCCGAGCAACCATTCGCCAACATTTTTGCAGCAGATCAAAAAATCTGGTACAAGTAAAAAATGTTTTTAATTTGAAATGAAGTATTATAAGATTAAGTAAATTTAAACTGATGGGGGAAAATTACTGGATACGTCATAAAATAAGTGTGATTCAAGGTAAGTTCCCCAATTATATTATATCTTTGGAATATTTTTAGTGTTCTGAAGTGTCTAATGCCATTTATGAATCACCTTGGTATTACCAGTCCCTGCCACGTGTCAGAAGAGGAGTGATTCTAGTTATTCAGAAAGCCCAGAAAGAAATAAAATTGAATGCTGGAGGTCTTATTACATTAGACTTAGTCAACTTTATTAAGGTACTTGTTAATATTTTACAAAACGTAGATCGTTAAGAAACTGATAGTTTGTGTTATTGTTTATGTCTCCTGGCTTTGGCTATATATATATATATATATATATATATATATATATATATATATATATATATAAATTAATTTAACGGTGTTAGGATGTAAGTTTTTTAAAAAGATTTTATTTTATTCACAAATAAGAGATCTTTATTGCTCTGTGATTACATCAAGACTGTAGTTACATTACATTTCCATATTTTTGTACAAGCAAGTAATATGAAGCTAACATGGTACGGCGCGGGAACATCCGCTGGTAAGGACTGCTGAGTCTGGTGGTTCAGGTTATGTAACACCTCCCTCCTTGAAACGAAACTCTAGGGTGGAACGACTTGAGTTTCGCAAAATGCTGCGGGATTCGGGTCAGCTATCTTTTTCTGTAAAAGTTCATTTTTACATTTTATCAAAAAAATAGAGCATAATCACAAGCGAAAGGATGGTAACGCCAATGATCGAGCCCACTGAGAAATTGTTGTGAAGATTGATTGATTCGATGGGAAGTGCTTCTTGAAGTTGGATTTGGTGTAATTTGTCTAAGGACACCTTGTCCAGTTTTAACTTCTCGACTTGTAATACTGATGAGTTTCGCATGGTAATCCCTTCGAGGCTCATTGGATGACCTGGTATTATTGTTAATCTGTTGGCATAGACATTTGTTGATACTTTAATTGAACAATTCGGAGGAATCACGATTAAATAAGTTCCTTTAAGGGATGCGATAGTATTTTGTTTGCAGGATGTCTGTATTTTCTGTTGTTTTGGAAATATTCCGATGTAATGGGCTTCGTTGATTTCCAATATTACTCTTTCAGTGATTTTGACTGGTATTTGTTGGCAATTATTAGCTGTTGTGTCAGTCGATAGGATTGAGGATAGACATTCTTATTCCTTTTGCAGTTGAAGAGGATTTGTGTTTTCGCACAGGAATTCTGATTGTAGATCGGTGCATCTTTCGTTACTGTATTGGTATGCATGGTTGCTTATTGATAGGTACGTGGCAGGTGGAATAATGGTTGATTGGTTTGAATTAGGAATAGAAAATAGATGATAATGATCAAATGTATCAGGATGTATTAAGGGGAAAATCTAGTGAAAACATAATTTTTTCATTAATGATGTGAACTTTAATTTTGATAACGTGATAATATTTTAATAAGTCGTTAGTATTTGCATTCAAAAATAGTAATTGTTTATGATCATAAATGGAGTGTAATTCTTTAATCATATCTTGTACTGCATTTTCTATCTCTTCTAAATAGTTTAATAATGAATCGAGATTATATTTTAATTGTTCCAGAATTTCTTTTGCATCCAAATAATGAGAAAAGGCAAAATTTGATTTATTTATTGATTGAATAAGCTCGTTTGTTCTGTTTTCAATATTGTTTTGATTATTAATAATGAGTGTCATTGTTTCATTGATGTTTGCCATTATATTTTTTGAAAGTGATATTTGTTTATTGAATTTGATAACAATTTTATTTTCATTAGTTTGTAGCTTTTTAATATAGTTGTGAATTTCCTGAGCGTCGTCGTTGTCCATATTTCCGGTAATAAATTTAACAAGTGATCCTAGGGGGTTAATAATTCCTCGTTTTTGACGTTTGTCGGGATAGAATGTTTTGAATTTTCTGTTTACAGTATTTAATTGATATTTAAGATGTTCATAGTAATTATTCAAAGTGTTATAAATATCGGGTGAAGCAGATTCTATTATGTTCTTAAATTTATTGAAATTTTCATTTAGTAGATCAATTCGATTTTTGATAATTTTTAGATCAATGTAGTGTAGGAATGTGTGGGAGGATGTTTTAATTCTGGCTTGACCTAACTTGAAAGGAAGGATTCCAGGATTATTTTCTAAGTTCCGTATTTGTACGTCCTGTGTCTTTGTCATGTGAAGAGTGGCAAGTCTGCAACAAGGAAGGCTTTTTTATTACCTTGTCTTCTAAAATTTTAAATTTATTATCATTATCATTCTTTTTTGTTTTAAAACTAAAAGTCTTTTGTCTGGGTCGTTTTATATTACTTAAGTGAATGTTTTTGGAAGTGTTGCCATGTTCAGGTTTTATTTCTGCCGTTTTTAAATGTTGGTTAACTGTTTCGATTTTTTCTGGTTTAAATTTATTGTTAGTCTTACTTTGTTTTTGCTTGTTCTTTACAAATACTGTTTCAGGAATTTCAGGGAGTTCTTCACGGTTTTTATTTGCATAATTAATAGTTCTGTGTTTATATTGCTCATTGGTTTCTTTGATTTTATTATATAACAATTTAATTTTTTCTTTATGATTAATGATATAGTTGTTAACTAATTGTTTTTCTAATTTGACATCTAGGGGTGATTTTACATCTAAATGGCCTGTTATAATTTCGCAAGGTTTAAGTTTGGTAGCGGAGTGAATAGAATTATTATAGGCTAATAATGCGTAATTAATTTTTGTTTCGATTGGTTCTTTTTTGTATTCATCTTGATTGTTTAATAGTCAAATATGTTCAACGAGTGTTGAGTGAAACCTTTCGATTAATCCGTTCGATTCCGGATGTTGTGAGCTAATAAAGTGAAGTTTTACTTTGTGAACTTCTAATAATTCTTTAATGAGAGAGTTTTTGAATTCTAGGCCGTTGTCCGAAATTATTTGGTCAGGTATACCGTGATGTGTAAAATACTTAATGAGGTTGTTTACGACTTCTATACCTTGTCCAGAGTTTAGTCTATAAGCTTGGGCGTATCTCGAAAATGCGTCAATGATTGTTAAAAATTTTTGTTTTTCCAAAGTGATTGAATCAATATGCAGAATTTCGAAGGGTTTTGTAGGAGTAGGGGATATATTAAATTTTGGTTTTAATGGTACTCTGTCGTATTTTGTTTTCAAACATATTTCGCATTCGTTGATATATGTTTGTACGAATTTTCTCAAATTTGGCCAATAGTATTTTTTCTTTATTTGCATTACGGTCTCGTCGAGTCCTCGGTGGTTAATTTTACTCTCATGATAATTTTGAATAACGTTTTTAATATCGTCCGGGTCTTCAACATCTAAAAGCTTTTGGGTATATTTTACAAGTTGAATTTCTGAATTCTTAAAATATTTTTGTATTACTGAACTAAATTTTTCGTAGATTGGATCTTCGAAATATACACAATACTTAACTTTTGGAGTGATATATTCTTTAACAAAATTGATAATGTCTTTAACAAAATTATTTTTTGATATTTCTATTATAAAACGTTGTGTATTTTGAAATAATTTTACAATTTTTGGTTTTTTCGGATCAAAATTAACTTCCGATACGATGATTTGATTTGTGCCAAAATTAACAGGTTTATCGCAAATTGGAATTCCTACAATCGGGTTTTCTCTACTAGTGTGTACAGTCTCGTCATCTGATATGTCGTTATCGTTATTTTCTTCGTCTGGTTGTACTATCAGTGAAATTGTATCCAGGTTTTTATCTCCGTCCGCTTGTGCCGCGTTATCAAAGTTTTTGTTAAAGTCTTTTATATAATCAAATATTCCGCCAGAATTATCTATCGTTTCGTTTGTGTTAATTTGGATTCGGGATAATGCGTCAGCGTTTTTGTTTAGCGCGCCTGGTTTATATTCAATTTTGTAGTCGAACTCTGCTAGTTTGAGTCTCCATCTCACAAGTTTGGAGTTGGGTTCTTTCATTTTAAACAACCATTCTAAAGGTTGATGGTCAGTGTAGATGGTAAATTTACGTCCGAATAAGTATGGTCTAAAATGTTTTACTGCCCATACGATTGCCAAAGTTTCTTTTTCGATAGTTGCATATTTAGATTTGGTGTCATTTAAGGTACGACTAGCATAAGCTATCGACAAGTCCGAACCAACTTTGCCCTGGGACAATATCGCGCCAATTGCATAGTCGCTCGCGTCTGTTGTCAGGTTGAATGGTTGGTTGAAGTCAGGGTATTGCAATGTCGGTTCATTTGATAAGAGATTTTTGCATGTGTTGAAACAATTTACATAGTCGGGGTTTTGTGTGTCAATTTTAGAGTCCTTTTTTAAACATGAAGTCAACGGCTTTGTTAATTTTGCAAAATTGTTTATAAATTTGCGGTAGTAACCTAATAATCCGAGAAAGGCTTTAATTTCGCGTGTAGTTTTCGGCAAAGGATAATTTTGAATAGCTTTGATTTTTGCAGGATTAGGCTTGATTCCTTCTGATGTTATTAGATGGCCAAGATATGTTACTTCTTTTTTCAAAAATTCTGATTTATCTGGTTGTACTTTGAGATTACTTTCACGCAGTTTTTGAAAAATTTGTTTTAAATTTATAATATGTTCTTGGAGAGACGATGAATATATTATTATGTCGTCCATGAATACAAAACAAAATTTATTAAGAAATTCTCTCAAGACATTGTCCATAACTCTATGAAAGGTTGATGGAGCATTTTTTAAGCCAAATGGTGTTCTTAAGAATTCGTAATGTCCGTGTTCCACGTTAATTGCTGTCTTTTGTATATCGTCTGGGTGCATTTCAATTTGGTGAAATCCACTCGCCAAATCTAAAGTTGTGAAGTATTGAGCTCGTCCAAGTCTGTCTAATATGTCTGATATGTTGGGAATAGGGTAGCGATCGTCTATAGTTTTTTCGTTTATCTTTCGATAATCGACAACTATTCGCCACTTTTGTTTTCCGGAGGCATCAACCTTCTTTGGAACGATCCAAATAGGTGATGACCATGGTGAGTCACTTGGTCGTATTATACCTTGTTTCAACATGTTATTTATCTGTCTTTCAACTTCCGGTTTGTGTACAAATGGGTAACGGTAAGATTTTGTGTGAACTGGAATTTCGTCTTTGGTTATTATTTTATGCTTAATTTTATTTGTAAAGGTTAATGGGGTACCTTCTCGATAAAATATATCGGAGTATGACGCTACTAATTTTTCTATTTGATATTTTTCTTCAGAGTTCATATGTTCCGTGCGTAACATATTAATTATATCTGATTTTTTGAATTCTTTGTTATCGTTCGGGTTGTTATTGACAATAGCGTTAAATAACTCAAATTCTATATTATTAAAGGGGTCAACTTTAATAGGGTCGTATACATGGATTTCTTGAGGTGCAATTATGTTGTTGTAAATATCAACTGGGGCATATCCGTTTCTACAGTGCGATAAACATTTTCTAATTTCACAATTTGAAACTCTAGTCTGTGGGATTATAATATCGCCGTCTTTTGAATTTACTGGAATTTTTAATGATTCTAAAGTATTAGGTTCTAAACGAGCAAAAAATAATAATTTTCTTTTAGCTTCGTAGTGGCATAATTTCAACACTGTATTTGGAGTTTTGAAGAGAGAATAGTTCAGATCTAATTGTACATTTAAGTCTTTTAGGGTATCGTATCCGATTAAACCGTCAAAGAAATGATGAAATTTGAATAGGTAAAATTTTACGGTCTTATTAACATTAAATTCCGGGAAAGCTGGGATTTCGATGCAAGAGTCTCTTTTAGCTGTTTGAAATATTGAGGAGATAGTGAAATTTTCCTTTTTTATATTATTTTTAAAATATTTTTCCGCAATGTCAGGATTTAGAAAAAATTTTGTTGCTCCAGTATCTATTAGTAATTTTAATGGTGGATTTGATATTTTAATAAAGGGTAGGTCTTTTTTGTCGTATATTGAATGTAGTTCTATGTTTGGTTCTCTTTCAGGCTGGACTGGGGAAAATTTTGATTCTCTTCTATTGGTTCTTGTTCGTAAATGTTTTCGATTTCGTCAGTGCTGTATAAATTGTCTTGTGGATAATATTCAATGCTATCGGTCTCATAATTTTCATAATACGAGTAATGTTCAGTAGGGTCATAATATTGTGTTGGTTCTACGTTAAATAATTCTTCTGAAACAAATTTTGGTTGTCCTTGATTTTGAGTTCTTTGTTGTCTAAAGTCAGGTTTTGGGAAAGTTCCATGAGATATTCCGCTCATAGGTGTAGGTTTTGATTGTATAGGGCGGTTTGCGGAGCCTTGTGGTTTCCAAACATTTATTGTGTTAGGTCTTGGATTTGTGTTACCAAACACTTGTTGGTTAGTGAAAAATCTTTGGGGATGGACTGGTCTATGTTGTAAGCGAATAGGGTTACTTGGAAAGAATTGTGGTTGATTTGGAAATTGTTGAAATTGTGGATAAGACATTGTTAATGGGGGTCGAGTGAATTGCATTTATCTCGGGACTGGCATATTTACTTGGTGAGGTTTGTGATTAATAATTTTGTTCGAAACTGGGGTTTTTTGTAAGTGTCTGATATTATTTTCGGAAACAATGTATTGTCTACTTTCCGCTAAGGTGGTTGGTTTCATGGCCCGAATAGTTAAACCTAACGGTTCCTATAGACCGGCTAAAAATATTTTTAGGGCATGGGTATTATAAAAATTCTTTTTAACAGTTCGAATGGCTTCATCAGCTTCGTGAATGTCGATGTAATTGTGTAATGCACTTAAATTTGACATTACTCTCGTATAATATTTCAAGGCTGGTTCGTCTTTTTGACGGAGCTGATCCAAGTCAAACAATAAACCATTCTCATCGCGCTGATCGCCAAAATGCGCAACGAGAGCGTCTTTTACAGTTTTCCAATCTTTGGAGATGCAGGTGGTGTATACCTCACGTGCAACTCCGGTTAATTTTGCGTAAATTCCATAAACTACAGTGATATTCTGGACACAATTAATATTTTCTGGTTTTGGATCCCAATAGGTTTTAATTACGTAAAGCATTTGCTATATCTAGAAATGAGGATAATTCGGATGGATTGCCGTCAAATCTAGGTACAATTTCTAATAATTTTGTTTCGAATTTCGGTACTAGTGACATGATTAAATTAGTATTTTCTTCTATAGCTAAGTTTGATAAAATATTGTTAATTATAGTTAAATCTAAATCTGTATCTATGCTACTTTGTGGGTAATCTAAATCTAACTCGTTTTCACTATTTTTCGCGGTGGAAGAGGTAGAAGATAGCGAGGAGTCTGACATAAATAGGAAAGCAACTTACAAAACCAATGCGATGATTTTCATCCCTGATAGATGTCCACGATGGAGTTCTCCAGGTATGGTGGCGGTTGGATTCTCGATGAATTCTTGCTGGGTCGCGGTTCCGTTATTGAGTAAACAATTGATATTGAAGGTTTATTCGCGGTGAATTTCCTCTCAATATTCTACCGACTGCGCCAATTAATTTAACGGTGTTAGGATGTAAGTTTTTTAAAAAGATTTTATTTTATTCACAAATAAGAGATCTTTATTGCTCTGTGATTACATTAAGACTGTAGTTACATTACATTTCCATATTTTTGTACAAGCAAGTAATATGAAGCTAACATGGTACGGCGCGGGAACATCCGCTGGTAAGGACTGCTGAGTCTGCTGGTTTAGGTTATGTAACATATATATATATATATATATATATATATATATATATATAGTATAGAAACTAATCACCTTTCTTTTAATAAATAATATTTTTTTAAATAATATACCTACGAGTTTTATTATATTATAATTGGCGCAGTCGGTAGGATGCGCGAAACAAAGTATTAATCGAAATCACGAGAAAAGTGATTAATTCGTTAAAATTAGTCTTCAATGTTAATTCGCGTAACACCTAAAAAATTACGACAAGTGACCTGGTCGTAGAGACCCCTGACCGGTAGTGTGAGCCAGGACATCTAGGTCGTCTCCACGAGTCAGCAGTCCGTGCAACAGACGAAACACTTATCTATTCCGAATCTTATCGCTATCCCCATTGTCATCGTGAAGAAATAAAGACACAAGTTTACAATCTCATAAAAGATAATATTATACATGAAATCTGTTCCCCTTAGAGTTTATAAAAAAACGGACCCTTCCGGAAAACGAAATTTTAGAATGATGATAGATTATCGAAAATTATATTCAAAAACTATTGGCGACAACTTTCCGATCCTAAATATCACTGACGTATTGGACAAATTAGGCAGAAACGTTTATTACACGACATTAGTATTACAATCCGAAATTCATCAAAATCAAAGGACAGATAATAGTATTCAAAAAACTGCTTTTAACATAGACAAAGAACATAATGAATTCACAAGAATGCCCTTTAAACTTAAGATTGCAGCAGCACCTTTCAAAGATTAATAAATTACGGGTTACGTGACTACATAAAAAAAATGTTTATTATATTTGGATGACATTATTATTTTAAGAACAAGTTTGCAAGAACATTTAGAAAGTATTAGTTTAAAAAAAAGTGTAATTCAATCCTGGCAAAATTAAAGCAATCAAAGAATACCCAATACTCAAAACTCGAAAAGAAATTAAATCATATTTAGGACTTACAGTTATTACAGAAAATTTATACCAAATTATATAAAATTAACTAAACCCTTAATCCAAATAGAAAATTGACATTAAAAATAAAACTTGTATAGAAAGTTTTGAAAAAAGCAAAATTTTTAAATAAATTCGGCCATTTTAATTAATGGTTATAGGTTTAGACAACTGCCTTTAGATTGAATGGTCTTCAGTTTAAATCCAACTACTGGAATTTTTTTCCATAATTATACATTAAAAAAATATAATTGTTAGTAATAATTCTTAATTAATTGTGTTGCCAATTTATTTGTTAATAAATTTGTATATTAAATGTTTTTTTTTATATCATTATAATTTGATTTAATTTAATTACCTCATTGATAGTTTTGCAAAACATTTACAATTTTGTAACATTAAATACAGAAAATATTTTAAAAAAAGAAACACGTACTGTTGGAATTGAACTGGGGACTAAAAAAATTTGAGTGAAGCTAGCGACGGATTCGCAGCGGCCGATTTGATTAGAAATAAAATTTGGATAACCTATAAAACTGCTGCAGAGCTGCAATTACCTATAAAAATCAAATAGCTTTGGAACAATGATTATTATGTGTAATAAAACATTTATAACGAATATAATTGTGTAATACATAAAATATTTCATTATTATTCTTGGAAGTGTTAGTGACAGGTGTTTTTTGCTGTGCTCTTGTTAAAAAATGTATTCTAATTCTGAATTAGTGGATATGTTGCTAATTTATGGTGAAGTGGGACAAAAGGCGGTTTAAGCAGCAGATCTGTATTCCGAACGGTATCCCGCAAGACGCTAGTCTGATCACAGGGTGGTCATCACTGCGACACAACATCTTCGCGACACAGGCAATTTAAAAAGAAGTAATAGATGTCGGCGGTCGCAGAGTACACCACAACGTTGAAGATGAAGTCTTAGACTTGGTGCATGTTGACCCGACAATTAGTAGCAAAGGAATATCTCGTGTTGTAGGAGAAATATCTGATACGGGTGTTTTAAACATTTTACACAACAATGATTATCATCCATTCCATTCTCAATCTATTCAAGGATTAATGCCTCCTGATCACCAAGCTAGAACGATATTTTTTCAGTGGATTCTGTAACAACATGCTGCTAATTTTAATTTTACTTCACTTATAATATTTAGTGACGAAGCATTTTTCACACGTGACGGTGTCCATAATTTCCACAACAGTCATTATTGGGCTCAAGAAAATCCACATGTTGTAGTAAGAAGTACTTTAGAACACAGATTTTGATTAAATGTTTGGGCTGGTTTCTTCAATGGGAATTTCCTTGGACCGTACATACTGCCCAATAGAATAAATGGTGACCAGTATTTGGAATTTTTACGAAATTTTCTGCCAGAACTATTAGAAGATGTTCCCTTACTCGTTCGTCAAAATTCGTGTTTTCAGCATGATGGTGCTCCATCTCATTTTTCAAGAAATGTGCGGCAGCATTTAAATAATACTTATGGGCACAGGTGGATTGGCCCTGCAGGTCCTATATCGTAGCTACCAAGATCACGTGACCTCCCTTTAATTTTTATCTATTTAAAATCCTTGGTGTATGTTAATCAAAACCTTCCTGGAACTGTTGAAGGATTGAGGATGCGGATTCAAAACTGTGCTGAACTTATTAAACCAGAAAATCATATGATCCTGGCATGAAGTGCCTCACTAATTCAACGTAGTGCACTGTGTGTAGCTGTGCGAGGTAACAATTTTGAACAATATTTATGAGTCTTGTGTTTATTCTTGAATTGACTGTTTTTTGTGATCGTTCGTGGAATTATTATTGTCAGGTGTCAAAATTGCACAGGGTTGCGTACTGCCTCATATTCGGGCCGTATTATTGCCAAAGAAAACTGAGAAATAAACATAAATTATTATTAAACAATTATAAACAATCGGTTTTTTAAGAACCATAAAATATTGTATTAAAAAAGATATCTAATATCAATTATGCAAATTTACTTATTTTGAACAATATTTTATGAGTTTTGTGTTTATTCTTGTATTGATTTTTAAGGTAAGTTTTTTTCATATTATTATTGTAATTTAAAAATTAAAAGTTTCTGGTATTGTCGCTATTTATCAGTTAGTCATGCTGTTTTTTTTCTTTACTAAAAATAAGTCTGCGAAATATTAATATTAATCTTTGATATGGTTCAATGAACTTTAAAAAAAAATTACGTGAGAAATAATTAAGATTTGTTTGTACAGAAACATTATGTAAATTAATTTCAAGTAATTAAGGTATGTTTTTATATACAGAAGAATGCCAAGGCATTGTCAGTGGTCCAGTGGTACCAAAAATGTTACTTTAATGAAAACTATCCTTAAATACGCAAATTTTTTAAAAATTCTTTCACTTTCGTAATCTACACATGTTATAATACTCACCCTTATATTTATGACATTAAAATCATTTACAACCTGTATAATTTAAAACATGCAAGTCCAATATTTTAATTACTCTATTAGCCTGTAATATTAACTGTAACAAAATCGTATTTATTAGGGTAGTATAGTGTCAACATTGACAGGGTAAAATGAAATTATAATGTACATAAAATAAAAAATTATACTGCTAATGAACAATGATTAAGGTACAAATTATACGAAAATATAACAATTTTTATGTTTTTTTTTTAATGGAGGTACAGTGAACTACCCTAGAAAGTATGGTTTTGTTACAGTTAATATTACTAGATAATAGGGTAGTTAAAGTACCGTGTTTTCATATTTTAAATTATATAAATTGATTTAAGTCATACTCGTCCCCTGAAATTTTAAACATTTGTATGTTTTTTTTTTTGTAAGGGAGGTAGGTACAGTGTAATATCCTAGTAAATATGGTTTTGTTACAGGTTAATACTGGCTAATAGGGTAGTTAAAGTACCGAAAAAAAAATTCATAAAACTTAATTACAGCGTCCACTATATACGTCATACGGTTCCATTTTTCATTTAACGATATGTTCTCGTTTTTAAAGTAAACCAGGAAATATAGGATTCATGAAAACTTTCAAAAGTATGATACTTTTACTAACATAAACATAAAATATAATTTTTGAAATCCCATGGTAAACTCCTATGTTCCGCATTTCGTTGCACACTCTGTATATATATATATATATATATATATATATATATATATATATATATATATATATATATGTTGAAACGATTTCATTCGTTTCGTGGTTTTTTATTTAAATCTTTTTATATTTTAATTAAACATGCGACATCTCTAGTGCTGCTGACTGCTTGTAGAGTGACGTATTTGGATAGCATTTTGTTTGTTCTAAAAATTTTTATCTAAAGTTATTTTAAAAATCTTCAAGATTTTATTTAAAATATTCTTACTCCGGAGTTTTTATTTCACTGATTTTGGTGAGTAAAGTGATATTTTTTTATTTTATTCCAACCTTTTTTTTTAATAAATAATTAGATAACCACGTGTTGTCAAAGCTTGCGAGGAAACCTCCTAAACTTTGTTTCTTTTTTGATTGATCTTATATTCAAAATTTCTCGTGTATCTTTCACAGGAAAGATTCATTTTTTTATTAGTTTGCTTAATATTTTTTTTGAATACGATTTAGGTTATTTTTTTATACTGTGGGATTTAGACAGACCTCACGCTGATTTACTGTCGTAAGTAGAATTCTTATCGTTCCAATTTTATTTTTCTCTTTGTTTTTTGGATGCCATTAGTTACCTTTTTATCGTTAATTATTTTTTTGGCAGCTAAAAAGTAAGTAATAAACTTTACAAGTCCCGCAGTAAAAACGTTAGTTTTTGAAAACCTTTTAAGTCTTGTAATATTCTTTCTTTCTCTATTTTCTAGTCTTTTACAGCCTGGCCAGCTGATAGTTTTTTGTAAAATTATTTGGAGTATTTTTTGTGCACAAGTTTTTGTTAAATCAATTATTTGTTCATTTTTTTATAAATATTTTTTGTATTTTTGCCACGGCAAGTTATTTTTTGGGGTCAATTATCTGCTAAAATTTTTTTATGTTTTATATTCCCTCCTGGTTCTGGATGGTCGAGGTTTGTTGGTAGTGGAGTGTGGAGTTCCAATCCAAGCTGAATAGTACTGCGACACGTGCACACGTACACAGTACCAACTTACACACAATACTCAGGCATCACGCACAAAAAAACAGCAGTTTGCACTTACACAAGAACAACTCACGCAACCACCAGACACGCTTAGTCCGGTGACACCACGCATTATCCTGCTATCCTGCTTTACGCTACTACACTGCTTGTGGCCGACATTCTGCGGCGCCGCTTAATACTAACAAGGACAGTACACATTCCGTCGACAAGCCGAACCTCGGTACCAAGACGTCCAGGGACTCACTCCAACGACCTAGCCATTCCAGACCCATCGATATTCTGTTACCCCACAAAAGGTATTTTTCTTATTTTTTGTAATAGGCAATAATTGTCCCAGTTAACTTCCTTACTGTATTTACTTGCCGTAAATAAATTTAGTTTTACTTTCAATTTGTTATTTTCGGTGTTGTTGTGTCCACCATTTTCCTTTCGGCACAACTGGCGCCCTTCCCTATTATTGTTATTACAAAGATCTTAGTGACCCACGACCTAGCGATACCACGATCAATTCTGAGCTGTCGAGGTAAATGTGTGACGCGTGATTTCTCTTTGAGAAATCACGGTAATTTTTTGAACATTATTTTTAAATTTCTGGCACACGTCACACGCCCAACGTGGGGCCCGAGGTTAATATTTTGCTTGTAATTTTTTTAAATTTAAAATTATTTTTCGTGGTTTTGCTTGGTCTTTTCTAAATCTCTCTTTACTCTTTTATTTCTATCTTACTCTTTGCTTTTCTCTCTACATATTGTTATTTGGCACTAATATTATTTTTTTCAAAACTGTCACTTACCGTGGAACACATCCAATATCTACGAGGAGAGGAAATCAGTTACGAGCTTAAAATTCGAAATTGTTTCTATCCCGGAACAAATGAGGAAAATTTAAACATATTATGTGGATTAATCGAGATGGAAAGTATTGCGCAAACTACAGTTAATGCTGATTATTTTCCTGATCCCATCAATGACTCTCGGACATGTCTGGAAACACTTAAAGAGATGTCAGGTATGATTCAAAATTTTAATAGTAGAAATCGTTCTCATGTAGAGCAATTTCAAGTTGAAATAAATTCTCGTTTAGTTGCCTTGTATCTTCGTATTTCTCGTTTGCCTCAACATTTAAGTGGCGAGCTTTTGAGATTGCTCTCTATGATCAAATCTGCCCTTTCTTTCATGTCCCGTGTAGTTGATACTAACCAGGTAGTAAATTTAATTGATTTTGATGAAATACCTTCCACTAATTCTTTTCCAACTACTCTATCTATTCCTATTGCCATGCTAAGTTCGTTCGAAGATAGTTGCCAGAGCTTTTTGCAAAAATTGAATGCTATTAGATTTAGTAACGTAAATATTACCCCTACGGTATCTAATGTACATTCTGAAATTCCACCGACACCGCTACCACATCATTTACCAAGCAGTACTGTTTTACCTCTTTCCGCGACTTGCGATCATAAAAATTTAGTTGCCAAATGGAATATTACATTTGATGGAAATACCGGCCTTAATAGTTTTCTCGAAAATATCGAAAGCACGGCTTATTCTCGTGGCGTCTCTCACGAACAATTATTTCGCCAAGCTGGTGATCTCTTTACCGGCCATGCTCTCGTTTGGTATCGCATGATACGCAACTCTATATCTTCTTGGTCGGAACTTGTTTCTAAACTTCGTTCTACCTTTTTACCTGCCAATTATGATCTAGCTCTTATGGATGAGATTCGGAATCGAACTCAAGCTTCTGGTGAGAAGGTAGAGATTTTTATTGCCATCATGGAAAACTTATTCTGTCGTTTAACTAAAACTCCTGACGAACAAACCAGGGTTAGTTACATTATTCGTAATTTACAACCGCATTTTCAGGGATTTTGTTCACTTCAAAATATTAACTCTCTCTCAGAATTGATTACTATTTGCAAGAGACTTGAAGACACTGAACTTAATGTCTCGCAGTTTAAAAATCCACCAACTCGTTCCTCACATACTTTAGAACCCGATCTTTCATTTCAAAGTAGTTCTAAATCATCCTGTAAATTGGATAGAAATTTTTCCCGTTCAGCCGTTGCAGCTGTAGGTCAAGGGCGTAATAGTACGGAACATCTTTATCCAAAATGTCCAAAGCCTCGTAATTTCTTTTGCTTTTCTTGTGGTAAAAGAAACGTTACCAAACTTAAATGCCCTAACTGTTCAAAAAACGTGTGCGGCGCCTCGGTCTTGCCAGCTGTCGAGGAAAACGCCACCCCAACGCTGGTAAAGTCGACAGAGACGAGTGGTCTCAATGGTTAAACCAAGTCTCTAACTTTTTCACGAATAATGTCATTTCACCCATTTTTAATAAATCAAGTGATGATAACCGACCTTTCGTTACTATCTTCATTCACGGAGTACCTATGACAGCCTTAGTTGATTCGGGTGCTAATATTTCTATTGTAGGCGGTCGAGGCTATTTAATGCTAAAACATCTATTTTCTCTACTACCTAGTGTTGTTCCTACCGTTTCAACTGCTGATGGTAAATCTCATCCAACCCTAGGCAACGTTTTTGTACCTTTCTCGTTGGGTAAAACGAGTAGTCATTTTTCTTTTACGGTCGTTCCTTCTGTAAAACATCCTGTAATATTAGATGTGGACTTTTGTCGTTGTTTTGGTCTTAAGTTAGACTTTTCTAAGAATTCGTGGCAAGCCCAAAATGAAATTGCTTCTCTTAGTGGTGTTTCTAGCCGTGAAAACTTATCTTCCCGTCCGCAAGAAATTCTTAATTCCGTTGTTGCTGATTTTGAAAAGCTCGGATCCCTAGGACTCGGTTGTACCAATAAAATTCAACATGTTATTGATACTGGTGACGCGCTTACCTTAAAACAGCGCCAATATCCTCTTTCTCCAGTTATGATGGAGTTCGTTAATAAAGAACTGGACAAAATGTTGGAATTGGGAGTGGTTCGTCCATCTGTGAGTCCGTGGTCTAGTCCAATATTACTTGTCAAAAAGAAATCGGGAGAATATCGGCTATGTTTTGATGGTCGGAAACTTAATTCGGTTACGCGTAAGGATAGCTATCCCTTGCCTCGCGTAGATTACATCTTAAGTAAGCTGGGTAATGCAAAGTTTCTGTCTTCTGTTGATCTAAAGAGTGCATTTTGGCAAATTCCTTTATCGGTTTCATCTAAAGAAAAAACCGCTTTCTCTGTACCAGGTCGCGGTCTGTTTGAGTTCGTTCGAATGCCATTCGGTCTTTGTAATGCCCTTCAAACTCTCCAAAGACTAATGGATGAAGTTTTCGGTCCAGAATTAGACCTAAACGTTTTTGTTTACCTGGACGATTTAATTATCGCTACTACTTCTTTGAAGAACATATCGTTATTCTCTATAAAGTTTTAGATCGCCTCAAAGCTACCGGTTTCACTGTAAATGTCAAGAAATGCGAATTTTGTTTACCTTCTCTCAAATACCTTGGTTTTGTTGTCGATCAACACGGTCTACGTACTGATCCCGATAAGGTATCTGCTATTGCAAATCTTCCTAGACCTAATACCGTAACCGAAGTGCGTAGGGCTTTAGGTTTATTCTCGTGGTACAGGAGATTTGTACCAAACTTTGCCTCTATGTCAGCTGTTATTTCGGACCTTACTAAAGGTAAAGGTAAAAAGTCGACCATTTTTTGGACGTCAGCTGCTGACGAAGCTTTTAATCAATTAAAAAATGCGCTAATATCTGCTCCAACTCTTGCTAGCCCTGATTATAGTAAACCTATTAAACCTTTTAAGATCTATACTGACGCTATTATAGACTTGGAGCTGTGCTTACACAGATTGGCGATGATAATGAGGAACATCCTATTTCATATGCAAGTCGTACTTTGAATAAAGCTGAGAAAAATTATTCAGTTACGGAAAAAGAATGTCTTGCCGTAATTTTCGGTATCTTAAAATTTCGTTCTTTTATCGAAGGGCTTTATTTCGAAGTTATTACCGACCACTACTCTCTTTTGTGGCTGCTTCGCATGCAGGATCCGAATGTAAGATTAGCTCGCTGGTCGGTACAATTACAACAATTTGACTTTAGCATCACTCACCGCCCTGGTAAACTCCATGAATTACCTGATGCTCTATCTAGGTGTCCTCTTGAGGTTTGTGTCATCGACAATAAGACTTTTTTAAATACCTGGGACAATTGGTATTGTCGAATGTGTGAAAAGGTAGTTTTAAGTCCAAACGACTATCCGGACTGGCGCGTGGAAAATAATTTTTTGTACAAAAACATCTTATCTCCCTATTCCCTTCCTTCTAATTTGTCTACATGGAAATTAGTTGTACCCCGGGAGTTTCGTAAAGAAATTGTCTCACGATGTCACGATGATGCAACTGCCGCTCATTTTGGAATCTTTAAAACTTTTCACCGTGTTGCATCAGAATATTACTGGCCTAAGATGCATCATTTTATTTCCGGTTATGTAAAACGTTGCAAGACTTGTTTGTCTCAAAAAGTTCCTCAAGTCCCTCCACCTGGTTTAATGGGCAGGGAAAAGATTATAAAGTAAGGGATAAATATGTTTTTAACTGAGAAAAATTTGCAGTCGCCACTGGGACTCGAACCCAGGACCTCTGTCATTCTAGGACAGCGCTCTGCCGCTGAGCCATAGCGACCAGTGACTTCTGTAAATTTTTCTCAGGTCCGCACGTCTATCAATTGTCGCGATAATCCCACTGGATATATGATACAACAATGGATTGACAATGGACAATTGGCAAATTTTACCTGTGAAATAATATTTGAGATGTTGATGACTTTTGAAGTTTAACTCTAACTTCCTACGCAGTATATAGTAAGAGATAAATATGTTTTTAACTGAGAAAAATTTGCAGTCGCCACTGGGACTTGAACCCAGGACCTCTGTCATTCTAGGACAGCGCTCTGCCGCTGAGCCATAGCGACCAGTGACTTCTGTAAATTTTTCTCAGGTCCGCACGTCTATCAATTGCCGCGATAATCCCACTAAATATATGATACAACAATGGATTGACAATGGACAATTGGCAAATTTTACCTGTGAAATAATATTTGAGATGTTGATGACTTTTGAAGTTTAACTCTAACTTCCTACGCAGTATATAGTAAGGGATAAATATGTTTTTAACTGAGAAAAATTTGCTGGGGGACTCGAACCCGGGACCTCTGTCATTCTAGGACAGCGCTCTGCCGCTGAGCCATAGCGACCAGTGACTTCTGTAAATTTTTCTCAGATTTGTTGGTAGTGGAGTGTGGAGTTCCAATCCAAGCTGAATAGTACTGCGACACGTGCACACGTACACAGTACCAACTTACACACAATACTCAGGCATCACGCACAAAAAAACAGCAGTTTGCTTTTACACACGAACAACTCACGAAACCGCCAGACACGCTTAGTCCGGTGACACCACGCATTATCCTCCTATCCTGCTTTACGCTACTGCACTGCTTGTGTCCGACATCCTGCGGCGCCGCTTAATACTAACACGGACAGTACACATTCCGTCGACAAGCCGAACCTCGGTATCAAGACGTCCAGGGACTCACTCCAACGACCTAATTAATAATTTTTTGAACATTATTTTTAAATTTCTGGCACACGTCACAATATATATATATATATATATATATATATATATATATATATATATATATATATCATCCGGCATTCTCTATAAATATTTATGTACTCCAACTATGTGTCCCATAAATGTGGCCAACTGTTCCATTTCATTATCCGACATACAAAATAACTGACTTAACATCTTTAAATGTTTTTGAAATTTTGGTTGCTGCAATAGCATCCGGATTTTCAGTTCCACATTTTGCTTTGTGCTTTTTAAGCACTTTATAACCAGAATTGGGATTTGAAAATAAATATAAATTTCTTTTGGTAGAAATATTATTTCTGTCAATAGTAGTATAGATAGTATAGATCCAAGAACTGGCCAGCCGCCAAGTGAAAGGTGACCTTTAACTGTAATTGAAAGTTGGGTTTGACCTTGGTGAAAGATGTGTTTTGTCAATAATAAATTACACCAGTTATGTCTTATTTTAGTTTTCCGTGAATTGTGTTAATTATTTTTTGATTATTTATTTATTTACATTTTATAGAAATAAATTTCGCCTTGAATAACAAATTTTTAAAATATTTTTTGTTAGGTTATTGTTATTTTTTTAGTTCTTTTTTTAGAAATTGCTTACAAGAAACATTTTATCCAAGTATATTTGATAAATTATTTTCAATTGGTTTAAGTAATATCAATTTTTAAAATTCATTAGTTAACTATGTATATAAGTAAGAAGTATAAATATGTTTTAGTATTCATTATTTATCAACATTGACTACGATATTGTGGTAAGTTTATTATATTTCATTTTTGATGTATTATTATTCTAAATGTAAAATTTGTTTAAAAGAATAGCAACAACTGCAAAATACAATTAGATTTTAACACATTAAGTAAAATAGGCATGTTGAAGAATAAAAAACCTTTTATGAAAATAACCGACATGGAAACGAATAAGGAGTACAAACTAATTAACATCAATGCTGTCAAGACAAGATTTGGCAGGAAGATATCCGCTGAGACTAAAAATTTTATCGTTTACTTACCAGGGACCGACGAGTACACTCCAGAAAAACATACGCCGCTAATAAATTTTGTTGAAGAATGATTAATGTGTAATGTTTATAAATAAATTAATGAAATTTATACATGTTTATATATATATATATATATATATATATATATATATATATATATATATATATATATATATTGTGACGTATGCCAGAAATTTAAAAATAATGTTTAAAAAATTACCGTGATTTCTCGTTGGTTGTTCTCGAAGAGAAATCACGCGTCACACACTTACCTCGACAGTTCAGAATTGGTCATGGTATCGCTAGGTCGTGGGTCACTAAGATATTTGTAATAACAATAATAGGGATGGGCGCCAGTTGTGCCGAAAGGAAAATGGTGGACACAACAACACCGAAAATAACAAATTGAAAATAAAACTAAATTTATTTACGGCTAGTAAAAATACAATAGGAAATTAAGGGGGACAATTATTGCGTATTACAAAAAAAAATTAAGAAAATACCTTTTGCGGGGTAACAAAATATCGATGGGTCTGGAATGGCTAGGTCGTTGGAGTGAGTCCCTGGACGTCTTGGTACCGAGGTTCGGCTTGTCGACGGACTGTGTACTGTTCGTGTTAGTATTAAGCGGCGCCGCAGGATGTAAAGCAGGATAGCAGGATAATGCGTGGTGTCACCGGACTAAGCGTGTCTGGTGGTTGCGTGAGTTGTTCTTGT
Organism: Stenolophus ochropezus; assembly: GCA_035578165.1. NCBI lineage: Eukaryota > Metazoa > Arthropoda > Insecta > Coleoptera > Carabidae > Stenolophus > Stenolophus ochropezus. The sequence continues at coordinate 25,780,914 of JAQOWZ010000007.1, forward strand.
GTAAATGCAAACTGCTGTTTTTTTGTGCGTGATGCCTGAGTATTGTGTGTAAGTTGGTACTGCGTACGTGTGCACGTGTCGCAGTACTATTCAGCTTGGATTGGAACTCCACACTCCACTACCAACAAACCTCGACCATCCAGGACCAGGAGGGAATATAAAACATAAAAAAATTTTAGCAGATAATTGACCCCAAAAAAATAACTTGCCGTGGCAAAAACTACAAAAATTTTTTTATAAAAAATTAATAAATAATTTATTTAACAATAAATAAATGCAAAAATTATTATTCGCAAAAAAATTGTGCACAAAAAAATACTCCAAATAATTTTACAAAAAAACTATCAGCTGGCCAGGCTGTAAAAGACTAGAAAATAGAGAAAGAAAGAATATAACAAGACTTGAAAGGTTTTCAAAAACTAACGTTTTTACTGCGGGACTTGTAAAGTTTATTACTTACTTTTTGGCTGCCAAAAAAATAATTATCGATAGAAAGGTAACTAATGGCATCCAAAACACAAAGAGAAAAATAAAATTGGAACGATAAGAATTCTACTTACGACAGTAAATCAGCGTGAGGTCTGTCTAAATCCCACAGTATAAAAAAATAACCTAAATCGTATTCAAAAAAATATTAAGCAAACTAATAAAAAATTAGTTTTTCCTGTGAAAAAATACAAGAGAAATTTTTGAATATAAAATCAATCAAAGAAGAAAAAAGTTGAGGAGGTTTCCTCGCAAGCTTTGACAACACGTGGTTATCTAAATATTTCTTTAAAAGAAAGTTTCGAATAAAATAAAAAAATATCACTTTACTCACCAAAATCAGTGAAATAAAAAATCCGGAGTAAGAATATTTTAAATAAAATCTTGAAGATTTTAAAAATAACTTTAGATAAAAATTTTTAGAACAAACAAAATGCTATCAAAATACGTCCGTTGTCTCAGCTTGCAGAAACTCAACTCGCTGTACCAACCGCGCTCGCCTCTCAAGCAGTCAGCAGCACTAGAGATGTCGTATGTTTAATTAAAATATAAAAACATTTAAATAAAAAACCGCAAAACGAATGAAATCGTTTCAATATATATATATATATATATATATATTCGAATTTTAATTATTTTTACAATTCACCCAAATAAATAAACATTACATTATGTATCAATATTAGTACAATTAAGGATGACTGTAGATTATATACATATTGAAAGAAAAAAATACTTTGACAAACAAAATTATAAAGTTATTTCTGAACATTTAGAAAACTTTATATTAACTTACAAATACTCGTACTGTGTGTTCTGGTAAGTATGCAGAAGGATAAGAGAAAAAGTTTATGAATAGAAACGCTGTATGAAATAATTTTGTACACTATGTTCTAGTAGTAACACAAATACACATTAATCTCAAACTAATTTTGAAATATTATTTTGTTTCAGATGTTGCGACTGGCTTTTTCTGTATTTACCTTGATCCGAGCACAAGCGGAAAAAGAAAAGCAAAGCATCACATACAAATAAACAAGTAGTACTAGTCGAACAAATACAAATTATATCTTCACCTAGAGACTAGCAAGTTTACTACGTAGTCTAATAATTGCAAAGTATGTACCGTGAGTTACTTTTAATGTGAAACATGGGATTTGTTATATTCATGGTTATGAATTTAACGGCAAAGTATTAAAGCATTTATTTTAAAATTAAACAGAAGCAGCAAATATAATATTAAGGTTAAACAATAATAAAACACATTTATAAAATTTGTATTATGGATAGTTGTGATATTTCTTTAGTGATTGTGAATTTATTTTTTATAATTATATAATTATGGTACGTAATATCATATATAAATTTATTTGATTACAATGTTTCCCAGAAAAAAAGGATTGTGAAGTCAGCAGACCTAAATGGCCATTCTATTCTCAACCGCGTCCAACACAACGGTGTGGAAATATGTTACTTCAAAAAGTTTCACAATTTGAAAGATAGTAATAATGTGAAGTTGGCAACACATGTTTAATTTTAAAATGAACGCTCTGATATATTGCTGCCAAAGTCATAACCATAGATATGTCAAATTTTATGTTTTACTTAAAAATAAACTGACGGTACATTGTAGGTAATAGATTATACCAAATCTTACATTGTCAGAACCTATTTAAGATTATGTTAAAATGCAACATTACTTTAATATAACACCAACGATCGAATTATAATTTTTGTTGCAAAAGAGTTGTTTATTTTACATTTGTTATCCAAATTTAAAAATTTGCTGACAATATTTATAAGTTCTAGTATATTTTATTATGATATATTTGTCGGAAATTCATTATCAGAATCCTGTATTAATTAAAATTTACAAACAAAACAAAGGGAGGGACGTTCTAACAATGTGTACGTTTTTAAATTCGATACAAATATTAAACATTGTGCATAGAAATAAATACTACTAATACATATTTCATTATATAAATGTAATAATAGTTATTATTAAATATTGTGTTGTATTTATTTATTTACAGAATATATTCTACAAGTAATCTCTTCCGGCATCTGTAATTTATAAAAATCATAATTGAGTCTTATTAAGAATGTTTTCCAGAATAGTTTGCGATCATAAATTTATCTAAATTACAAAATCGGCCCAACAGCTTTGACGACGGGATGGCACGAAAGGGTTGAATTCGGATTAGTCTTCCCTGTGTAAAATTCTTGAGGTACGAGTTTAAATTCATTACAAGGCGATAGATTTCTTTTTCTATTTTAGTCGTTAGTGAACAATAACAGTGTCTATCTCACTTGCAAACTCAACCGCGGATTTCGTGCAATCTCTGTCTCTGCCGTGACTCTCTGCAAGTATTGAGCCATATCTGCTCCGTTCCCGTTTCTGCTGTGATGGCGAGTTTCATTAAGATACTTTCCAGCTCTAGCTGGTAAACTTTCTGCGATCTTTCCTCATCAACAGTCAATCGGTGTGACTCGCTGTCTGGTTAAGCGGGCATCATTGTGCAATAAATATTATTATTTAAAACAGTAAACTCAATATAAGTATACAATATTTTACAGTTATTAAGATAAATATTAATTTTGTTTATGTGCAATAAAAATTTTGATGTGATAAATGGAGGATATTATAGGATCAAATGCGGTTCCCAGATTACAAATAGAGTCTGATTTTAATAAATTGTAGTTATTAATATTTTAATCGAATATAATTGGATTATGTTTTTTCTTGAAACGGTAATACAGTTGCATTTTTTGATATTTAAGTTGAGTTTGTTATGAATACAACATAAAAAAAACGAGGTCTAGATTTCTCTGAAGTTATTGACAGTCAATGGGGAAATATTATTCATCAGTTTTGAATCATCTGCGTAAAGAAAGTGATTAGTAGTCAAAATAACTGTTAGAATATTAAAGAATAAGAAACCATGTATCGAGCCCTGAGGTACCACAGATTTTTTTAAAACATATCTGATTGGAAACCTTTAATGTAAGCAAATTGTTATTTGTTATTGTGATATGATTTAATAAGTTGCAAGAGGTAGTTAGAAAACCCTAATGTTTAAGTTAACTAAACAAAAAGTAAATGTCAAATGCTTTTCAGAAATCCGTATAAGCAACATTCACTTTACCCTGATTGTCTATCGCCTCGCATATTATATAAGTTTTGTAGATAAGATTCGTTACAGTCAATCTACCTGTCGTAAAACCGTGTTGGTCAATAGAGATCGAAATGGAAATAAATTTTATTATAAAGAGTAGATTCCAATATCTTACTAAATTTGTATAAAATAGCAATAGGCCTAAGTTTTTTGTATACCAGACATAACATCAACTCCAGTCACAGAATTGATAAATAATGTTGAAATCTATTCCTTTATGATAAAATTCGAATCGTCGTTATCAGAATCATCATCAAACGAGCAGGAGAAATGGTTAACTATCTGTAGCGGATTATCGATGACAGCCATAATGTAAGTTGTATATCTTTTACTATTTGCAAAGGACTCTAACGTTATAGGTTTCATGGAGATATCATTTTAAACTTTAAAGCAGAATTTTTTATAAGCCACATTAACTTTATGTTTTACTAAGTTTTTAAATTAATAAAATCTTGCTTATGGGGTGGCATATAAGATCTTTTGAATTTAACCTGACTTTGTGTTTAAGTTTTTTTTCATGGATGATTGGCACTTGTATACCAGTGAGGGTAAGATGTAGTACATTTACGTTTAAGTGGATCATTCGTGTGATTTGAATAATTTATTGCAGAGTAAAACTCATCAATGCCAAAATTAATATTATCTATGTTATTTCAGAACTCGTAATTAATAGCCGATAAATCATTGTATAAGGATGGAAAAATCGCTTCCTTAATTTAAAACTGCAACAGATGATGATCATACACGTGAAATAGTGATTCAATTGGCTTGGAAACTGGACAAGGAATATTACTGATGATAAGATCTAGAATTTTGCCTTAATCATTAACAATTATATTTAACTGCCCGAAATTCAAGAAATTTAAAAAGTTTCAACTGTCCTATGTAATCACACATACAAAGCATATCCAATTTCTGTTACTCGTTTTTTTTTCTTAATGATTTACTTCACTATCTACTTAACACCTAATACACCGTATAAAGTCCTACATTTAATTTCATAAACCAAGTCCTATACTACAATAGGTCAGTTCACAGATTCAGCTGTCCATTTTACTAAATTTTATGAATAGTAAAATTTAAACACGTACGGGACCAAAAAGTTAACTCGGTGGCTTTCGGAAATGAGCTCAATGACCGCCTACCATCTGAAGCACTCTCTGAGTTGTTTTCTTACTAGTGTTATAGTATAGTAGAAGTTTAGGTATATGAAATTGACTTATGCGGGTTTTATAACCTTTTATGGAAGTGTGGAAAGCTTTGTGGTCAGGAGTTATAAATTATCCCAACTCATAGGTATCACTTGAAAAGTAAGAACAGGTCCGTATTAAATAAATTCATATTGTATTTAGGGGCCGTTCAAGTATTACGTAAGCACTATAGGGGGGTGGGAGGGTCTTTGTTTTGCTTATTTTGGATGACATGGGGGGTAGGAGAGTCTAAATGATGATTACGTCATCGGTAGCTATTAACTTTTTAACCCGATGAATGGCAACACTCACATTGACTAAGTTCCGAATCGTGCAAAAATCGATGACAGCGCTCACGTTATCCGTCAAATCCATATAAATTGAATCATGTAAGATTATAATATTTTGTCCCTTACTCTATCTTGAATACTGTATCAGTAAAATCTAATCTCCATTCTAAATCTATTTTCTTATTTTTAAAATTATAATTATAACATTTTAATTATAATATTAAAAAAAAACAGGGCATGTAACCGGTTAATAAAAACCGGTAACCGATATTTTCAACGAAAATTGCGAACTTTAACCGTAATTTTAACCGATATTTTTCAGGCCGAAAACACCGGTAACCGTTAACCAAAAAAAAACCGGTTTTAGCGAACATTAACCTTTATTTAATATCATTTAGCGAGGAAAAAAATAATATTTTTTTTATATCTGTGTTTTCTATTTGTATTTGAACATGAGTCAGGACAGTTTTTACAATTAACATTTTATTTGAGAGTCATAAATGTAGGTAGTCTCTTTGGCCGTTAAGGTTACTTAAAAAGTCCCAAATAAATACAGCCTTTGTCAACACAGGCAAGTTTAAAATTGAAAAGTGACCTGCGTTTTTCTGAAGATATTACGGGAATTTTTGTGAATGTTCATTAATTGCTTTTTTTTAATTGTTATATTTTTCTCAGATGGTATTTTTTTATTATTTTTTTAAATTAATTATTCTGTATTTTTTTTTAATCAAATTTTTATAATTAATTTCTTTTAATTAATTTAATAATTTTTTTAACCGATATATTAACCGGTTTAAACCGGTTTCTAATTTTCAAAAACCGGTTTTCGAACTAAAACCGTTATTATTATAACGTTCTCTATAAGGGTTAACCGTTAACCAGTATTTTTTTCGGTTACATGCCCTGAAAAAAATTTAATTGAAAATGTTTACGTAAGCATGGGGGGAGGGGGTAAGAGCTTTGCTTACTTTTGCTGACAAGGGGGATGGGGGGGTAAATAATTGTAATAAATCTGCTTACGTAATATTTGAACGGCCCCTTACTTTGTATAAATAAATAACTAATAATAGATTTTTTAGAATATATAAATGGAAATCCAAAGATAACCAAATGAAAAGAAAAATCTTAAGAATAAACAACTTGACTTAGTCAAATCTCCATCGCTCTCTCTACTTTAATCCTTTTTAGATATTGTTACCATTGAAAAGGTGGTTAATACTTAGTTACTGTCTTTGTTCTTCTATGTATAAATACTAAAAAATTTCTGTGAAGTATATTTATTAGTATTTCCTCTTAATGGCCGTAAAAGTCGAAATATGAATAAAAATGAAATGAAATTTTTTTAAACAACGAATTATTTTTAATATTTATTTAATAACTGTTTATATTTAAAATTTACGGTTTAATTTATTTTAATAATTTAATCTCTTCTCAATTTACAAATTGAAATTAGAAGACGGCATTTAAAATGCATTATTATTTGAATATTTTACTCTAGATTTAAAAGTATATAATTAGAAAACAATTTGAAAGAATATTTTTAGTACGGCCCTTAACATTAGACGACAGAAAAAACTACCTGTCTAAAGGAACCAATACCGCAAGTTACATAAAACTTTATAAACGCCAATCGGCTTATACGAAAGTGAATTTCATATACTTAATCTTCTACTATACCTGATTTCTTTTCCATAATTTATAATTTTACATTAAAATTATACTAAATCTAACTTTGTATAAATTTTTGCAAATATTTTGATAACCGTTTATAATCAAATTATAAAAATTACTATACATATGTAAAATTACATGCTGCATCGAATGGTAACATCAAAAATTCTACACTGCATTTGAACAATCAAAATTCATATTTATTTTCAGTTAAACCGGAAGTAGAATTTTTACAAAAATAAAACCATTAAAAAGTACGCTTCATCGTATATATTATAAATCCATATTTTTGTAAATGTATCCTTTAAAGAATCTTATATATTAATTATTAAAAAAAATTAATATAAGTATCACTATACTAAACGATTAGATTCACTATATATCTATATATCTATCTATCTATAGATTCATCACGAGCATCGAGTAACATTTGTAATCGCCTACAGCCTGAACCATGCAAGTGATTGTTATAAATTTTTTTTTAATATGTGGGGGCTAATGAGATCTGGTGCCTTTTGTGTGTCTTATATTTTTACTATTAGTAGTTTTCGTGTAAAAAATTAAAACTTTGCACAAATGCTGCCTTGAAACAATGGATCCCAGAGACCATGTCTAACTTTAAGAAGAATCACGCCGTCATCCGTCACTTTTGACAATCTTCCTATGAACTTTAAATGATTATATCTTTTAATAGAACATTGATATCAAAGATTTAAAAACAGTATCATGATTAACAGACTTGAGCAAATGTGTTACAACTAATTTAAGTTTAAAATATAACGTATTTAATTAATATAAATTTTGACGTTTCCAATGTCAAAAGTCAATGTTGCCAAATGTGTGATGAAGTAACTAAATTAAAACCAAATATTCCTAAACTAACTTCACTGAAGACGGTGGCAGTTGTATTAGGATTGACAATATTAATTTATAAATTTAAAAATTAACTACTATTTTTTAATACAAACAGTGTTGCCAAATTATAAAATAACTAAATAAAAATCAAATATTCCTAAATAAAATAAATTGAATACTTTGCTGTGTTTGTTATCAAAAGAAAGGAAACCATAAGGGTCAGTTTTAAAATGACAAAAAAATGTGTCATGTCGATCTGCATTTGTTTTCCATAAAAAGTTGTTAAAAGTATGTCGTCCTTGGATTTTAAGGAAACGACACAATACGGACTGGTGTGCACGAATGACATAAATGTTTTATATAGATTAGAATTTGTTTTTTGCATAATGTTGTCAGAAAAATGTCGTGTTTGGGTATTTTCGAATTACAAAAGTTAATGTTGCCAAATGTTTAATAAAGTAACTAAACAAAGGACAAATATTCCCAAATGAAAGGTTACTGACGACAGAGAATGTTATATTAGGCTAGGTCACGATGAGGGCCAGCGTGCAGAATGAACAAAAATGTTCTATATCGAACGGCTTTTGTTTTTGGAAAATGTTGTGAGAAGTATGTGGTGTTTAGTATCAAATGAAAAGGCTCGATAAGGGCTGGCGTGTAGAATTAAGAGAACAAAAAAGTTCTAAAAAGTATGTCGAGTTTGGTCTCAAATGAAACGTCTTGTAGAGGGATAGCGTGCAGAATTGACAAAAATGTTCCATGTCGATCGGCTTTTGTTTTTTGCAAAAATTTGTCAGAAATATGTCGTGTTTGTTATCGAATAAAAGGTCTCGTTGAGGGCTAGCGTGCAGAATTGACAGAAATGTTCCATTCCGACCGGCTTTTGTTTTCTGCAAAAAGTTCTTAAAAGTATGTCGAATTTGGTCTCAAATGAAACGTCTTGTTGAGAACTTGCGTGTAGAATTGACAAAAATGTACTATGTCGATCGGTTTTTGTTTTTTGCAAAAAGTTGTCAGAAGTATGTCGTGTTTGATATCAAATGAAAGGTCTCGGAGAGGGCTAGCGTGCAGAATTGATAAAAATGTGCTATGTCGATCGGTATTTGTTTTTTGCAAAAAGTTGTCAGAAGTGTGTGGTGTTTCGTATCAAATGAAAAGTCTCGTTGAGGGCTAGCGTGCAGAATTGACAAAAATGTTCCATGTCGATCGGCTTTTGTTTTATGCAAAAAGTTGTCAGAAGTATGTCGTGTTTGGTATCAAATGAAAGGTCTCGGAGAGGGCTAGCGTGCAGAATTGACAAAAATGTACTATGTCGATCGGTTTTTGTTTTTTGCAAAAAGTTGTCAGACGTATGTCGTGTTTGATATCAAATGAAAGGTCTCGGAGAGGGCTAGCGTGCAGAATTGATAAAAATGTGCTATGTCGATCGGTATTTGTTTTTTGCAAAAAGTTGTCAGAAGTGTGTGGTGTTTCGTATCAAATGAAAAGTCTCGTTGAGGGCTAGCGTGCAGAATTGACAAAAATGTTCCATGTCGATCGGCTTTTGTTTCATGCAAAAAGTTGTTAGAAGTATGCCGTGTTTGGTATCAAATGAAAGGTCTCGGAGAGGGCTAGCGTGGAGAATTGACAAAAAATGTGCTATGTCGATCGGTATTTGTTTTTTGCAAAAAGTTGCCAGAAGTGTGTGGTGTTTGGTATCAAATAAAATGTTACAATGAAGGCTGGTGTAACGAAAATGGTCAATGTCAATCGGCTTTTGTTTTTTGCAAAAGGTTGTCACAAGTATATAGTATTTGGTATCAAATGAAAAGTCTGGGTGTGGGCTAGCTTGTAGATATGATAAAAATGTTTCATGTCGATCGACTTTTGTTTAATGCAGAAAGTTGTCAGAAGTATGTCGTGTATGGTATCAAATGAAAGGTCTTGGTGAGAGTTTGGGTACATAAATGTCAAAAATGTTTCATGTCGACCGGCTTTTGTTTTTTGCAATATATTATTAGAAGTATATCGTGTTTGCAATCTAATTAAAGGTCTCGGTGAAGCCTGACGTGCAAATATGATATAATTGTTTCATGTCGATCGGCATTTGTTTTTTGCACTGACAGCGGAGCTCTAGGGAATGCTCGGCGTAGCCGAGAATTCGCTAGTCCTATATACTAAACGATTACATTCACTATATATATATCTATAGATTCATCACGAGCATCGAGTAACTTTTGTAATCGCCTACAGCCTGAACCATGCAAGTGATTTTTATAATTTTTATTTTAATATGTGGGAGCTAATGAGTTCTGGTGCCTTTTGGGTGTCTCATATTTTTACTATTAGTAGTTTTCGTGTAAAAAAATAAAACTTTGCACAAATGCTGCCTTGAAACAATGGATCCCAGAGGCCATGTCTAACTTTAAGAAGAATCACGCCGTCATCCGTCACTTTTGACAATCTGCCTATGAACTTTAAATGATTATATCTTTTAATAGAACATTGATATCAATGATTTAAAAACAGTATCATGAATAATAGACTTGAGCAAATGTGTTACAACTAATTTAAGTTTAAAACATAACGTATTTAATTAATATAAATTTTGACGTTTCCAATGTCAAAAGTCAATGTTGCCAAATGTGTGATGAAGTAACTAAATTAAAACCAAATATTCCTAAACTAACTTCACTGAAGACGGTGGCAGTTGTATTAGGGTTGACAATATTAATTTATAAATTTAAAAATTAACTACTATTTTTTAATGCAAACAGTGTTGCCAAATTATAAAGTAACTAAATAAAAATCAAATATTCCTAAATAAAATAAATTGAATATTTTGCTGTGTTTGTTATCAAAAGAAAGGAAACCATAAGGGCCAGTTTTAAGATGACAAAAAAAATGTGTCATGTCGATCTGCATTTGTTTTCCGTAAAAAGTTGTTAGAAGTAGGTCGTCCTTGGGTTTTAAAGAAACGACACAATACGGACTGGTGTGCACGAATGACAAAAATGTTTCATGTAGATTAGAATTTGGTTTTTGCATAATGTTGTCAGAAAAATGTCGTGTTTGGGTATTTTCAAATTACAAAAGTCAATGTTGCCAAATGTAATTAAAGTAACTAAACAAAGAACAAATATTCCCAAATGAAAGGTTACTGAAGACAGTGAATGTTATATTAGGCTAGGTCACGATGAGGGCTAGCGTGCAGAATGAACAAAAATGTTCTATATCGAACGGTTTTTGTTTTTTGGAAAATGTTGTGAGAAGTATGTGGTGTTTGGTATCAAATGAAAAGGCTCGATAAGGGCTGGCGTATAGAATTAAGAAAAAAGGTCAATGTTGATCGGCTTTTGTTTTTGCAAAAATTTCTCAAAGATATGTCGAGTTTGGTCTCAAATGAAAGGACTCGTTGAGGGCTAGCGTGCAGAATTGACAAAAATGTTCCATGTCGATCGGCTTTTGTTTTATGCAAAAAGTTGTCAGAAGTATGTCGTGTTTGGTATCAAATGAAAGGTCTCGGAGAGGGCTAGCCTGCAGAATTGACAAAAATGTACTATGTCGATCGGTTTTTGTTTTTTGCAAAAAGTTGTCAGAAGTGTGTGATGTTTGGTATCAAATGAAAAGTCTCGTTGAGGGCTAGCGTGCAGAATTGATAAAAATGTGCCATGTCGATCGGCTTTTGTTTTATGCAAAAAGTTGTTAGAAGTATGTCGTGTTTGGTATCAATTGAAAGGTCTCGGAGAGGGCTAGCGTGCAGAATTGACAAAAAATGTGCTATGTCGATCGGATTTTGTTTTTTGCAAAAGGTTGTCACAAGTATATAGTGTTTGGTATCAAGTGAAAAGTCTGGGTGTGGGCTAGCATGTAGATATGATAAAAATGTTTCATGTCGATCGACTTTTGTTTAATGCAGAAAGTTGTCAGAAGTATGTCGTGTATTGTATCAAATAAAAGGTCTCGGTGTGAATTGGAGAACATAAATGACAAAAATGTTTCATGTCGACCGGCTTTTGTTATTTGCAAAAAATTATTAGAAGTATATCGTGTTTGCAATCTAATGAAAGGTCTCGGTGAGGCCTGACGTGGAAATATGAAATAATTGTTTCATGTCGATCGGCATTTGTTTTTTGCACTGACAGCGGAGCTCTAGGGAATGCTCGGCGTAGCCGAGAATTCGCTAGTCCTATATACTAAACGATTACATTCACTATATATATATCTATAGATTCATCACGAGCATCGAGTAACTTTGGTAAACGCCTACAGCCTGAACCATGCAAGTGATTGTTATAATTTTTTTTTAATATGTGGGGGCTAATGAGATCTGGTGCCTTTTGGGTGTCTCATATTTTTACTATTAGTAGTTTTCGTGTAAAAAATTAAAATTGTGCACAAATGCTGCCTGGAAACAATGGATCCCAGAGGCCATGTCTAACTTTAAGAAGAATCACGCCGTCATCCGTCACTTTTGACAATCTGCCTATGAACTTTAAATGATTATATCTTTTAATAGAACATTGATATCGAAGATTTAAAAACAGTATCATGAATAATAGACTTGAGCAAATGTGTTACAACTAATTTAAGTTTAAAACATAACGTATTTAATTAATATAAATTTTGACGTTTCCAATGTCAAAAGTCAATGTTGCCAAATGTGTGATGAAGTAACTAAATTAAAACCAAATATTCCTAAACTAACTTCACTGAAGACGGTGGTAGTTGTTATCACTGGTAGTTGACAATATTAATTTATAAATTTAAAAATTAACTATTATTTTTTAATGCACACAGTGTTGCCAAATTATAAAGTAACTAAATAAAAATCAAATATTCCTAAATAAAATAAATTGAATACTTTACTGTGTTTGTTATCAAAAGAAAGGAAACCATAAGGGCCAGTTTTAAAATGACAAAAAAAATGTGTCATGTCGATCTGCATTTGTTTTCCGTAAAAAGGTGTTAGAAGTAGGTCGTCCTTGGGTTTTAAGGAAACGACACAATACGGACTGGTGTGCACGAATGACAAAAATGTTCCATGTAGATTAGAATTTGTTTTAACTAAACAAAGAACAAATATTCCCAAATGAAAGGTTACTGAAGACAGTGAATGTTATATTATGCTAGGTCACGATGAGGGCTAGCGTGCAGAATGAACAAAAATGTTCTATATCGAACGGCTTTTGTTTTTTGGAAAATGTTGTGGTATGTGGTGTTTGGTATCAAATGAAAAGGCTCGATAAGGGCTGGCGTGTAGAATTAAGAAAAAAGGTCAATGTTGATCGGCTTTTGTTTTTGCAAAAATTTCTCAAAGATATGTCGAGTTTGGTCTCAAATGAAAGGTCTCGTTGAGGGCTAGCGTGCAGAATTGACAAAAATGTTCCATGTCGATCGGCTTTTGTTTTATGCAAAAAGTTGTCAGAAGTATGTCGTGTTTGGTATCAAATGAAAGGTCTCGGAGAGGGCTAGCCTGCTGAATTGACAAAAATGTACTATGTCGATCGGTTTTTGTTTTTTGCAAAAAGTTGTCAGAAGTATATCGTGTTTGATATCAAATGAAAGGTCTCGGAGAGGGCTAGCGTGCAGAATTGATAAAAATGTGCTTTGTCGATCGGTATTTGTTTTTTGCAAAAAAATTTCAGAAGTGTGTGGTGTTTGGTATCAAATGAAAAGTCTCGTTGAAGGCTAGCGTGAAGAATTGACAAAAATGTTCCATGTCGATCGGTTTTTGTTTTTTGCAAAAAGTTGTCAGAAGTGTGTGATGTTTGGTATCAAATGAAAAGTCTCGTTGAGGGCTAGCGTGCAGAATTGATAAAAATGTGCCATGTCGATCGGCTTTTGTTTTATGCAAAAAGTTGTTAGAAGTATGTCGTGTTTGGTATCAATTGAAAGGTCTCGGAGAGGGCTAGCGTGCAGAATTGACAAAAAATGTGCTATGTCGATCGGATTTTGTTTTTTGCAAAAGGTTGTCACAAGTATATAGTGTTTGGTATCAAGTGAAAAGTCTGGGTGTGGGCTAGCATGTAGATATGATAAAAATGTTTCATGTCGATCGACTTTTGTTTAATGCAGAAAGTTGTCAGAAGTATGTCGTGTATTGTATCAAATAAAAGGTCTCGGTGTGAATTGGAGAACATAAATGACAAAAATGTTTCATGTCGACCGGCTTTTGTTATTTGCAAAAAATTATTAGAAGTATATCGTGTTTGCAATCTAATGAAAGGTCTCGGTGAGGCCTGACGTGGAAATATGAAATAATTGTTTCTTGTCGATCGGCTTTTGTTTTATGCAAAAAGTTGTCAGAAGTATGTCGTGTTTGGTATCAAATGAAAGGTCTCGGAGAGGGCTAGCCTGCTGAATTGACAAAAATGTACTATGTCGATCGGTTTTTGTTTTTTGCAAAAAGTTGTCAGAAGTATATCGTGTTTGATATCAAATGAAAGGTCTCGGAGAGGGCTAGCGTGCAGAATTGATAAAAATGTGCTTTGTCGATCGGTATTTGTTTTTTGCAAAAAAATTTCAGAAGTGTGTGGTGTTTGGTATCAAATGAAAAGTCTCGTTGAAGGCTAGCGTGAAGAATTGACAAAAATGTTCCATGTCGATCGGTTTTTGTTTTTTGCAAAAAGTTGTCAGAAGTGTGTGATGTTTGGTATCAAATGAAAAGTCTCGTTGAGGGCTAGCGTGCAGAATTGATAAAAATGTGCCATGTCGATCGGCTTTTGTTTTATGCAAAAAGTTGTTAGAAGTATGTCGTGTTTGGTATCAATTGAAAGGTCTCGGAGAGGGCTAGCGTGCAGAATTGACAAAAAATGTGCTATGTCGATCGGATTTTGTTTTTTGCAAAAGGTTGTCACAAGTATATAGTGTTTGGTATCAAGTGAAAAGTCTGGGTGTGGGCTAGCATGTAGATATGATAAAAATGTTTCATGTCGATCGACTTTTGTTTAATGCAGAAAGTTGTCAGAAGTATGTCGTGTATTGTATCAAATAAAAGGTCTCGGTGTGAATTGGAGAACATAAATGACAAAAATGTTTCATGTCGACCGGCTTTTGTTATTTGCAAAAAATTATTAGAAGTATATCGTGTTTGCAATCTAATGAAAGGTCTCGGTGAGGCCTGACGTGGAAATATGAAATAATTGTTTCTTGTCGATCGGCATTTGTTTTTTGCACTGACAGCGGAGCTCTAGGGAATGCTCGGCGTAGCCGAGAATTCGCTAGTCCTATATACTAAACGATTACATTCACTATATATATATCTATAGATTCATCACGAGCATCGAGTAACTTTGGTAAACGCCTACAGCCTGAACCATGCAAGTGATTGTTATAATTTTTTTTTAATATGTGGGGGCTAATGAGATCTGGTGCCTTTTGGGTGTCTCATATTTTTACTATTAGTAGTTTTCGTGTAAAAAATTAAAATTGTGCACAAATGCTGCCTGGAAACAATGGATCCCAGAGGCCATGTCTAACTTTAAGAAGAATCACGCCGTCATCCGTCACTTTTGACAATCTGCCTATGAACTTTAAATGATTATATCTTTTAATAGAACATTGATATCGAAGATTTAAAAACAGTATCATGAATAATAGACTTGAGCAAATGTGTTACAACTAATTTAAGTTTAAAACATAACGTATTTAATTAATATAAATTTTGACGTTTCCAATGTCAAAAGTCAATGTTGCCAAATGTGTGATGAAGTAACTAAATTAAAACCAAATATTCCTAAACTAACTTCACTGAAGACGGTGGTAGTTGTTATCACTGGTAGTTGACAATATTAATTTATAAATTTAAAAATTAACTATTATTTTTTAATGCACACAGTGTTGCCAAATTATAAAGTAACTAAATAAAAATCAAATATTCCTAAATAAAATAAATTGAATACTTTACTGTGTTTGTTATCAAAAGAAAGGAAACCATAAGGGCCAGTTTTAAAATGACAAAAAAAATGTGTCATGTCGATCTGCATTTGTTTTCCGTAAAAAGGTGTTAGAAGTAGGTCGTCCTTGGGTTTTAAGGAAACGACACAATACGGACTGGTGTGCACGAATGACAAAAATGTTCCATGTAGATTAGAATTTGTTTTAACTAAACAAAGAACAAATATTCCCAAATGAAAGGTTACTGAAGACAGTGAATGTTATATTATGCTAGGTCACGATGAGGGCTAGCGTGCAGAATGAACAAAAATGTTCTATATCGAACGGCTTTTGTTTTTTGGAAAATGTTGTGGTATGTGGTGTTTGGTATCAAATGAAAAGGCTCGATAAGGGCTGGCGTGTAGAATTAAGAAAAAAGGTCAATGTTGATCGGCTTTTGTTTTTGCAAAAATTTCTCAAAGATATGTCGAGTTTGGTCTCAAATGAAAGGTCTCGTTGAGGGCTAGCGTGCAGAATTGACAAAAATGTTCCATGTCGATCGGCTTTTGTTTTATGCAAAAAGTTGTCAGAAGTATGTCGTGTTTGGTATCAAATGAAAGGTCTCGGAGAGGGCTAGCCTGCTGAATTGACAAAAATGTACTATGTCGATCGGTTTTTGTTTTTTGCAAAAAGTTGTCAGAAGTATATCGTGTTTGATATCAAATGAAAGGTCTCGGAGAGGGCTAGCGTGCAGAATTGATAAAAATGTGCTTTGTCGATCGGTATTTGTTTTTTGCAAAAAGTTGTCAGAAGTTTGTGGTGTTTGGTATCAAATGAAAAGTCTCGTTAAAGGCTAGCGTGCAGAATTGACAAAAATGTTCCATGTCGATCGGCTTTTGTTTTATGCAAAAAGTTGTCAGAAGTATTTCGTGTTTGGTATCAAATGAAAGGTCTCGGAGATGGCTAGCCTGCAGAATTGACAAAAATGTACTATGTCGATCGGTTTTTGTTTTTTGCAAAAAGTTGTCAGAAGTATATCGTGTTTGATATCAAATGAAAGGTCTCGGAGAGGGCTAGCGTGCAGAATTGATAAAAATGTGCTTTGTCGATCGGTATTTGTTTTTTGCAAAAAAAATTCAGAAGTGTGTGGTGTTTGGTATCAAATGAAAAGTCTCGTTGAAGGCTAGCGTGAAGAATTGACAAAAATGTTCCATGTCGATCGGCTTTTGTTTTATGCAAAAAGTTTTCAGAAGTATGTCGTGTTTGGTATCAAATGAAAGGTCTCGGAGAAGGCTAGCGTGCAGAATTGACAAAAAATGTGCTATGTCGATCGGCTTTTGTTTTTTGCAAAAGGTTGTCACAAGTACATAGTGTTCGGTATCAAATAAAAAGTCTGGGTGTGGGCTAGCGTATAGATATGATAAAAATGTTTCATGTCGATCGACTTTTGTTTAATGCAGAAAGTTGTCAGAAGTATGTCGTGTATGGTATCAAATGAAAGGTCTCGGTGAGAGTTGGGGTACATAAATGATAAAAATGTTTCATGTCGACCGGCTTTTGTTTTTTGCAAAATATTATTAGAAGTATATCGTGTTTGCAATCTAATGAAAGGTCTCGGTGAGGCCTGACGTGCAAATATGAAATAATTGTTTCATGTCGATCGGCATTTGTTTTTTGCACTGACAGCGGAGCTCTAGGGAATGCTCGGCGTAGCCGAGAATTCGCTAGTCATATACTATTTTGGTAGATTCACTATCTATATATCTATCTATATTTGGATTCATCACGACGATCAGGCATCGTTTGTCCAGCTCAAACTCCTAGACCATTCAAGTAATTGCTGTAATTTTTTTTCCAAGTTGTAGTGTCTATTGTGCCGGAGTGCCTTTTGGGGGTCTCATATTTTTACTGTGAGTGGTTTTTGTTTAAAAAAATAAAAACTGAGTAAAATTGGTACATTGAAACAATGGATCCCAGAGGCCATGTCTACATTTAAGAAGAATCACGGTTCTCATCCGTCAAGTTTGACAATTCAATATGAAACTTTTATTTGATTTTTTTGGAAAATGTGAAGAGATATTATGAATTGAATTATGTTTTCATATATTATAATAGTGAGCGAAATATATACAAATATACTGAATGTTAAATGTGGTGTATTTAAAATATTTCTTTTTTGACATTTCACGTTTATCATATGTTAGAGCCGTCAAAAATTCGTGGTACAAGTTTTGTATTTTCAAAGACAAATATACAGAAATAAAAGTAATCTATGTTTAAAAGAATATGTACAATACACTTTGTGATGTAAGTATATCATTTTAAATTTGTTTCACTGTATTTAAATACGTATTTTCATTTCAGTTACAATTTTTAATTGGTTACCCAAACAAGAGTACATTTATAGAAGAGAAATAACATAAAATTACTGACAATAACACTACTGAAATGTAATTGATTATCATAAAAGTGCATTGTACATAATAATTTACGGCAAACTTTATTTACAATATAATCAAACAATCATAATGCAAGTCTTGTATTTGCTTGGAGAAATATATAGTAAAATTAGTTTAAAAGTATAATTACACTACTTTCTGTAATGTAAGTATGTAATTTTGTATATTCTTGGCTGTATTTAGATATGTGTTTTCATTTCAGTTATAGTTTTTAATTGGTTAAGATATCCAAACAAGAATATATTTATAGAAAAGAAATAAGATAATATTACGGATAATAATACTATTGACAAAAAAATAAATTCTGGAAATCAATCAAGCCGCGTCGTATTCAGTCATAAACACATTTATTTAAAAATACTGACAAACCTTTCCTTCATACCCACTTGGAAGAAATGTTTAATAATTTATTGTACAATAATTATTTTAAATTATGTATCTGGATTATAATAAACTGTAAGTAACTGCATTTTATACATTCTTTATGTATTCTTTCATCAAATTTCAGATGAAAGTAATTGATTACAACAAAGATTTGATTTTTAAAATTCTATTGAATTTTGTTATGGAATGAAATGATTTGTTACATAAAAACGTTTATAAAAACAACGTATCTATCCAATTATTCATTTATCATTGATATTTCAAACAATAAACACTTTCTGCAACCAAATATTAATCGAGAAATGCGTTTTCTATAATAAGGCAATTCGTTGGATGAAAATCATTATTATAATGTATCCTTGAAAATGAAACCAGAAAAATTGCACGATATTATAAAATTTAACAAAAATGGTTCATTTGACACTTGAGTTGGAGACAACTAAGTGAAAAATGTCATATTTACTAAAATGTATAATGAAATATTGTACGAAATTTAATAAGAAATCATCTCCAATACAGGTACTTATATAGAATATAAATATTTATATATTAATAGTTAAATATTTTATTTTTTAGATGAGACTATAACCTACACGTACTCAGATACACTAACATGGATTTTTTAATAAACTAAAACAATCTATTGGGCAATAATTATAAAAATAAGTAATAGTAAAACATATTCTTTATTAAATGCAAACTAAAGAATATTCCAGAATGGATTATTTAATCAAGAAAACTGCATTTCAAAATTGATTTACACTCTGACGTTTAAAAAACTATATTTGATTACTATTCAAACACTTCCAAAGGTAAATTCATACTGTACAGTATTCTTCCCTTATATATATAGTATATTATTTAACAAGCATAATATGTAGGCTATATTACACGATGATGTAATTAAAAATACGAGCGGTAGCGAGTATTTTTAATCATCTGAGTGTAATGTAGCCATATTATGCGAGTCAAATACTATACTTTATCTACAACTATCAGGCATATAACAAATCTGATATTATTTGTTAAATATTTAGTTAGGTGTGGGTAGTTCATATATAGCTTAACAGATGGCGCCACAGTAGCACTTAAATGTCAAAATCACTTTTCAAATTGTATTTATTATACTTTTATAAGCATATATATTGATATTTATAATAAAAAAAAAGTTATTAATAAATTAACAGTTTAATAAAATATTATGTGTTAAATTATATGCCCTATTTATTACAGAAAAGTGTAGCGTGTATCATGACATTTCATATTACACTTGTGTAATATGAGTAGTATATTATATGTAGTTTCACACGTATAATGTACTCATATTTCAATAGTTGTAGATAAAATACTTTTTAAATCTAATTTATAAATATTTTAGATAGTTAGACTATAGATTTTGTCTGATTACGTGGACAAAATTGACAAGCCTTTATTTCATACAGTTTTGGAGGGAATTGTTTAACAATTTATTGTAAAATAATTAGTATATAAATAAATGATGTATCTGGACTTTATTAAACTTTTATTAATTGCAATTTACTCTTTCTTTATACACATTTCTTAACATTTCTGATGAAAACATTTGATTACAATAGAGATTACATTTTTCAAAATTCTGTAGTATTTTATAACGAAATGAGATGATTTCTCAGATGTAAACGTTTACATAAACAAATTATCTATCCATTTATCCATTTGTAACTGATGTATGAAACAATAAACATCTTTTCAAACCAAATATTTATATTCTCTTAGTCGAACTTGACTGTGATTGTACTGCACGAAAATTCATGTTTTCATTAAGAAATAATGCAAAAGAACGTATAAAAATTGGTTACTTTATCTACAACTAACAGGCATATAAATTTTCAGTTATGTGCGAGTAGTTCATATATACCTCAACAGATGGCGCCACAGGATCACTTAAATTCCAAAATAACTATCAAATTGTATTTATTATACTTTTATAATCATTTATATTGATATTTATAATAAAAAATTAATTATTAATAACAATAACAATAGTTGTAGATAAATTTATATATAATTCAGCTTCATAAATATATAAATGAACATAGCAATACAAAAACATGAATATAATCATGTTTTTTTTTGGCAATATAAAAATGTATCAGTTTATAAATTTTGGTATGTTATTTCACATTATTTATATTTATAAAATAGATAATTATTTTCAAAATAATACATTTTTATATATTCTTTAACTAACTTCATACTTATTGTGTCAAGTTATGACATTTAAGTTCTGTCAAACTGAATGTATTGTATGAAAATACAAATATTGTTAAGATATAATAAAAATACATAAAATTGGGTTAAACGTATTATTTAAATCTTTTCTTCTTATGTATTTTGATGATTAAACCGTTGTATCTCAAAATCCCTAAGCGCGGGAAATTTAAAATCTCTATAATTTCATTTATTTATCAACATGTATTTTTATTTATTTCCTAAACGGTCTCGCGTGCCGCTTTGAACGTGTTATAAATAAATAATATACATTACAACAAATGTTTCTAGGTCTAACACATAGTAGCACCCCCCGTAGAAGGGTGTGAAAAAAATTCATCAATTTCCAAAGTTGGAATATTAAATATATGATATTATTTGATAAGTTATGGGTGAGTTGTTCATATACAGATGTTCCATTTAAGCGTGCCACCATTTCTATCTCGAGAACTATAAGAGCTACGAGGTTGGTTAAATTAGCAAAGAACCACCATTTTACAAGACTAATACAAAGAGCAAAAAAAACTTTTTTTTGACCTGTGGTTCTCAAAATACGGGACACAACTTTCTCTTTTTAGATGGGAACATATGTTTATTTTTAGGTTATTCGATAGAGCATTTTTTTCTGAATTCAACGATATAAACATCATATACTATTTTGGTAGATTCACTATCTATATATATTTGGATTCATCTCGACGATCACCGATCCTGTGTCCAGCTTAAACTCCTGGTCCATTTAAGTAATTGCTGTAATTTTTTTCTCAAGTTGTAGTGTCTATTGTACCGGAGTGCCTTTTGGGGGTCTCATATTTTTACTGTGAGTGGTTTTTGTTTAAAAAAATAAAAACTGAGTAAAATTGGTACATTGAAACAATGGATCCCAGAGGCCATGTCTACATTTAAGAAGAATCACGGTTCTCATCCGTCAAATTTGACAATTCAATATGAAACTTTTATTTGATTTTTTTGGAAAATGTGAAGAGATATTATGAGTTGAATTATGTTTTCATATATTATAATAGTGAGCGAAATATATACAAATATACTGAATGTTAAATGTGGTGTATTTAAAATATTTCTTTTTTGACATTTCACGTTTTTCATACGTTAGAGCCGTCAAAAATTCGTGGTACAAGTTTTATATTTTCAAAGACAAATATACAGAAATAAAAGTAATCTATGTTTAAAAGAATATGTACAATACACTTTGTGATGTAAGTATATCATTTTAAATTTGTTTCACTGTATTTAAATATGTATTTTCATTTCAGTTATAATTTTTAATTGGTTACCCAAACAAGAGTACATTTATAGAAGAGAAATAACATAAAATTACTGACAATAACACTACTGAAGTGTAACTGATTATCATAAAAGTGCATTGTACATAATAATTTACGGCAAACCTTATTTACAATATAATCAAACAATCATAATGCAAGTCTTGTATTTGCTTGGAGAAATATATAGTAAAATTAGTTTAAAAGTAAAATTACACTACTTTCTGTAATGTAAGTATGTAATTTTGTATATTCTTGGCTGTATTTAGATATGTGTTTTCATTTCAGTTATAGTTTTTAATTGGTTAAGATATCCAAACAAGAATATATTTATAGAAAAGAAATAAGATAATATTACGGACAAAAAAATAAATTCTGGAAATCAATCAAACCGCGTCGTATTCAGTCATAAACACATTTATTTAAAAATACTGACAAACCTTTCCTTCATACCCACTTGGAAGAAATGTTTAATAATTTATTGTACAATAATTATTTTAAATTATGTATCTGGATTATAATAAACTGTAAGTAACTGCATTTTATACATTCTTTATGTATTCTTTCATCAAATTTCAGATGAAAATAGTTGATTACAACAAAGATTTGATTTTTAAAAATTCTATTGAATTTTGTTATGGAATGAAATGATTTGTTAGATAAAAACGTTTATATATTAATAGTTAAATATTTTATTTTTTAGATGAGACTATAACCTACACGTACTCAGATACTCTAACATGGAATTTTTTATAAACTCAAACAATCTATTGGGCAATAATTATAAAAATAAGTAATAGTAAAACATATTCTTTATTAAATGCAAACTAAAGAATATTCCAGAATGGATTATTTAATCAAGAAAACTACATTTCAAAATTGATTTACAATTTGACGTTTAAAAAACTATATTTGATTACTATTGAAACACTTCCAAAGGTAAATTCATACTGTACAGTATTCTTCCCTTATATATAAATACTTTTAAATCTAATTTATAAATATTTTAGATAGTTAGACTATAGAGTTTGTCTGATTACGTGGAAAAACTGACAAGCCTTTATTTCATACAGTTTTGGAGGAAATTGTTTAACAATTTAATGTACAATAATTAGTATATAAATAAATAATGTGTCTGGACTTTATTAGACTTTTTTTAATTGCAATTTACTATTTCTTTACGCATTTTTTAACATTTCTGAGGAAAACATTTGATTACAATAGAAATTACATTTTTCAAAATTCTGTAGTATTTTATAATGAAATGAGATGATTTCTCAGATGTAAACGTGTACATAAACAAAGTATCTATCCATTTATCCATTTGTAACTGATGTATGAAACAATAAACACCTTTTCAAACCAAATATTCACCGAGTAGTTCGTCTGATTATCAGCTGATGGCATCTGCTCTTAGTCGAACTTGTATGTGATTGTACTGCACGAAAATTCATGTTTTCATTAAGAAATAATGCAAAAGAACGTATAAAAATTGGTCACTTTATCTACAACTAACAGGTATATAAATTTTCAGTTATGTGTGAGTAGTTCATATATACCTCAACAGATGGCGCTAGAGCAGCACTTAAATTTCAAAATAACTTCAAATTGTATTTATTATACTTTTATAATCATTTAAATTGATATTAATAATAAAAAATAAATTAATAATAACAATAGTTGTAGATAAATACATATATAATTCAGCTTCATAAATATATAAATGAACATAGCAACAAAAAACATGGATATAATCTTGTTTTTTTTGGCAATATAAAAATGTATCAGTTTATAAATTTTGGTATGTTATTTCACATTATTTATATTTATAAAATAGATAATTATTTTCAAAATAATACATTTTTATATATTCTTTAACTAACTTCATACTTATTGTGTCAAGTTATGACATTTAAGTTCTGTCAAACTGAATGTATTGTATGAAAATACAAATATTGTTAAGATATAATAAAAATACATAAAATTGGGTTAAACGTATTATTTAAATCTTTTCTTCTTATGTATTTTGATGATTAAACCGTTGTATCTCAAAAACCCTAAGCGCGGGAAATTTAAAATCTCTATAATTTCATTTATTTATCAACATGTATTTTTATTTATTTCCTAAACGGTCTCGCGTGCCGCTTTGAACGTGTTATAAATAAATAATATACATTACAACAAATGTTTCTAGGTCTAACACATAGTAGCACCCCCCCGTAGAAGGGTGTGAAAAAAATTCATCAATTTCCAAAGTTGGAATATTAAATATATGATATTATTTGATAAGTTATGTGTGAGTAGTTCATATACAGGGTGTTCCATTTAAGCGTGCCACCATTTCTATCTCGAGAACTATAAGAGCTACGAGGTTGGTTAAATTAGCAAAGAACCACCATTTTACAAGACTAATACAAAGAGCAAAAAAACTTTTTTTTGACCTGTGGTTCTCAAAATACGGGACACAACTTTCTCTTTTTAGATGGGAACATATGTTTATTTTTAGGTTATTCGATAGAGCATTTTTTTCTGAATTCAGCGATATAAACATCATATACTATTTTGGTAGATTCACTATCTATATATATTTGGATTCATCTCGACGATCACCGATCCTGTGTCCAGCTTAAACTCCTGGTCCATTTAAGTAATTGCTGTAATTTTTTTCTCAAGTTGTAGTGTCTATTGTACCGGAGTGCCTTTTGGGGGTCTCATATTTTTACTGTGAGTGGTTTTTGTTTAAAAAAATAAAAACTGAGTAAAATTGGTACATTGAAACAATGGATCCCAGAGGCCATGTCTACATTTAAGAAGAATCACGGTTCTCATCCGTCAAATTTGACAATTCAATATGAAACTTTTATTTGATTTTTTTGGAAAATGTGAAGAGATATTATGAGTTGAATTATGTTTTCATATATTATAATAGTGAGCGAAATATATACAAATATACTGAATGTTAAATGTGGTGTATTTAAAATATTTCTTTTTTGACATTTCACGTTTTTCATACGTTAGAGCCGTCAAAAATTCGTGGTACAAGTTTTATATTTTCAAAGACAAATATACAGAAATAAAAGTAATCTATGTTTAAAAGAATATGTACAATACACTTTGTGATGTAAGTATATCATTTTAAATTTGTTTCACTGTATTTAAATATGTATTTTCATTTCAGTTATAATTTTTAATTGGTTACCCAAACAAGAGTACATTTATAGAAGAGAAATAACATAAAATTACTGACAATAACACTACTGAAGTGTAACTGATTATCATAAAAGTGCATTGTACATAATAATTTACGGCAAACCTTATTTACAATATAATCAAACAATCATAATGCAAGTCTTGTATTTGCTTGGAGAAATATATAGTAAAATTAGTTTAAAAGTAAAATTACACTACTTTCTGTAATGTAAGTATGTAATTTTGTATATTCTTGGCTGTATTTAGATATGTGTTTTCATTTCAGTTATAGTTTTTAATTGGTTAAGATATCCAAACAAGAATATATTTATAGAAAAGAAATAAGATAATATTACGGACAAAAAAATAAATTCTGGAAATCAATCAAACCGCGTCGTATTCAGTCATAAACACATTTATTTAAAAATACTGACAAACCTTTCCTTCATACCCACTTGGAAGAAATGTTTAATAATTTATTGTACAATAATTATTTTAAATTATGTATCTGGATTATAATAAACTGTAAGTAACTGCATTTTATACATTCTTTATGTATTCTTTCATCAAATTTCAGATGAAAATAGTTGATTACAACAAAGATTTGATTTTTAAAAATTCTATTGAATTTTGTTATGGAATGAAATGATTTGTTAGATAAAAACGTTTATATATTAATAGTTAAATATTTTATTTTTTAGATGAGACTATAACCTACACGTACTCAGATACTCTAACATGGAATTTTTTATAAACTCAAACAATCTATTGGGCAATAATTATAAAAATAAGTAATAGTAAAACATATTCTTTATTAAATGCAAACTAAAGAATATTCCAGAATGGATTATTTAATCAAGAAAACTACATTTCAAAATTGATTTACAATTTGACGTTTAAAAAACTATATTTGATTACTATTGAAACACTTCCAAAGGTAAATTCATACTGTACAGTATTCTTCCCTTATATATAAATACTTTTAAATCTAATTTATAAATATTTTAGATAGTTAGACTATAGAGTTTGTCTGATTACGTGGAAAAACTGACAAGCCTTTATTTCATACAGTTTTGGAGGAAATTGTTTAACAATTTAATGTACAATAATTAGTATATAAATAAATAATGTGTCTGGACTTTATTAGACTTTTTTTAATTGCAATTTACTATTTCTTTACGCATTTTTTAACATTTCTGAGGAAAACATTTGATTACAATAGAAATTACATTTTTCAAAATTCTGTAGTATTTTATAATGAAATGAGATGATTTCTCAGATGTAAACGTGTACATAAACAAAGTATCTATCCATTTATCCATTTGTAACTGATGTATGAAACAATAAACACCTTTTCAAACCAAATATTCACCGAGTAGTTCGTCTGATTATCAGCTGATGGCATCTGCTCTTAGTCGAACTTGTATGTGATTGTACTGCACGAAAATTCATGTTTTCATTAAGAAATAATGCAAAAGAACGTATAAAAATTGGTCACTTTATCTACAACTAACAGGTATATAAATTTTCAGTTATGTGTGAGTAGTTCATATATACCTCAACAGATGGCGCTAGAGCAGCACTTAAATTTCAAAATAACTTCAAATTGTATTTATTATACTTTTATAATCATTTAAATTGATATTAATAATAAAAAATAAATTAATAATAACAATAGTTGTAGATAAATACATATATAATTCAGCTTCATAAATATATAAATGAACATAGCAACAAAAAACATGGATATAATCTTGTTTTTTTTGGCAATATAAAAATGTATCAGTTTATAAATTTTGGTATGTTATTTCACATTATTTATATTTATAAAATAGATAATTATTTTCAAAATAATACATTTTTATATATTCTTTAACTAACTTCATACTTATTGTGTCAAGTTATGACATTTAAGTTCTGTCAAACTGAATGTATTGTATGAAAATACAAATATTGTTAAGATATAATAAAAATACATAAAATTGGGTTAAACGTATTATTTAAATCTTTTCTTCTTATGTATTTTGATGATTAAACCGTTGTATCTCAAAAACCCTAAGCGCGGGAAATTTAAAATCTCTATAATTTCATTTATTTATCAACATGTATTTTTATTTATTTCCTAAACGGTCTCGCGTGCCGCTTTGAACGTGTTATAAATAAATAATATACATTACAACAAATGTTTCTAGGTCTAACACATAGTAGCACCCCCCCGTAGAAGGGTGTGAAAAAAATTCATCAATTTCCAAAGTTGGAATATTAAATATATGATATTATTTGATAAGTTATGTGTGAGTAGTTCATATACAGGGTGTTCCATTTAAGCGTGCCACCATTTCTATCTCGAGAACTATAAGAGCTACGAGGTTGGTTAAATTAGCAAAGAACCACCATTTTACAAGACTAATACAAAGAGCAAAAAAACTTTTTTTTGACCTGTGGTTCTCAAAATACGGGACACAACTTTCTCTTTTTAGATGGGAACATATGTTTATTTTTAGGTTATTCGATAGAGCATTTTTTTCTGAATTCAGCGATATAAACATCATATACTATTTTGATAGATTCATTATCTACTAGCGTGCAGAATTGAGAAAAATGTTATATTCCGATCGGCTTTTGTTTTCTGCAAAAATTTCTGAAAAGTATGTCGAGTTTGGTCTCAAATGAAAGGTCTCGTTGAGGGCAAGCGTGCATAATTGACAAAAATGTTCCATTCCGATCAGCTTTTGTTTTCTGCAAGAAGTTCTCAAAAGTATGTCGAGTTTGGTATCAAACAAAACGTCTGGTTGAGGGCTAGCATGCAGAATTGACAAAAATGTGCCATGTCTATCGGCTTTTGTTTTTTGCAAAAAATTGTCAGAAGTATGTGGTGTTTGGTATCAAATGAAAAGGCTCGATAAGGGCTGGCGTGTAGAATTAACAAAAACGGTCAATGTTGATCGGCTTTTGTTTTATGTAAAAATTTCTCAAAGGTATGTCGAGTTCGGTCTTAAAGGAAAGGTCTCGTTGAGGGCTAGCGTGCAAAATTGACAAAAATGTTCCATGACGATCTGCTTTTATTTTTTGCAACAAGTTGTGAGAAATATGTCGTGTTTGGTATCGAATGAAAGGTCTTGGCGAGGGCTCGCGTACAAAATTGTCAAAAATGTTCCATTCCGATCGGCTTTTGTTTTCTGCAAAAAATTCTCAAAAGTATGTCAAGTTTGGTCTCAAATGAAACGTCTTGATGAGAGCTAGCGTGCAGAATTGACAAAAATGTGCCATGTCGATCGGTATTTGTTTTTTGCAAAAAGTTGTCAGAAGTGTGTGGTGTTTGGTATCAAATGAAATGTTTCAATAAAGGCTGGTGTGCAGAATTGACAAAAATGGTCAATGTCGATCGGCTTTTGTTTTTTGCAAAAGGTTGTCACAAGTATATAGTGTTTGGTATCAAATTAAAAGTCTCGATGTGGGCTAGCGTGTAGATATGATAAAAATGTATCATGTCGATCGACTTTTGTTTCATGCAGAAAGTTGTAAGAAGTATGTCGTGTTTGGTATCAAATGAAAGGTCTCTGTGAGGGCTGGGATACATAAATCATAAAAATGTTTCATGTCGACGGGCTTTTGTTTTTTGCAAAAAATTATTAGAAGTATATCGTGTTTGCAATCTAATGAAAGGTCTCGGTGAGGCCTGACGTGGAAATATGAAATAATTGTTTCATGTCGATCGGCATTTGTTTTTTGCACTGACAGCGGAGCTCTAGGGAATGCTCGGCGTAGCCGAGAATTCGCTAGTCATATACTATTTTGGTAGATTCACTATCTATATATCTATCTATATTTGGATTCATCACGACGATCAGGCATCGTTTGTCCAGCTCAAACTCCTAGACCATTCAAGTAATTGCTGTAATTTTTTTTCCAAGTTGTAGTGTCTATTGTGCCGGAGTGCCTTTTGGGGGTCTCATATTTTTACTGTGAGTGGTTTTTGTTTAAAAAAATAAAAACTGAGTAAAATTGGTACATTGAAACAATGGATCCCAGAGGCCATGTCTACATTTAAGAAGAATCACGGTTCTCATCCGTCAAGTTTGACAATTCAATATGAAACTTTTATTTGATTTTTTTGGAAAATGTGAAGAGATATTATGAATTGAATTATGTTTTCATATATTATAATAGTGAGCGAAATATATACAAATATACTGAATGTTAAATGTGGTGTATTTAAAATATTTCTTTTTTGACATTTCACGTTTATCATATGTTAGAGCCGTCAAAAATTCGTGGTACAAGTTTTGTATTTTCAAAGACAAATATACAGAAATAAAAGTAATCTATGTTTAAAAGAATATGTACAATACACTTTGTGATGTAAGTATATCATTTTAAATTTGTTTCACTGTATTTAAATACGTATTTTCATTTCAGTTACAATTTTTAATTGGTTACCCAAACAAGAGTACATTTATAGAAGAGAAATAACATAAAATTACTGACAATAACACCACTGAAATGTAATTGATTATCATAAAAGTGCATTGTACATAATAATTTACGGCAAACTTTATTTACAATATAATCAAACAATCATAATGCAAGTCTTGTATTTGCTTGGAGAAATATATAGTAAAATTAGTTTAAAAGTATAATTACACTACTTTCTGTAATGTAAGTATGTAATTTTGTATATTCTTGGCTGTATTTAGATATGTGTTTTCATTTCAGTTATAGTTTTTAATTGGTTAAGATATCCAAACAAGAATATATTTATAGAAAAGAAATAAGATAATATTACGGATAATAATACTATTGACAAAAAAATAAATTCTGGAAATCAATCAAGCCGCGTCGTATTCAGTCATAAACACATTTATTTAAAAATACTGACAAACCTTTCCTTCATACCCACTTGGAAGAAATGTTTAATAATTTATTGTACAATAATTATTTTAAATTATGTATCTGGATTATAATAAACTGTAAGTAACTGCATTTTATACATTCTTTATGTATTCTTTCATCAAATTTCAGATGAAAGTAGTTGATTACAACAAAGATTTGATTTTTAAAATTCTATTGAATTTTGTTATGGAATGAAATGATTTGTTACATAAAAACGTTTATAAAAACAACGTATCTATCCAATTATTCATTTATCATTGATATTTCAAACAATAAACACTTTCTGCAACCAAATATTAATCGAGAAATGCGTTTTCTATAATAAGGCAATTCGTTGGATGAAAATCATTATTATAATGTATCCTTGAAAATGAAACCAGAAAAATTGCACGATATTATAAAATTTAACAAAAATGGTTCATTTGACACTTGAGTTGGAGACAACTAAGTGAAAAATGTCATATTTACTAAAATGTATAATGAAATATTGTACGAAATTTAATAAGAAATCATCTCCAATACAGGTACTTATATAGAATATAAATATTTATATATTAATAGTTAAATATTTTATTTTTTAGATGAGACTATAACCTACACGTACTCAGATACACTAACATGGATTTTTTAATAAACTAAAACAATCTATTGGGCAATAATTATAAAAATAAGTAATAGTAAAACATATTCTTTATTAAATGCAAACTAAAGAATATTCCAGAATGGATTATTTAATCAAGAAAACTGCATTTCAAAATTGATTTACACTCTGACGTTTAAAAAACTATATTTGATTACTATTCAAACACTTCCAAAGGTAAATTCATACTGTACAGTATTCTTCCCTTATATATATAGTATATTATTTAACAAGCATAATATGTAGGCTATATTACACGATGATGTAATTAAAAATACGAGCGGTAGCGAGTATTTTTAATCATCTGAGTGTAATGTAGCCATATTATGCGAGTCAAATACTATACTTTATCTACAACTATCAGGCATATAACAAATCTGATATTATTTGTTAAATATTCAGTTAGGTGTGGGTAGTTCATATATAGCTTAACAGATGGCGCCACAGTAGCACTTAAATGTCAAAATCACTTTTCAAATTGTATTTATTATACTTTTATAAGCATATATATTGATATTTATAATAAAAAAAAAGTTATTAATAAATTAACAGTTTAATAAAATATTATGTGTTAAATTATATGCCCTATTTATTACAGAAAAGTGTAGCGTGTATCATGACATTTCATATTACACTTGTGTAATATGAGTAGTATATTATATGTAGTTTCACACGTATAATGTACTCATATTTCAATAGTTGTAGATAAAATACTTTTTAAATCTAATTTATAAATATTTTAGATAGTTAGACTATAGATTTTGTCTGATTACGTGGACAAAATTGACAAGCCTTTATTTCATACAGTTTTGGAGGGAATTGTTTAACAATTTATTGTAAAATAATTAGTATATAAATAAATGATGTATCTGGACTTTATTAAACTTTTATTAATTGCAATTTACTCTTTCTTTATACACATTTCTTAACATTTCTGATGAAAACATTTGATTACAATAGAGATTACATTTTTCAAAATTCTGTAGTATTTTATAACGAAATGAGATGATTTCTCAGATGTAAACGTTTACATAAACAAATTATCTATCCATTTATCCATTTGTAACTGATGTATGAAACAATAAACATCTTTTCAAACCAAATATTTATATTCTCTTAGTCGAACTTGACTGTGATTGTACTGCACGAAAATTCATGTTTTCATTAAGAAATAATGCAAAAGAACGTATAAAAATTGGTTACTTTATCTACAACTAACAGGCATATAAATTTTCAGTTATGTGCGAGTAGTTCATATATACCTCAACAGATGGCGCCACAGGATCACTTAAATTCCAAAATAACTATCAAATTGTATTTATTATACTTTTATAATCATTTATATTGATATTTATAATAAAAAATTAATTATTAATAACAATAACAATAGTTGTAGATAAATTTATATATAATTCAGCTTCATAAATATATAAATGAACATAGCAATACAAAAACATGAATATAATCATGTTTTTTTTTGGCAATATAAAAATGTATCAGTTTATAAATTTTGGTATGTTATTTCACATTATTTATATTTATAAAATAGATAATTATTTTCAAAATAATACATTTTTATATATTCTTTAACTAACTTCATACTTATTGTGTCAAGTTATGACATTTAAGTTCTGTCAAACTGAATGTATTGTATGAAAATACAAATATTGTTAAGATATAATAAAAATACATAAAATTGGGTTAAACGTATTATTTAAATCTTTTCTTCTTATGTATTTTGATGATTAAACCGTTGTATCTCAAAATCCCTAAGCGCGGGAAATTTAAAATCTCTATAATTTCATTTATTTATCAACATGTATTTTTATTTATTTCCTAAACGGTCTCGCGTGCCGCTTTGAACGTGTTATAAATAAATAATATACATTACAACAAATGTTTCTAGGTCTAACACATAGTAGCACCCCCCGTAGAAGGGTGTGAAAAAAATTCATCAATTTCCAAAGTTGGAATATTAAATATATGATATTATTTGATAAGTTATGGGTGAGTTGTTCATATACAGATGTTCCATTTAAGCGTGCCACCATTTCTATCTCGAGAACTATAAGAGCTACGAGGTTGGTTAAATTAGCAAAGAACCACCATTTTACAAGACTAATACAAAGAGCAAAAAAAACTTTTTTTTGACCTGTGGTTCTCAAAATACGGGACACAACTTTCTCTTTTTAGATGGGAACATATGTTTATTTTTAGGTTATTCGATAGAGCATTTTTTTCTGAATTCAACGATATAAACATCATATACTATTTTGGTAGATTCACTATCTATATATCTATCTATATTTGGATTCATCACGACGATCAGGCATCGTTTGTCCAGCTCAAACTCCTAGACCATTCAAGTAATTGCTGTAATTTTTTTTCCAAGTTGTAGTGTCTATTGTGCCGGAGTGCCTTTTGGGGGTCTCATATTTTTACTGTGAGTGGTTTTTGTTTAAAAAAATAAAAACTGAGTAAAATTGGTACATTGAAACAATGGATCCCAGAGGCCATGTCTACATTTAAGAAGAATCACGGTTCTCATCCGTCAAGTTTGACAATTCAATATGAAACTTTTATTTGATTTTTTTGGAAAATGTGAAGAGATATTATGAATTGAATTATGTTTTCATATATTATAATAGTGAGCGAAATATATACAAATATACTGAATGTTAAATGTGGTGTATTTAAAATATTTCTTTTTTGACATTTCACGTTTATCATATGTTAGAGCCGTCAAAAATTCGTGGTACAAGTTTTGTATTTTCAAAGACAAATATACAGAAATAAAAGTAATCTATGTTTAAAAGAATATGTACAATACACTTTGTGATGTAAGTATATCATTTTAAATTTGTTTCACTGTATTTAAATACGTATTTTCATTTCAGTTACAATTTTTAATTGGTTACCCAAACAAGAGTACATTTATAGAAGAGAAATAACATAAAATTACTGACAATAACACTACTGAAATGTAATTGATTATCATAAAAGTGCATTGTACATAATAATTTACGGCAAACTTTATTTACAATATAATCAAACAATCATAATGCAAGTCTTGTATTTGCTTGGAGAAATATATAGTAAAATTAGTTTAAAAGTATAATTACACTACTTTCTGTAATGTAAGTATGTAATTTTGTATATTCTTGGCTGTATTTAGATATGTGTTTTCATTTCAGTTATAGTTTTTAATTGGTTAAGATATCCAAACAAGAATATATTTATAGAAAAGAAATAAGATAATATTACGGATAATAATACTATTGACAAAAAAATAAATTCTGGAAATCAATCAAGCCGCGTCGTATTCAGTCATAAACACATTTATTTAAAAATACTGACAAACCTTTCCTTCATACCCACTTGGAAGAAATGTTTAATAATTTATTGTACAATAATTATTTTAAATTATGTATCTGGATTATAATAAACTGTAAGTAACTGCATTTTATACATTCTTTATGTATTCTTTCATCAAATTTCAGATGAAAGTAATTGATTACAACAAAGATTTGATTTTTAAAATTCTATTGAATTTTGTTATGGAATGAAATGATTTGTTACATAAAAACGTTTATAAAAACAACGTATCTATCCAATTATTCATTTATCATTGATATTTCAAACAATAAACACTTTCTGCAACCAAATATTAATCGAGAAATGCGTTTTCTATAATAAGGCAATTCGTTGGATGAAAATCATTATTATAATGTATCCTTGAAAATGAAACCAGAAAAATTGCACGATATTATAAAATTTAACAAAAATGGTTCATTTGACACTTGAGTTGGAGACAACTAAGTGAAAAATGTAATATTTACTAAAATGTATAATGAAATATTGTACGAAATTTAATAAGAAATCATCTCCAATACAGGTACTTATATAGAATATAAATATTTATATATTAATAGTTAAATATTTTATTTTTTAGATGAGACTATAACCTACACGTACTCAGATACACTAACATGGATTTTTTAATAAACTAAAACAATCTATTGGGCAATAATTATAAAAATAAGTAATAGTAAAACATATTCTTTATTAAATGCAAACTAAAGAATATTCCAGAATGGATTATTTAATCAAGAAAACTGCATTTCAAAATTGATTTACACTCTGACGTTTAAAAAACTATATTTGATTACTATTCAAACACTTCCAAAGGTAAATTCATACTGTACAGTATTCTTCCCTTATATATATAGTATATTATTTAACAAGCATAATATGTAGGCTATATTACACGATGATGTAATTAAAAATACGAGCGGTAGCGAGTATTTTTAATCATCTGAGTGTAATGTAGCCATATTATGCGAGTCAAATACTATACTTTATCTACAACTATCAGGCATATAACAAATCTGATATTATTTGTTAAATATTCAGTTAGGTGTGGGTAGTTCATATATAGCTTAACAGATGGCGCCACAGTAGCACTTAAATGTCAAAATCACTTTTCAAATTGTATTTATTATACTTTTATAAGCATATATATTGATATTTATAATAAAAAAAAAGTTATTAATAAATTAACAGTTTAATAAAATATTATGTGTTAAATTATATGCCCTATTTATTACAGAAAAGTGTAGCGTGTATCATGACATTTCATATTACACTTGTGTAATATGAGTAGTATATTATATGTAGTTTCACACGTATAATGTACTCATATTTCAATAGTTGTAGATAAAATACTTTTTAAATCTAATTTATAAATATTTTAGATAGTTAGACTATAGATTTTGTCTGATTACGTGGACAAAATTGACAAGCCTTTATTTCATACAGTTTTGGAGGGAATTGTTTAACAATTTATTGTAAAATAATTAGTATATAAATAAATGATGTATCTGGACTTTATTAAACTTTTATTAATTGCAATTTACTCTTTCTTTATACACATTTCTTAACATTTCTGATGAAAACATTTGATTACAATAGAGATTACATTTTTCAAAATTCTGTAGTATTTTATAACGAAATGAGATGATTTCTCAGATGTAAACGTTTACATAAACAAATTATCTATCCATTTATCCATTTGTAACTGATGTATGAAACAATAAACATCTTTTCAAACCAAATATTTATATTCTCTTAGTCGAACTTGACTGTGATTGTACTGCACGAAAATTCATGTTTTCATTAAGAAATAATGCAAAAGAACGTATAAAAATTGGTTACTTTATCTACAACTAACAGGCATATAAATTTTCAGTTATGTGCGAGTAGTTCATATATACCTCAACAGATGGCGCCACAGGATCACTTAAATTCCAAAATAACTATTCAAATTGTATTTATTATACTTTTATAATCATTTATATTGATATTTATAATAAAAAATTAATTATTAATAACAATAACAATAGTTGTAGATAAATTTATATATAATTCAGCTTCATAAATATATAAATGAACATAGCAATACAAAAACATGAATATAATCATGTTTTTTTTGGCAATATAAAAATGTATCAGTTTATAAATTTTGGTATGTTATTTCACATTATTTATATTTATAAAATAGATAATTATTTTCAAAATAATACATTTTTATATATTCTTTAACTAACTTCATACTTATTGTGTCAAGTTATGACATTTAAGTTCTGTCAAACTGAATGTATTGTATGAAAATACAAATATTGTTAAGATATAATAAAAATACATAAAATTGGGTTAAACGTATTATTTAAATCTTTTCTTCTTATGTATTTTGATGATTAAACCGTTGTATCTCAAAATCCCTAAGCGCGGGAAATTTAAAATCTCTATAATTTCATTTATTTATCAACATGTATTTTTATTTATTTCCTAAACGGTCTCGCGTGCCGCTTTGAACGTGTTATAAATAAATAATATACATTACAACAAATGTTTCTAGGTCTAACACATAGTAGCACCCCCCGTAGAAGGGTGTGAAAAAAATTCATCAATTTCCAAAGTTGGAATATTAAATATATGATATTATTTGATAAGTTATGTGTGAGTTGTTCATATACAGATTTTCCATTTAAGCGTGCCACCATTTCTATCTCGAGAACTATAAGAGCTACGAGGTTGGTTAAATTAGCAAAGAACCACCATTTTACAAGACTAATACAAAGAGCAAAAAAAACTTTTTTTTGACCTGTGGTTCTCAAAATACGGGACACAACTTTCTCTTTTTAGATGGGAACATATGTTTATTTTTAGGTTATTCGATAGAGCATTTTTTTCTGAATTCAGCGATATAAACATCATATACTATTTTGGTAGATTCACTATCTATATATCTATCTATATTTGGATTCATCACGACGATCAGGCATCGTTTGTCCAGCTCAAACTCCTAGACCATTCAAGTAATTGCTGTAATTTTTTTTCCAAGTTGTAGTGTCTGTTGTGCCGGAGTGCCTTTTGGGGGTCTCATATTTTTACTGTGAGTGGTTTTTGTTTAAAAAAATAAAAACTGAGTAAAATTGGTACATTGAAACAATGGATCCCAGAGGCCATGTCTACATTTAAGAAGAATCACGGTTCTCATCCGTCAAGTTTGACAATTCAATATGAAACTTTTATTTGATTTTTTTGGAAAATGTGAAGAGATATTATGAATTGAATTATGTTTTCATATATTATAATAGTGAGCGAAATATATACAAATATACTGAATGTTAAATGTGGTGTATTTAAAATATTTCTTTTTTGACATTTCACGTTTATCATATGTTAGAGCCGTCAAAAATTCGTGGTACAAGTTTTGTATTTTCAAAGACAAATATACAGAAATAAAAGTAATCTATGTTTAAAAGAATATGTACAATACACTTTGTGATGTAAGTATATCATTTTAAATTTGTTTCACTGTATTTAAATACGTATTTTCATTTCAGTTACAATTTTTAATTGGTTACCCAAACAAGAGTACATTTATAGAAGAGAAATAACATAAAATTACTGACAATAACACCACTGAAATGTAATTGATTATCATAAAAGTGCATTGTACATAATAATTTACGGCAAACTTTATTTACAATATAATCAAACAATCATAATGCAAGTCTTGTATTTGCTTGGAGAAATATATAGTAAAATTAGTTTAAAAGTATAATTACACTACTTTCTGTAATGTAAGTATGTAATTTTGTATATTCTTGGCTGTATTTAGATATGTGTTTTCATTTCAGTTATAGTTTTTAATTGGTTAAGATATCCAAACAAGAATATATTTATAGAAAAGAAATAAGATAATATTACGGATAATAATACTATTGACAAAAAAATAAATTCTGGAAATCAATCAAGCCGCGTCGTATTCAGTCATAAACACATTTATTTAAAAATACTGACAAACCTTTCCTTCATACCCACTTGGAAGAAATGTTTAATAATTTATTGTACAATAATTATTTTAAATTATGTATCTGGATTATAATAAACTGTAAGTAACTGCATTTTATACATTCTTTATGTATTCTTTCATCAAATTTCAGATGAAAGTAGTTGATTACAACAAAGATTTGATTTTTAAAATTCTATTGAATTTTGTTATGGAATGAAATGATTTGTTACATAAAAACGTTTATAAAAACAACGTATCTATCCAATTATTCATTTATCATTGATATTTCAAACAATAAACACTTTCTGCAACCAAATATTAATCGAGAAATGCGTTTTCTATAATAAGGCAATTCGTTGGATGAAAATCATTATTATAATGTATCCTTGAAAATGAAACCAGAAAAATTGCACGATATTATAAAATTTAACAAAAATGGTTCATTTGACACTTGAGTTGGAGACAACTAAGTGAAAAATGTCATATTTACTAAAATGTATAATGAAATATTGTACGAAATTTAATAAGAAATCATCTCCAATACAGGTACTTATATAGAATATAAATATTTATATATTAATAGTTAAATATTTTATTTTTTAGATGAGACTATAACCTACACGTACTCAGATACACTAACATGGATTTTTTAATAAACTAAAACAATCTATTGGGCAATAATTATAAAAATAAGTAATAGTAAAACATATTCTTTATTAAATGCAAACTAAAGAATATTCCAGAATGGATTATTTAATCAAGAAAACTGCATTTCAAAATTGATTTACACTCTGACGTTTAAAAAACTATATTTGATTACTATTCAAACACTTCCAAAGGTAAATTCATACTGTACAGTATTCTTCCCTTATATATATAGTATATTATTTAACAAGCATAATATGTAGGCTATATTACACGATGATGTAATTAAAAATACGAGCGGTAGCGAGTATTTTTAATCATCTGAGTGTAATGTAGCCATATTATGCGAGTCAAATACTATACTTTATCTACAACTATCAGGCATATAACAAATCTGATATTATTTGTTAAATATTCAGTTAGGTGTGGGTAGTTCATATATAGCTTAACAGATGGCGCCACAGTAGCACTTAAATGTCAAAATCACTTTTCAAATTGTATTTATTATACTTTTATAAGCATATATATTGATATTTATAATAAAAAAAAAGTTATTAATAAATTAACAGTTTAATAAAATATTATGTGTTAAATTATATGCCCTATTTATTACAGAAAAGTGTAGCGTGTATCATGACATTTCATATTACACTTGTGTAATATGAGTAGTATATTATATGTAGTTTCACACGTATAATGTACTCATATTTCAATAGTTGTAGATAAAATACTTTTTAAATCTAATTTATAAATATTTTAGATAGTTAGACTATAGATTTTGTCTGATTACGTGGACAAAATTGACAAGCCTTTATTTCATACAGTTTTGGAGGGAATTGTTTAACAATTTATTGTAAAATAATTAGTATATAAATAAATGATGTATCTGGACTTTATTAAACTTTTATTAATTGCAATTTACTCTTTCTTTATACACATTTCTTAACATTTCTGATGAAAACATTTGATTACAATAGAGATTACATTTTTCAAAATTCTGTAGTATTTTATAACGAAATGAGATGATTTCTCAGATGTAAACGTTTACATAAACAAATTATCTATCCATTTATCCATTTGTAACTGATGTATGAAACAATAAACATCTTTTCAAACCAAATATTTATATTCTCTTAGTCGAACTTGACTGTGATTGTACTGCACGAAAATTCATGTTTTCATTAAGAAATAATGCAAAAGAACGTATAAAAATTGGTTACTTTATCTACAACTAACAGGCATATAAATTTTCAGTTATGTGCGAGTAGTTCATATATACCTCAACAGATGGCGCCACAGGATCACTTAAATTCCAAAATAACTATCAAATTGTATTTATTATACTTTTATAATCATTTATATTGATATTTATAATAAAAAATTAATTATTAATAACAATAACAATAGTTGTAGATAAATTTATATATAATTCAGCTTCATAAATATATAAATGAACATAGCAATACAAAAACATGAATATAATCATGTTTTTTTTTGGCAATATAAAAATGTATCAGTTTATAAATTTTGGTATGTTATTTCACATTATTTATATTTATAAAATAGATAATTATTTTCAAAATAATACATTTTTATATATTCTTTAACTAACTTCATACTTATTGTGTCAAGTTATGACATTTAAGTTCTGTCAAACTGAATGTATTGTATGAAAATACAAATATTGTTAAGATATAATAAAAATACATAAAATTGGGTTAAACGTATTATTTAAATCTTTTCTTCTTATGTATTTTGATGATTAAACCGTTGTATCTCAAAATCCCTAAGCGCGGGAAATTTAAAATCTCTATAATTTCATTTATTTATCAACATGTATTTTTATTTATTTCCTAAACGGTCTCGCGTGCCGCTTTGAACGTGTTATAAATAAATAATATACATTACAACAAATGTTTCTAGGTCTAACACATAGTAGCACCCCCCGTAGAAGGGTGTGAAAAAAATTCATCAATTTCCAAAGTTGGAATATTAAATATATGATATTATTTGATAAGTTATGGGTGAGTTGTTCATATACAGATGTTCCATTTAAGCGTGCCACCATTTCTATCTCGAGAACTATAAGAGCTACGAGGTTGGTTAAATTAGCAAAGAACCACCATTTTACAAGACTAATACAAAGAGCAAAAAAAACTTTTTTTTGACCTGTGGTTCTCAAAATACGGGACACAACTTTCTCTTTTTAGATGGGAACATATGTTTATTTTTAGGTTATTCGATAGAGCATTTTTTTCTGAATTCAACGATATAAACATCATATACTATTTTGGTAGATTCACTATCTATATATCTATCTATATTTGGATTTATCACGACGATCAGGCATCGTTTGTCCAGCTCAAACTCCTAGACCATTCAAGTAATTGCTGTAATTTTTTTTCCAAGTTGTAGTGTCTATTGTGCCGGAGTGCCTTTTGGGGGTCTCATATTTTTACTGTGAGTGGTTTTTGTTTAAAAAAATAAAAACTGAGTAAAATTGGTACATTGAAACAATGGATCCCAGAGGCCATGTCTACATTTAAGAAGAATCACGGTTCTCATCCGTCAAGTTTGACAATTCAATATGAAACTTTTATTTGATTTTTTTGGAAAATGTGAAGAGATATTATGAATTGAATTATGTTTTCATATATTATAATAGTGAGCGAAATATATACAAATATACTGAATGTTAAATGTGGTGTATTTAAAATATTTCTTTTTTGACATTTCACGTTTATCATATGTTAGAGCCGTCAAAAATTCGTGGTACAAGTTTTGTATTTTCAAAGACAAATATACAGAAATAAAAGTAATCTATGTTTAAAAGAATATGTACAATACACTTTGTGATGTAAGTATATCATTTTAAATTTGTTTCACTGTATTTAAATACGTATTTTCATTTCAGTTACAATTTTTAATTGGTTACCCAAACAAGAGTACATTTATAGAAGAGAAATAACATAAAATTACTGACAATAACACTACTGAAATGTAATTGATTATCATAAAAGTGCATTGTACATAATAATTTACGGCAAACTTTATTTACAATATAATCAAACAATCATAATGCAAGTCTTGTATTTGCTTGGAGAAATATATAGTAAAATTAGTTTAAAAGTATAATTACACTACTTTCTGTAATGTAAGTATGTAATTTTGTATATTCTTGGCTGTATTTAGATATGTGTTTTCATTTCAGTTATAGTTTTTAATTGGTTAAGATATCCAAACAAGAATATATTTATAGAAAAGAAATAAGATAATATTACGGATAATAATACTATTGACAAAAAAATAAATTCTGGAAATCAATCAAGCCGCGTCGTATTCAGTCATAAACACATTTATTTAAAAATACTGACAAACCTTTCCTTCATACCCACTTGGAAGAAATGTTTAATAATTTATTGTACAATAATTATTTTAAATTATGTATCTGGATTATAATAAACTGTAAGTAACTGCATTTTATACATTCTTTATGTATTCTTTCATCAAATTTCAGATGAAAGTAATTGATTACAACAAAGATTTGATTTTTAAAATTCTATTGAATTTTGTTATGGAATGAAATGATTTGTTACATAAAAACGTTTATAAAAACAACGTATCTATCCAATTATTCATTTATCATTGATATTTCAAACAATAAACACTTTCTGCAACCAAATATTAATCGAGAAATGCGTTTTCTATAATAAGGCAATTCGTTGGATGAAAATCATTATTATAATGTATCCTTGAAAATGAAACCAGAAAAATTGCACGATATTATAAAATTTAACAAAAATGGTTCATTTGACACTTGAGTTGGAGACAACTAAGTGAAAAATGTCATATTTACTAAAATGTATAATGAAATATTGTACGAAATTTAATAAGAAATCATCTCCAATACAGGTACTTATATAGAATATAAATATTTATATATTAATAGTTAAATATTTTATTTTTTAGATGAGACTATAACCTACACGTACTCAGATACACTAACATGGATTTTTTAATAAACTAAAACAATCTATTGGGCAATAATTATAAAAATAAGTAATAGTAAAACATATTCTTTATTAAATGCAAACTAAAGAATATTCCAGAATGGATTATTTAATCAAGAAAACTGCATTTCAAAATTGATTTACACTCTGACGTTTAAAAAACTATATTTGATTACTATTCAAACACTTCCAAAGGTAAATTCATACTGTACAGTATTCTTCCCTTATATATATAGTATATTATTTAACAAGCATAATATGTAGGCTATATTACACGATGATGTAATTAAAAATACGAGCGGTAGCGAGTATTTTTAATCATCTGAGTGTAATGTAGCCATATTATGCGAGTCAAATACTATACTTTATCTACAACTATCAGGCATATAACAAATCTGATATTATTTGTTAAATATTCAGTTAGGTGTGGGTAGTTCATATATAGCTTAACAGATGGCGCCACAGTAGCACTTAAATGTCAAAATCACTTTTCAAATTGTATTTATTATACTTTTATAAGCATATATATTGATATTTATAATAAAAAAAAAGTTATTAATAAATTAACAGTTTAATAAAATATTATGTGTTAAATTATATGCCCTATTTATTACAGAAAAGTGTAGCGTGTATCATGACATTTCATATTACACTTGTGTAATATGAGTAGTATATTATATGTAGTTTCACACGTATAATGTACTCATATTTCAATAGTTGTAGATAAAATACTTTTTAAATCTAATTTATAAATATTTTAGATAGTTAGACTATAGATTTTGTCTGATTACGTGGACAAAATTGACAAGCCTTTATTTCATACAGTTTTGGAGGGAATTGTTTAACAATTTATTGTAAAATAATTAGTATATAAATAAATGATGTATCTGGACTTTATTAAACTTTTATTAATTGCAATTTACTCTTTCTTTATACACATTTCTTAACATTTCTGATGAAAACATTTGATTACAATAGAGATTACATTTTTCAAAATTCTGTAGTATTTTATAACGAAATGAGATGATTTCTCAGATGTAAACGTTTACATAAACAAATTATCTATCCATTTATCCATTTGTAACTGATGTATGAAACAATAAACATCTTTTCAAACCAAATATTTATATTCTCTTAGTCGAACTTGACTGTGATTGTACTGCACGAAAATTCATGTTTTCATTAAGAAATAATGCAAAAGAACGTATAAAAATTGGTTACTTTATCTACAACCAACAGGCATATAAATTTTCAGTTATGTGCGAGTAGTTCATATATACCTCAACAGATGGCGCCACAGGATCACTTAAATTCCAAAATAACTATCAAATTGTATTTATTATACTTTTATAATCATTTATATTGATATTTATAATAAAAAATTAATTATTAATAACAATAACAATAGTTGTAGATAAATTTATATATAATTCAGCTTCATAAATATATAAATGAACATAGCAATACAAAAACATGAATATAATCATGTTTTTTTTTGGCAATATAAAAATATATCAGTTTATAAATTTTGGTATGTTATTTCACATTATTTATATTTATAAAATAGATAATTATTTTCAAAATAATACATTTTTATATATTCTTTAACTAACTTCATACTTATTGTGTCAAGTTATGACATTTAAGTTCTGTCAAACTGAATGTATTGTATGAAAATACAAATATTGTTAAGATATAATAAAAATACATAAAATTGGGTTAAACGTATTATTTAAATCTTTTCTTCTTATGTATTTTGATGATTAAACCGTTGTATCTCAAAATCCCTAAGCGCGGGAAATTTAAAATCTCTATAATTTCATTTATTTATCAACATGTATTTTTATTTATTTCCTAAACGGTCT
Organism: Stenolophus ochropezus; assembly: GCA_035578165.1. Classification (NCBI taxonomy): domain Eukaryota; kingdom Metazoa; phylum Arthropoda; class Insecta; order Coleoptera; family Carabidae; genus Stenolophus; species Stenolophus ochropezus. Next base: position 25,825,420 of record JAQOWZ010000007.1, read on the forward strand.
CGCGTGCCGCTTTGAACGTGTTATAAATAAATAATATACATTACAACAAATGTTTCTAGGTCTAACACATAGTAGCACCCCCCGTAGAAGGGTGTGAAAAAAATTCATCAATTTCCAAAGTTGGAATATTAAATATATGATATTATTTGATAAGTTATGGGTGAGTTGTTCATATACAGATGTTCCATTTAAGCGTGCCACCATTTCTATCTCGAGAACTATAAGAGCTACGAGGTTGGTTAAATTAGCAAAGAACCACCATTTTACAAGACTAATACAAAGAGCAAAAAAAACTTTTTTTTGACCTGTGGTTCTCAAAATACGGGACACAACTTTCTCTTTTTAGATGGGAACATATGTTTATTTTTAGGTTATTCGATAGAGCATTTTTTTCTGAATTCAACGATATAAACATCATATACTATTTTGGTAGATTCACTATCTATATATCTATCTATATTTGGATTTATCACGACGATCAGGCATCGTTTGTCCAGCTCAAACTCCTAGACCATTCAAGTAATTGCTGTAATTTTTTTTCCAAGTTGTAGTGTCTATTGTGCCGGAGTGCCTTTTGGGGGTCTCATATTTTTACTGTGAGTGGTTTTTGTTTAAAAAAATAAAAACTGAGTAAAATTGGTACATTGAAACAATGGATCCCAGAGGCCATGTCTACATTTAAGAAGAATCACGGTTCTCATCCGTCAAGTTTGACAATTCAATATGAAACTTTTATTTGATTTTTTTGGAAAATGTGAAGAGATATTATGAATTGAATTATGTTTTCATATATTATAATAGTGAGCGAAATATATACAAATATACTGAATGTTAAATGTGGTGTATTTAAAATATTTCTTTTTTGACATTTCACGTTTATCATATGTTAGAGCCGTCAAAAATTCGTGGTACAAGTTTTGTATTTTCAAAGACAAATATACAGAAATAAAAGTAATCTATGTTTAAAAGAATATGTACAATACACTTTGTGATGTAAGTATATCATTTTAAATTTGTTTCACTGTATTTAAATACGTATTTTCATTTCAGTTACAATTTTTAATTGGTTACCCAAACAAGAGTACATTTATAGAAGAGAAATAACATAAAATTACTGACAATAACACTACTGAAATGTAATTGATTATCATAAAAGTGCATTGTACATAATAATTTACGGCAAACTTTATTTACAATATAATCAAACAATCATAATGCAAGTCTTGTATTTGCTTGGAGAAATATATAGTAAAATTAGTTTAAAAGTATAATTACACTACTTTCTGTAATGTAAGTATGTAATTTTGTATATTCTTGGCTGTATTTAGATATGTGTTTTCATTTCAGTTATAGTTTTTAATTGGTTAAGATATCCAAACAAGAATATATTTATAGAAAAGAAATAAGATAATATTACGGATAATAATACTATTGACAAAAAAATAAATTCTGGAAATCAATCAAGCCGCGTCGTATTCAGTCATAAACACATTTATTTAAAAATACTGACAAACCTTTCCTTCATACCCACTTGGAAGAAATGTTTAATAATTTATTGTACAATAATTATTTTAAATTATGTATCTGGATTATAATAAACTGTAAGTAACTGCATTTTATACATTCTTTATGTATTCTTTCATCAAATTTCAGATGAAAGTAATTGATTACAACAAAGATTTGATTTTTAAAATTCTATTGAATTTTGTTATGGAATGAAATGATTTGTTACATAAAAACGTTTATAAAAACAACGTATCTATCCAATTATTCATTTATCATTGATATTTCAAACAATAAACACTTTCTGCAACCAAATATTAATCGAGAAATGCGTTTTCTATAATAAGGCAATTCGTTGGATGAAAATCATTATTATAATGTATCCTTGAAAATGAAACCAGAAAAATTGCACGATATTATAAAATTTAACAAAAATGGTTCATTTGACACTTGAGTTGGAGACAACTAAGTGAAAAATGTAATATTTACTAAAATGTATAATGAAATATTGTACGAAATTTAATAAGAAATCATCTCCAATACAGGTACTTATATAGAATATAAATATTTATATATTAATAGTTAAATATTTTATTTTTTAGATGAGACTATAACCTACACGTACTCAGATACACTAACATGGATTTTTTAATAAACTAAAACAATCTATTGGGCAATAATTATAAAAATAAGTAATAGTAAAACATATTCTTTATTAAATGCAAACTAAAGAATATTCCAGAATGGATTATTTAATCAAGAAAACTGCATTTCAAAATTGATTTACACTCTGACGTTTAAAAAACTATATTTGATTACTATTCAAACACTTCCAAAGGTAAATTCATACTGTACAGTATTCTTCCCTTATATATATAGTATATTATTTAACAAGCATAATATGTAGGCTATATTACACGATGATGTAATTAAAAATACGAGCGGTAGCGAGTATTTTTAATCATCTGAGTGTAATGTAGCCATATTATGCGAGTCAAATACTATACTTTATCTACAACTATCAGGCATATAACAAATCTGATATTATTTGTTAAATATTCAGTTAGGTGTGGGTAGTTCATATATAGCTTAACAGATGGCGCCACAGTAGCACTTAAATGTCAAAATCACTTTTCAAATTGTATTTATTATACTTTTATAAGCATATATATTGATATTTATAATAAAAAAAAAGTTATTAATAAATTAACAGTTTAATAAAATATTATGTGTTAAATTATATGCCCTATTTATTACAGAAAAGTGTAGCGTGTATCATGACATTTCATATTACACTTGTGTAATATGAGTAGTATATTATATGTAGTTTCACACGTATAATGTACTCATATTTCAATAGTTGTAGATAAAATACTTTTTAAATCTAATTTATAAATATTTTAGATAGTTAGACTATAGATTTTGTCTGATTACGTGGACAAAATTGACAAGCCTTTATTTCATACAGTTTTGGAGGGAATTGTTTAACAATTTATTGTAAAATAATTAGTATATAAATAAATGATGTATCTGGACTTTATTAAACTTTTATTAATTGCAATTTACTCTTTCTTTATACACATTTCTTAACATTTCTGATGAAAACATTTGATTACAATAGAGATTACATTTTTCAAAATTCTGTAGTATTTTATAACGAAATGAGATGATTTCTCAGATGTAAACGTTTACATAAACAAATTATCTATCCATTTATCCATTTGTAACTGATGTATGAAACAATAAACATCTTTTCAAACCAAATATTTATATTCTCTTAGTCGAACTTGACTGTGATTGTACTGCACGAAAATTCATGTTTTCATTAAGAAATAATGCAAAAGAACGTATAAAAATTGGTTACTTTATCTACAACCAACAGGCATATAAATTTTCAGTTATGTGCGAGTAGTTCATATATACCTCAACAGATGGCGCCACAGGATCACTTAAATTCCAAAATAACTATTCAAATTGTATTTATTATACTTTTATAATCATTTATATTGATATTTATAATAAAAAATTAATTATTAATAACAATAACAATAGTTGTAGATAAATTTATATATAATTCAGCTTCATAAATATATAAATGAACATAGCAATACAAAAACATGAATATAATCATGTTTTTTTTTGGCAATATAAAAATGTATCAGTTTATAAATTTTGGTATGTTATTTCACATTATTTATATTTATAAAATAGATAATTATTTTCAAAATAATACATTTTTATATATTCTTTAACTAACTTCATACTTATTGTGTCAAGTTATGACATTTAAGTTCTGTCAAACTGAATGTATTGTATGAAAATACAAATATTGTTAAGATATAATAAAAATACATAAAATTGGGTTAAACGTATTATTTAAATCTTTTCTTCTTATGTATTTTGATGATTAAACCGTTGTATCTCAAAATCCCTAAGCGCGGGAAATTTAAAATCTCTATAATTTCATTTATTTATCAACATGTATTTTTATTTATTTCCTAAACGGTCTCGCGTGCCGCTTTGAACGTGTTATAAATAAATAATATACATTACAACAAATGTTTCTAGGTCTAACACATAGTAGCACCCCCCGTAGAAGGGTGTGAAAAAAATTCATCAATTTCCAAAGTTGGAATATTAAATATATGATATTATTTGATAAGTTATGTGTGAGTTGTTCATATACAGATGTTCTATTTAAGCGTGCCACCATTTCTATCTCGAGAACTATAAGAGCTACGAGGTTGGTTAAATTAGCAAAGAACCACCATTTTACAAGACTAATACAAAGAGCAAAAAAAACTTTTTTTTGACCTGTGGTTCTCAAAATACGGGACACAACTTTCTCTTTTTAGATGGGAACATATGTTTATTTTTAGGTTATTCGATAGAGCATTTTTTTCTGAATTCAGCGATATAAACATCATATACTATTTTGGTAGATTCATTATCTACTAGCGTGCAGAATTGAGAAAAATGTTACATTCCGATCGGCTTTTGTTTTCTGCAAAAATTTCTCAAAAGCATGTCGAGTTTGATCTCAAATGAAAGGTCTCGTTGAGGGCTAGCGTGTAGAATTGACAAAAATGTCCCATTCCGATCGGCTTTTGTTTTCTGCAAAAAGTTCTCAAAGTTATGTCGAGTTTGGACTCAAATGAAACGTCTTGTTGAGGGCTAGCGTGTAGAATTGACAAAAATGTTCCATGTCGACCGGCTTTTGTTTTTTGCAAAAAAATATTAGAAGTATATCGTGTTTGCAATCTACTGAAAGGTCTCGGTGAGGCCTGACGTGCAAATATGAAATAATTGTTTCATATCGATCGGCATTTGTTTTTTGCACTGACAGCGGAGCTCTAGGGAATGCTCGGCGTAGCCGAGAATTCGCTAGTCACTATACTAAACGATTAGATTCACTATCTATATATCTATCTATAGATTCATCACGAGCATCGAGTAACTTTTGTAATCGCCTACAGCCTGAACCATGCAAGTGATTGTTATAATTTTTTTTTTAATATGTGGGGGCTAATGAGATCTGGTGCCTTTTGGGTGTCTTATATTTTTACTATTAGTAGTTTTCGTGTAAAAAATTAAAACTTTGCACAAATGCTGCCTTGAAACAATGGATCTCAGAGGCCATGTCTAACTTTAAGAAGAATCACGCTGTCATCCGTCACTTTTGACAATCTGCCTATGAATTTTAAATGATTATATCTTTTAATAGAACATTGATATCAAAGATTTAAAAACAATTTCATGAATAATAGACTTGAGCAAATGTGTTACAACTAATTTAAGTTTAAAACATAACGTATTTAATTAATATAAATTTTGACGTTTCCAATGTCAAAAGTCAATGTTGCCAAATTTGTGATGAAGTAACTAAATTAAAACCAAATATTCCTAAACTAACTTCACTGAAGACGGTGGCAGTTGTATTAGGGTTGACAATATTAATTTATAAATTTAAAAATTAACTACTATTTTTTAATGCAAACAGTGTTGCCAAATTATAAAGTAACTAAATAAAATCAAATATTCCTAAATAAAATAAATTGAATACTTTGCAGTGTTTGTTATCAAAAGAAAGGAAACCATAAGGGCCAGTTTTAAAATGACAAAAAAAATGTGTCATGTCGATCTGCATTTGTTTTCCGTAAAAAGTTGTTAGAAGTAGGTCATCCTTGGGTTTTAAGGAAAGTTATATTAGGCTAGGACACGATGAGGGCTAGCGTTCAGAATGAACAAAAATGTTCTATATCGAACGGCTTTTGTTTTTTGGAAAATGTTGTAAAAAGTATGTGGTGTTTGGTATCAAATGAAAAGGCTCGATAAGGGCTGGCGTGTAGAATTAAGAAAAAAGGTCAATATTGATCGGCTTTTGTTTTTGCAAAAATTTCTCAAAGATATGTCGAATTTGGTCTCAAATGAAAGGTCTCGTTGAAAGCTAGCGTGCAGAATTGACAAAAATGTTCCATGTCGATCGGCTTTTGTTTTATGCAAAAAGTTGTCAGAGGTATGTCGTGTTTGGTATCAAATGAAAGGTCTCGGAGAGGGGTAGCCTGCAGAATTGACAAAAATGTACTATGTCGATCGGTTTTTGTTTTTGCAAAAAGTTGTCAGAAGTATATCGTGTTTGATATCAAATGAAAGGTCTCGTAGTGGGCTAGCCTGCAGAATTGACAAAAATGTACTATGTCGATCGGTTTTTGTTTTTTGCAAAAAGTTGTCAGAAGTATATCGTGTTTGATATCAAATGAAAGGTCTCGGAGAGGGCTAGCGTGCAGAATTGATAAAAATGTGATATGTCGATCGGTATTTGTTTTTTGCAAAAAGTTGTCAGAAGTGTGTGGTGTTTGGTATCAAATGAAAAGTCTTGTTGAGGGCTAGCGCGCAGAATTGACAAAAATGTTCCATGTCGATCGGCTTTTGTTTTATGCAAAAAGTTGTCAGGAGTATGTCGTGTTTGGTATCAAATGAAAGATTTTAGAGAGGGCTAGCGTGCAGAATTGACAAAAAATGTGCTATGTCGATCGGCTTTTGTTTTTTGCAAAAGGTTGTCACAAGTATATCGTGTTTGATATCAAATGAAAGGTCTCGGAGAGGGCTAGCGTGCAGAATTGATAAGAATGTGCTATGTCGATCGGTATTTGTTTTTTGCAAAAAGTTGTCAGAAGTGTGTGGTGTTTGGTATCAAATGAAAAGTCTCGTTGAGGGCTAGCGTGCAGAATTGACAAAAATGTTCCATGTCGATCGGCTTTTGTTTTATGCAAAAAGTTGTCAGAAGTATGTCGTGTTTGGTATCAAATGAAAAGTCTGGGTGTGGGCTAGCGTGTAGATATGATAAAAATGTTGCATGTCGATCGACTTTTGTTTAATGCAGAAAGTTGTCAGAAGTATGTCGTGTATGGTATCAAATGAAAGGTCTCGGGTACATAAATGACAAAAATGTTTCATGTCGACCGGCTTTTGTTTTTTTGCAAAATATTATTAGAAGTATATCGTGTTTACAATCTAGTGAAAGGTCTCGGTGAGGTTTCATGTCGATTGGCATTTGTTTTTTGCACTGACAGCGGAGCTCTAGGGAATGATCGGCGTAGCCGAGAATTCGCTAGTCATATACTATTTTGATTGATTCACTATCTATATATCTATCTATCTATCTATCTATATTTGGATTCATCACGACGATCAGGCATCGTTTGTCCAGCTCAAACTCCTAGACCATTCGAGTAATTGCTGTAATTTTTTTTCCAAGTTGTAGTGTCTATTGTGCCGGAGTGCCTTTTGGGGGTCTCATATTTTTACTGTGAGTGGTTTTTGTTTAAATAAAATAAAAACTGCGTAAAATTGGTACACTGAAACAATGGATCCCAGAGGCCATGTCAAATGTGAGAAGAATCACGGTTGTCATACGTCAAATTTGACAATTCAATATGAAACTTTTATTTGATTTTTTTGGAAAATGTGAAGAGATATTATGAGTTGAATTATGTTTTCATATATTATAATAGTGAGCGAAATATATACAAATATACTGAATGTTAAATGTGGTGTATTTAAAATATTTCTTTTTTGACATTTCACGTTTATCATACGTTAGAGCCGTCAAAAATTCGTGGTACAAGTTTTATATTTTCAAAGACAAATATACAGAAATAAAAGTAATCTATGTTTAAAAGAATATGTACAATACACTTTGTGATGTAAGTATATCATTTTAAATTTGTTTCACTGTATTTAAATATGTATTTTCATTTCAGTTACAATTTTTAATTGGTTACCCAAACAAGAGTACATTTATAGAAGAGAAATAACATAAAATTACTGACAATAACACTACTGAAATGTAACTGATTATCATAAAAGTGCATTGTACATAATAATTTACGGCAAACCTTATTTACAATATAATCAAACAATCATAATGCAAGTCTTGTATTTGCTTGGAGAAATATATAGTAAAATTAGTTTAAAAGTAAAATTACTTCTTTCTGTAATGTAAGTATGTAATTTTGTATATTCTTGGCTGTATTTAGATATGTGTTTTCATTTCAGTTATAGTTTTTAATTGGTTAAGATATCCAAACAAGAATATATTTATAGAAAAGAAATAAGATAATATTACGGATAATAATACTATTGACAAAAAAATAAATTCTGGAAATCAATCAAGCCGCGTCGTATTCAGTCATAAACACATTTATTTAAAAATACTGACAAACCTTTCCTTCATACCCACTTGGAAGAAATGTTTAATAATTTATTGTACAATATTTATTTTAAATTATGTATCTGGATTATAATAAACTGTAAGTAACTGCATTTTATACATTCTTTATGTATTCTTTCATCAAATTTCAGATGAAATTAGTTGATTACAACAAAGATTTGATTTTTAAAATTCTATTGAATTTTGTTATCGAATGAAATGATTTGTTAGATAAAAACGTTTATAAAAACAACGTATCTATCCAATTATTCATTTATCATTGATATTTCAAACAATAAACACTTTCTGCAACCAAATATTAATCGAGAAATGCGTTTTCTATAATAAGGCAATTCGTTGGATGAATATCATTATTATAATGTATCCTTGAAAATGAAACCAGAAAAATTGCACGATATTATAAAATTTAACAAAAATGGTTCATTTGACACTTGAGTTGGAGACAACTAAGTGAAAAATGTCATATTTACTAAAATGTATAATGAAATATTGTACGAAATTTAATAAGAAATCATCTCCAATACAGGTACTTATATAGAATATAAATATTTATATATTAATAGTTAAATATTTTATTTTTTAGATGAGACTATAACCTACACGTACTCAAATACACTAACATGGATTTTTTAATAAACTAAAACAATCTATTGGGCAATAATTATAAAAATAAGTAATAGTAAAACATATTCTTTATTAAATGCAAACTAAAGAATATTCCAGAATGGATTATTTAATCAAGAAAACTGCATTTCAAAATTGATTTACACTCTGACGTTTAAAAAACTATATTTGATTACTATTCAAACACTTCCAAAGGTAAATTCATACTGTACAGTATTCTTCCCTTATATATAAATACTTTTTAAATCTAATTTATAAATATTTTAGATAGTTAGACTATAGATTTTGTCTGATTACGTGGACAAAATTGACAAGCCTTTATTTCATACAGTTTTGGAGGGAATTGTTTAACAATTTATTGTAAAATAATTAGTATATAAATAAATGATGTATCTGGACTTTATTAAACTTTTATTAATTGCAATTTACTCTTTCTTTATACGCATTTCTTAACATTTCTGATGAAAACATTTGATTACAATAGAGATTACATTTTTCAAAATTCTGTAGTATTTTATAATGAAATGAGATGATTTCTCAGATGTAAACGTTTACATAAACAAATTATCTATCCATTTATCCATTTGTAACTGATGTATGAAACAATAAACATCTTTTCAAACCAAATATTTATATTCTCTTAGTCGAACTTGACTGTGATTGTACTGCACGAAAATTCATGTTTTCATGAAGAAATAATGCAAAAGAACGTATAAAAATTGGTTACTTTATCTACAACTAACAGGCATATAAATTTTCAGTTATGTGCGAGTAGTTCATATATACCTCAACAGATGGCGCCACAGGATCACTTAAATTCCAAAATAACTATTCAAATTGTATTTATTATACTTTTATAATCATTTATATTGATATTTATAATAAAAAATAAATTATTAATAACAATAACAATAGTTGTAGATAAATACATATATAATTCAGCTTCATAAATATATAAATGAACATAGCAACACAAAAACATGAATATAATCATGTTTTTTTTGGCAATATAAAAATGTATCAGTTTATAAATTTTGGTATGTTATTTCACATTATTTATATTTATAAAATAGATAATTATTTTCAAAATAATACATTTTTATATATTCTTTAACTAACTTCATACTTATTGTGTCAAGTTATGACATTTAAGTTCTGTCAAACTGAATGTATTGTATGAAAATACAAATATTGTTAAGATATAATAAAAATACATAAAATTGGGTTAAAGGTATTATTTAAATCTTTTCTTCTTATGTATTTTGATGATTAAACCGTTGTATCTCAAAATCCCTAAGCGCGGGAAATTTAAAATGTCTATAATTTCATTTATTTATCAACATGTATTTTTATTTATTTCCTAAACGGTCTCGCGTGCCGCTTTGAACGTGTTATAAATAAATAATATACATTACAACAAATGTTTCTAGGTCTAACACATAGTAGCACCCCCCGTAGAAGGGTGTGAAAAAAATTCATCAATTTCCAAAGTTGGAATATTAAATATATGATATTATTTGATAAGTTATGTGTGAGTAATTCATATACAGGGTGTTCCATTTAAGCGTGCCACCATTTCTATCTCGAGAACTATAAGAGCTACGAGATTGGTTAAATTAGCATAGAACCACCATTTTACAAGACTAATACAAAGAGCAAAAAAAACTTTTTTTTGACCTGTGGTTATCAAAATACGGGACACAACTTTCTCTTTTTAGATGGGAACATATGTTTATTTTTAGATTATTCGATAGAGCATTTTTTTCTGAATTCAGCGATATAAACATCATATACTATTTTGGTAGATTCATTATCTACTAGCGTGCAGAATAGAGAAAAATGTTACATTCCGATCGGCTTTTGTTTTCTGCAAAAATTTCTCAAAAGTATGTCGAGTTTGGTCTCAAATGAAAGGTCTTGTTGAGGGCTAGCGTGCAGAATTGACAAAAATGTCCCATTCCGATCGGCTTTTGTTTCCTGCAAAAAGTTCTCAAAGTTGTGTCGAGTTTGGACTCAAATGAAACGTCTTGTTGAGGGCTAGCGCGTAGAATTGACAAAAATGTTCCATGTCGACCGGCTTTTGTTTTTTGCAAAAAAATATTAGAAGTATATCGTGTTTGCAATCTAATGAAAGGTCTTAGTGAGGCCTGACGTGGAAATATGAAATAATTGTTTCATGTCGATCGGCATTTGTTTTTTGCACTGATAGCGGAGCTCTAGGGAATGCTCGGCGTAGCCGAGAATTCGCTAGTCCCTATACTAAACGATTAGATTCACTATCTATCTATCTATCTATATATCTATCTATATATCTATCTATAGATTTATCACGAGCATCGAGTAACTTTTGTAATCGCCTACAGCCTGAACCATGCAAGTGATTGTTATAAATTTTTTTTAATATGTGGGGGCTAATGAGATCTGTTGCCTTTTGGGTGTCTTATATTTTTACTATTAGTAGTTTTCGTGTAAAAAATTAAAACTTTTCACAAATGCTGCCTTGAAACAATGGATCCCAGAGGCCATGTCTAACTTTAAGAAGAATCACGCCGTCATCCGTCACTTTTGACAATCTGCCTATGAATTTTAAATGATTATATCTTTTAATAGAACATTGATATCAAAGATTTAAAAACAATTTCATGAATAATAGACTTGAGCAAATGTGTTACAACTAATTTAAGTTTAAAACATAACGTATTCAATTAATATAAATTTTGACGTTTCCAATGTCAAAAGTCAATGTTGCCAAATGTGTGATGAAGTAACTAAATTAAAACCAAATATTCCTAAACTAACTTCACTGAAGACGGTGGCAGTTGTATTAGGGTTGCCAATATTAATTTATAAATTTAAAAATTAACTACTATTTTTTAATACAAACAGTGTTGCCAAATTATAAAGTAACTAAATAAAAGTCAAATATTCCTAAATAAAATAAATTGAATACTTTGCTGTGTTTGTTTTCAAAAGAAAGAAAACCATAAGGACCAGTTTTAAAATGAAAAAAAAAATGAGTCATGTCGATCTACATTTGTTTTTCGTAAAAAGTTGTTAGAAGTAGGTCGTCCTTGGGTTTTAAGGAAACGACACAATACGGACTGGTGTGCGCGAATGACATAAATTTGTTATATTAGGCTAGGTCACGATGAGGGCTAGCGTGCAGAATGAACAAAAATGTTCTATATCGAACGGCTTTTGTTTTTTGGAAAATGTTGTGAGAAGTATGTGGTGTTTGGTATCAAATGAAAAGGCTCGATAAGGGCTGGCGTGTAGAATTAAAAAAAAAAGTCAATGTTGATCGGCTTTTGTTTTTGCAAAACTTCTCAAATATATGTCGAGTTTGGTCTCAAATGAAAGGTCTCGTTAAGGCCTAGCGTGCAGAATTGACAAAAATGTTCCATGTCGATCGGCTTTTGTTTTGTGCAAAAAGTTGTCAGAAGTATGTCGTGTTTGGTATCAAATGAAAGGTCTCGGAGAGGGCTAGCCTGCAGAATTGACAAAAATGTTCCATGTCGATCGGCTTTTGTTTTTTTCAAAAAGTTGTCAGAAGTATGTCGTGTTTGATATCAAATGAAAGGTCTCGGAGAGGGCTAGCGTGCAGAATTGACAAAAATGTTCCATGTCGATCGGCTTTTGTTTTATGCAAAAAGTTGTCAGATGTATGTCGTGTTTGGTATCAAATGAAAGGTCTCGTTGAGGGCTAGCCTGCAGAATTGACAAAAATGTAATATATCGATCGGTTTTTGTTTTTTGCGAAAAGTTGTCAGAAGTATATCGTGTTTGATATCAAATGAAAGGTCTCGGAGAGGGCTAGCGTGCAAAATTGACAAAAATGTTCCATGTCGATCGGCTTTTGTTTTATGCAAAAAGTTGTCAGAAGTATGTCATGTTTGGTATCAAATGAAAGGTCTCGAAGAGGGCTAGCGTGCAGAATTGACAAAAAATGTGCTATGTCGATCGGCTTTTGTTTTTTGCAAAAAGTTGTCACAAGTATATAGTGTTTGGTATCAAATGAAAAGTCTGGGTGTGGGCTAGCGTGTAGATATGATAAAAATGTTTCATGTCGATCGACTTTTGTTTAATGCAGAAAGTTGTCAGAAGTATGTCGTGTATGGTATCAAATGAAAGGTGTCGGTGAGAGTTGGGGTACATAAATGACAAAAATGATTCATGTCGACCGGCTTTTGTTTTTTGCAAAATATTATTAGAAGTATATCGTGTTTGCAATCTAATGAAAGGTCTCGGTGAGGCCTGACGTGCAAATATGAAATAATTGTTTCATGTCGATCGGCATTTGTTTTTTGCACTGACAGCGGAGCTCTAGGGAATGCTCGGCGTAGCCGAGAATTCGCTAGTCCCTATACTAAACGATTAGATTCACTCTCTATCTATCTATCTATATATCTATCTATATATCTATCTATAGATTCATCACGAGCATCGAGTAACTTTTGTAATCGCCTACAGCCTGAACCATGCAAGTGATTGTTATAAATTTTTTTTAATATGTGGGGGCTAATGATATCTGGTGCCTTTTGGGTGTCTTATATTTTTACTATTAGTAGTTTTCGTGTAAAAAATTAAAACTTTTCACAAATGCTGCCTTGAAACAATGGATCCCAGAGGCCATGTCTAACTTTAAGAAGAATCACGCCGTCATCCGTCACTTTTGACAATCTGCCTATGAATTTTAAATGATTATATCTTTTAATAGAACATTGATATCAAAGATTTAAAAACAATTTCATGAATAATAGACTTGAGCAAATGTGTTACAACTAATTTAAGTTTAAAACATAACGTATTTAATTAATATAAATTTTGACGTTTCCAATGTCAAAAGTCAATGTTGCCAAATGTGTGATGAAGTAACTAAATTAAAACCAAATATTCCTAAACTAACTTCACTGAAGACGGTGGCAGTTGTATTAGGGTTGCCAATATTAATTTATAAATTTAAAAATTAACTACTATTTTTTAATACAAACAGTGTTGCCAAATTATAAAGTAACTAAATAAAAGTCAAATATTCCTAAATAAAATAAATTGAATACTTTGCTGTGTTTGTTTTCAAAAGAAAGAAAACCATAAGGACCAGTTTTAAAATGAAAAAAAAAAATGAGTCATGTCGATCTACATTTGTTTTTCGTAAAAAGTTGTTAGAAGTAGGTCGTCCTTGGGTTTGAAGGAAACGACACAATACGGACTGGTGTGCGCGAATGACATAAATTTGTTATATTAGGCTAGGTCACGATGAGGGCTAGCGTGCAGAATGAACAAAAATGTTCTATATCGAACGGCTTTTGTTTTTTGGAAAATGTTGTGAGAAGTATGTGGTGTTTGGTATCAAATGAAAAGGCTCGATAAGGGCTGGCGTGTAGAATTAAAAAAAAAAGTCAATGTTGATCGGCTTTTGTTTTTGCAAAAATTTCTCAAACATATGTCGAGTTTGGTCTCAAATGAAAGGTCTCGTTGAGGGCTAGCGTGCAGAATTGACAAAAATGTTCCATGTCGATCGGCTTTTGTTTTGTGCAAAAAGTTGTCAGAAGTATGTCGTGTTTGGTATCAAATGAAAGGTCTCGGAGAGGGCTAGCCTGCAGAATTGACAAAAATGTTCCATGTCGATCGGCTTTTGTTTTTTTCAAAAAGTTGTCAGAAGTATGTCGTGTTTGATATCAAATGAAAGGTCTCGTTGAGGGCTAGCGTGCAGAATTGACAAAAATGTTCCATGTCGATCGGCTTTTGTTTTATGCAAAAAGTTGTCAGATGTATGTCGTGTTTGGTATCAAATGAAAGGTCTCGTTGAGGGCTAGCCTGCAGAATTGACAAAAATGTAATATATCGATCGGTTTTTGTTTTTTGCGAAAAGTTGTCAGAAGTATATCGTGTTTGATATCAAATGAAAGGTCTCGGAGAGGGCTAGCGTGCAAAATTGACAAAAATGTTCCATGTCGATCGGCTTATAGCCCGCCCTGTCCAATTGGATGAATTGCCGCACAACGGCTCGGTGTGTGCTGGCCTTGCAGAGACTGTAGGCTGACAACCTGCATCACTAAAATGCAAGTAAAACATGTCACGAAACAAGTACTTCAGGTACTTGAGGACTAATCGGCTTCACCAAAAATCTGGATCTACTTCCGGAAAACTAAGTAAGGGCTGTCACAATAGATCTTCTAGGTCGCGTTGACAAAAAGCGGCAAAACGCTTAAAACCCTCATATACATACAATACAATACATACAATCTATAGATTCATCACGAGCATCGAGTAACTTTTGTAATCGCCTACAGCCTGAACCATGCAAGTGATTGTTATAAATTTTTTTTTGATATGTGGGGTCTAATGAGATCTGGTGCCTCTTGGGAGTCTTATATTTTTTCTATTAGTAGTTTTCGTGTAAAAAATTAAAACTTTGCACAAATGCTGCCTTGAAACAATGGATCCCAGAGGCCATGTCTAACTTTAAGAAGAATCACGCCGTCATCCGTCACTTTTGACAATCTGCCTATGAACTTTAAATGATTATATCTTTTAATAGAACATTGATATCAAAGATTTAAAAACAGTATCATGAATAATAGACTTGAGCAAATGTGTTACAACTAATTTAAGTTTAAAACATAACGTATTTAATTAATATAAATTTTGACGTTTCCAATGTCAAAAGTCAATGTTGCCAAATGTGTGATGAAGTAACTAAATTAAAACCAAATATTCCTAAACTAACTTCACTGAGGACGGTGGCAGTTGTATTAGGGTTGCCAATATTAATTTATAAATTTAAAAATTAAGTACTATTTTTTAATACAAACAGTGTTGCCAAATTATAAAGTAACTAAATAAAAGTCAAATATTCCTAAATAAAATAAATTGAATGCTTTGCTGTGTTTGTTTTCTAAAGAAAGAAAACCATAAGGGCCAGTTTTAAAATGAAAAAAAAAAATGAGTCATGTCGATCTACATTTGTTTTTCGTAAAAAGTTGTTAGAAGTAGGTCGTCCTTGGGTTTTAAGGAAACGACACAATACGGACTGGTGTGCACAAATGACATAAATTTGTTATATTAGGCTAGGTCACGATGAGGGCTAACGTACAGAATGAACAAAAATGTTCTATATCGAACGGCTTTTGTTTTTTGGAAAATGTTGTGAGAAGTATGTGGTGTTTGGTATCAAATGAAAAGGCTCGATAAGGGCTGTCGTGCAGAATTAAAAAAAAGGTCAATGTTGATCGGCTTTTGTTTTTGCAAAAATTTCTCAAAGATATGTCGAGTTTGGTCTCAAATGAAAGGTCTCGTTGTGGGCTAGCGTGCAGAATTGACAAAAATGTTCCATGTCGATCGGCTTTTGTTTTGTGCAAAAAGTTGTCAGAAGTATGTCGTGTTTAGTATCAAATGAAAGGTCTCGGAGAGGGTTAGCCTGCAGAATTGACAAAAATGTTCCATGTCGATCGGCTTTTGTTTTTTGCAAAAAGTTGTCAGAAGTATGTCGTGTTTGATATCAAATGAAAGGTCTCGGAGAGGGCTAGCGTGCAAAATTGACAAAAATGTTCCATGTCGATCGGCTTTTGTTTTATGCAAAAAGTTGTCAGATGTATGTCGTGTTTGGTATCAAATGAAAGGTCTCGTTGAGGGCTAGCCTGCAGAATTGACAAAAATGTACTATATCGATCGGTTTTTGTTTTTTGCAAAAAGTTGTCAGAAGTATATCGTGTTTGATATCAAATGAAAGGTCTCGGAGAAGGCTACCGTGCAGAATTGATAAAAATGTGCCATGTCGATCGGTATTTGTTTTTTGCAAAAAGTTGTCAGAAATGTGTGGTGTTTCGTATCAAATGAAAAGTCTCGTTAAGGGCTAGCGTGCAGAATTGACAAAAATGTTCCATGTCGATCGGCTTTTGTTTTATGCAAAAAGTTGTCAGAAGTATGTCGTGTTTGGTATCAAATGAAAGGTCTCGAAGAGGGCTAGCGTGCAGAATTGACAAAAAATGTGCTATGTCGATCGGCTTTTGTTTTTTGCAAAAGGTTGTCACAAGTATATAGTGTTTGGTATCAAATGAAAAGTCTGGGTGTGGGCTAGCGTGTAGATATGATAAAAATGTTTCATGTCAATCGACTTTTGTTTAATGCAGAAAGATGTCAGAAGTATGTCGTGTACGGTATCAAATGAAAGGTCTCGGTGAGAGTTGGGGTACATAAATGACAAAAATGTTTCATGTCGACCGGCTTTTGTTTTTTGCAAAATATTATTAGAAGTATATCGTGTTTGCAATCTAATGAAAGGTCTCGGTGAGGCCTGACGTGCAAATATGAAATAATTGTTTCATGTCGATCGGCATTTGTTTTTTGCACTGACAGCGGACCTCTAGGGAATGCTCGGCGTAGCCGAGAATTCGCTAGTCCTATATACTAAAAGGCTAGATTCACTTTCTTTCATATCACTCTCTATAGATTCATCACGAGCATCAAGTAACATTTGTAAAGGCCTACAGCCTGAACCATGCAAGTGATTGTTATATATTTTTTTTTTAATATTTGGGGGCTAATGAGATCTGGTGCCTTTTGGGTGTCTCATATTTTTACTATTAGTAGTTTTCGTGTAAAAAATTAAAACTTTGCACAAATGCTGCCTTGAAACAATGGATCCCAGAGGCCATGTCTAACTTTAAGAAGAATCACGCCGTCATCCGTCACTTTTGACAATCTGCCTATGAACTTTAAATGATTATATCTTTTAATAGAACATTGATATCAAAGATTTAAAAACAGTATCATGAATAATAGACTTGAGCAAATGTGTTACAACTAATTTAAGTTTAAAACATAACGTATTTAATTAATATAAATTTTGACGTTTCCAATGTCAAAAGTCAATGTTGCCAAATGTGTGATGAAGTAACTAAATTAAAACCAAATATTCCTAAACTAACTTCACTGAGGACGGTGGCAGTTGTATTAGGGTTGACAATATTAATTTATAAATTTAAAAATTAACTACTATTTTTTAATGCAAACAGTGTTGCCAAATTATAAAGTAACTAAATAAAAATCAAACATTCCTAAATAAAATAAATTGAATACTTTGCTGTGTTTGTTTTCAAAAGAAAGAAAACCATAAGGGCCAGTTTTAAAATGAAAAAAAAATGAGTCCTGTCGATCTACATTTGTTTTTCGTAAAAAGTTGTTAGAAGTAGGTCGTCCTTGGGTTTTAAGGAAACGACACAATACGGACTGGTGTGCACGAATGACAAAAATGTTCCATGTAGATTAGAATTTGGTTTTTGCATAATGTTGTCAGAAAAATGTCGTGTTTGGGTATTTTCAAATTACAAAAGTCAATGTTGCCAAATGTTTAATAAAGTAACTAAACAAAGAACAAATATTCCCAAATGAAAGGTTACTGAAGACAGTGAATGTTATATTAGGCTAGGTCACGATGAGGGCTAGCGTGCAGAATGAAGAAAAATGTTCTATATCGAACGGCTTTTGTTTTTTGGAAAATGTTGTGAGAAGTATGTGGTGTTTGGTATCAAATGAAAAGGCTCGATAAGGGCTGGCGTGTAGAATTAACAAAAAAAAGTCAATGTTGATCGGCTTTTGTTTTTGCAAAAATTTCTCAAACATATTTCGAGTTTGGTCTGAAATGAAAGGTCTCGTTGAGGGCTAGCGTGCAGAATTGACAAAAAATGTGTTATGTCGATCGGCTTTTGTTTTATGCAAAAAGTTGTCAGAAGTATGTCGTGTTTAGTATCAAATGAAAGGTCTCAGAGAGGGTTAGCCTGCAGAATTGACAAAAATGTTCCATGTCGATCGGCTTTTGTTTTTTGCAAAAAGTTGTCAGAAGTATGTCGTGTTTGATATCAAATGAAAGGTCTCGGAGAGGGCTAGCGTGCAAAATTGACAAAAATGTTCCATGTCGATCGGCTTTTGTTTTATGCAAAAAGTTGTCAGATGTATGTCGTGTTTGGTATCAAATGAAAGGTCTCGTTGAGGGCTAGCCTGCAGAATTGACAAAAATGTACTATATCGATCGGTTTTTGTTTTTTGCAAAAAGTTGTCAGAAGTATATCGTGTTTGATATCAAATGAAAGGTCTCGGAGAAGGCTAGCGTGCAGAATTGATAAAAATGTGCCATGTCGATCGGTATTTGTTTTTTGCAAAAAGTTGTTAGAAATGTGTGGTGTTTCGTATCAAATGAAAAGTCTCGTTAAGGGCTAGCGTGCAGAATTGACAAAAATGTTCCATGTCGATCGGCTTTTGTTTTATGCAAAAAGTTGTCAGAAGTATGTCGTGTTTGGTATCAAATGAAAGGTGTCGTTGAGAGCTAGCGTGCAGAATTGATAAAAATGTGCTATGTCGATCGGTATTTGTTTTTTGCAAAAAGTTGTCAGAAGTGTGTGGTGTTTGGTATCAAATGAAAAGTCTCGTTGAGGGCTAGCGTGCAGAATTGACAAAAATGTTCCATGTCGATCGGCTTTTGTTTTATGCAAAAAGTTGTCAGAAGTATGTCGTGTTTGGTATCAAATGAAAGATTTTGGAGAGGGCTAGCGTGCAGAATTGACAAAAAATGTGCTATGTTGATCGGCTTTTGTTTTTTGCAAAAGGTTTTCACAAGTATATCGTGTTTGATATCAAATGAAAGGTCTCGGAGAGGGCTAGCGTGCAGAATTGATAAAAATTTGCTATGTCGATCGGTATTTGTTTTTTGCAAAAAGTTGTCAGAAGTGTGTGGTGTTTGGTATCAAATGAAAAGTCTCGTTGAGGACTAGCGTGCAGAATTGACAAAAATGTTCCATGTCGATCGGCTTTTGTTTTATGCAAAAAGTTGTCAGAAGTATGTCGTGTTTGGTATCAAATGAAAAGTCTGGGTGTGGGCTAGCGTGTAGATATGATAAAAATGTTGCATGTCGATCGACTTTTGTTTAATGCAGAAAGTTGTCAGAAGTATGTCGTGTATGGTATCAAATGAAAGGTCTCGGTGAGAGTTGGGGTACATAAGTGACAAAAATGTTTCATGTCGACCGGCTTTTGTTTTTTGCAAAAATTTCTCTAAAGTATGTCGAATTTCGTCTCAAATGAAAGGTCTCGTTAAAGGCTAGTGTGCAAATTTGACAAAAATGTTCCATTCCGGTCGGCTTTTGTTTTTCGCAAAAAATTTTCAAAGGTTTGTAGAGTTTTGTCTCAAATGAAAGGTCCCGTTGAGGCCTGGCGTGCAGAAATGACAAAAATGTGTTATGTCGATCGGTTTTTGTTTTTTGCAAAAAGTTGTGAGAAGTGTATGGTGTTTGGTATCAAATGAAAGGTCTCGGTGAGGGCTGGCGTGTAGAATCAACAAAAAAAGTCAGTGTTGATAGGCTTTTGCTTTTTGCAAAAATTTCTCAAAGGTATGTCGAGTTTGGTCTCAAATGAAAGGTCCCGTTGAGGGCTAGCGTGCAGAAAAGACAAAAATGTTCCATGTCGATCGGCTTTTGTTTTATGCAAAAAGTTGTCAGAAGTATGTCGTGTTTGGTATCAAATGAAAGGTCTCGCAGACGGATAGCGTGCAGAATTGACAAAAATGTGCTATGTCGATCGTTGTTTTTTTTTGCAAGAAGTTGTCAGAAGTGTGTGGTGTTTGGTATCCAATGAATAGTTTCAATGAAGGCTGGTGTGCAGAATTAACGAAAATGGTCAATGTCGATCGGCTTCCGTTTTTTGCAAAAAGTTGTCACAAGTATATAGTGTTTGGTCTCAAATGAAAGGTCTCGTTGAGGGCTAGCGTGTAGATATTTTGTTGTATGCAGAAAGTTGTCAGAAGTATGTCGTGTTTGGTATCAAATGAAAGGCCTCGGTGAGGGCTGGGGTTTATAAATGACAAAAATGTTTCATGTCGACCGGCTTTTGTTTTTGCACTGACAGTGGAGCTCTCGAGAATTCGCTAGTCACTATACTAAACGATTAGATTCACTATCTATCTATCTACAGATTCATCACGAGCATCGAGTAACTTTTGTAAAGGCCTACAGCCTGAACCATGCAACTTATTGTTATAATTTTTTTTTAATATGTGGGACCTAATGAGATCTGGTGCCTTTCGGGTATCTCATATTTTTACTGTTAGTAGTTTTCGTGTCAAAAATTAAAACTGTGCACAAATGCTGCCTTGGAATAATGGATCCCAGAGGCCATGTCTATATTTAAGAAGAATCACGCCGTCATCCGTCACTTTTGACAATTTGTCTATGAAATTTAAACTAAAGATTTAAAAACAGTTTCATGAATACTAGTCCTGACAAAGGTTTTACCATTATTTTAAGTTTATAACGCAACACATTTAATTATGTAAAATTTTGACGTTTCGAATTACATAAGTCAATGTTGCCAAATGTGTGATGAAGTAACTTTGACAAGTATAAAGTAAGAATATTGAAATACAATAATTTTGAAAATGGACAAAGATATAATGAACTGAGCTATGTATCCGTACTTTATAATATTGAGCAAAATATATATTATTATTGTAGAAATTGTATATGGTATAATTAAAATTTTCTGACATTTAACGTTTTTTCCTTTTTTTGTTCAGGTTATTGCATCGACATCATAGGTCATTAGCCTTTCCCTAAACTATGAATAATTATTATTATTGGACAGCACAACATTATTATTTTAGGTATTGTCATGTATTAAAAATATATGGACGAACACAGAATAAATTAACAAAAATAAATAAATAAGTATGATAAAAATGTCTCAAAGTCCTTTATTTCAGATTTCCTCATAAAGATCGCAGGCTTTTAGAAAGTTTAGAACTTCCTTTATCTTCCCATGGTCTGTTAGCATGTCGTGGAGACTTTGACCAATATTATAAAGTTGTCTCACCGGTTGAAGGGTGGGAAATTCCAACAATACATGCGGTACGGTCACAGGCACTTCGCAGGCAGTGCAAGAGGACTGTGCCTCTCTTGTGAACCTGTACCGATATGTTAGCCTAGTATGGCTCAACCGGTGGACTTTTATAAGGTCTCGTCTAGACAGATCATCGGGAAGATTGACGGGTCCAACAGAGGGTTTGATCCTATGAAGGTGGTTATCCACCCTGTCCCATTCTTGTTGCCACAATGTGGACAACCTTTGGTACGCTGCATTCTTGACATCAGTTTACTTCAGCACTAGCGCCTCTACTGTGTCTCTTGTAGCTGCCTCATGAGCAGCGTTGTCAGCTAACTCGTTTCCTCTTATCCCAACGTGACTAGGGACCCATAAAAAACGGACGTTTTTTCCCATGTAAAACAGATGTTTCATCAGTGACAAAATCATCTGAATGAATGGGTCTGGGGAAGAGGAATCCGAGATTGCTGTCAGAACGCTCAAAGAATCGCTAACGATAACGAATTCTCGGCCGTTATGTTCGAGAACACAGTAGTGAAGTGCCTGCCATAGTGCATATGACTCAGTTGTGTACACTGATGCATTTGCATGCAGCGACCAGGAGTGTGCAGTATGACGGATAACTACCGCCGAACCAGAACCTTCTTGTGTTTTGGACCCGTCCGTGAAAATTATTTCCACGTCAGGTGGAAATGTGTCACGTATGCCGAGAAACTGCTGAACAAAGAATACAGGTGGTGAGGAGTGTTTGTCATACTGGAGCAAATCCAGTATGACATCCGCTTGCGGAGTGAGCCATGGGGGGGTTTCAAGAAAACCAATGGGCGTCACTTGCGGTAAGTTGTATTCTATTTCGTTGAGCAGTTCTCTAGCACGGACACATAGCGGTTTGTGTAAAGCCTGCGATCTAAAGTCCTCCTTAAAGAGGATTCTAAAATTTTTATGGCTGCATTGTGCCCACATTTTGCATATATATGCAAGTGTGAGTTTTCTGCGTCGTATTCCGAGAGGTGCTAGTCCGCATTCACAGCATAGACTAGCTGTTGGTGTCGTTCTAAACGCTCCGATGCTGAATCAGATTCCAGCGTTGTGTATCGGATCTAGCATCCTCAAGGATGATCTTGCAGCCGACGAGTAAACAATGCAGCCATAATCTAGTTTCGAGAGGACAAGGGCCTGGTATACTCGAAGCAGAGTTCGAGGTTCAGCACCCCACCTCGTGCCAGCTAGGACTTTGAGAAAATCTACGGCCTGTGAGCATTTAGTTTTTAACTCAATTAGATGAGGTTTCCAGGTAAGTTTGGGATCGAAAACAAGCCCAAGAAACCTTACCCTGTCCCTGCATCTAATCCAGTTGCCGTTCAACTCTAGCATTGGCCCATAATGTGGACGATTCAGCCTGCAGAAGTGCATACATTGGGTCTTAGTAGGGGAAAACTTGAATCCAGTACCTTCAGCATTTTGGATGATCACATTGATTGTAGTCTGCAATGTACGATTGATGTCTCGCATTTCCTTCGCCCTGAAGAAAATTGTGAGATCATCAACGTACATGCAAATTCCCACGGTGTTGCTGAGGCCGGATACAAGGTCATTAACCGCAATCAAAAAGAGCGTTACACTCAAAGTAGAACCTTACGGTACTCCCTTCTCCAGCGATCTACTGGAGGATAAGGCAGTACCGATTCTTATTCTGAATGAGCGGTCGGATAGAAATGACCGTATGAAATCGGGTAAGTTTCCCCTGAATCCCCATTCGTGCATTTTTTGCTAAATCTGAAATCGTCACGTCATGTCATATGCCTTCTCTAAGTCAAAGAAAATGGCCACTAAATGCTCACGGTCTTTAAAAGCTTTATGTACTTGGTGTTCTAGGTACACTAACTGGTCTGTAGTTGATCGGAACTTCCGAAAACCGGCTTGGTGCTCACTTAAAAGACCTCTGGTCTCGAGAAACCAAACTAACCGGTTGTTGACCATACATTCCAGTAGCTTCCCTAGACACGAAGTGAGGCTTATTGGCCTATAGCTAGAGGCTAGAGTAGGGTCTTTTCCTACCTTTGGAATAGGGACAACGATAGCTTCTTTCCATTCGGTAGGATAGGTTCCCTCAGACCACAACTTATTATATGTGGAAAGTAAGGAGATTTTAAATTCAGGAGTTAGGTGTTTCAGCATCTCGTTCGCGATGTTATCCTGTTCTGGGGATGAAAGTGATGCCTTAGAAATTGCAGAATTGAGCTCAGCCAGAGTGAAAGGTACATTGTATTCGAGTGATGTACCAGTGTCGAAGTTGAGATGTACTTCTCGTTCGCTTTTCACTCTGAGGAAAGCAGGGTGGTAGATTTGGGAACTACTGGTTTCCTAGAACTGGTTCGCTACAATTTCTACAATTCTATTTACATCGGTTGTAATGCTTTCATCATCCCATTTCAGGTGGGTCAGCGGCGGTGAATAACCTCGACCCGAGATGCGGCTCACCCTCGACCAACACTCCTGTGTTGTTGTCTCAGAAGAAATGCCTGAGACATATGCATTCCAAGTTGCTCGCTTACTTTCCAATATTTTCGTCGGGCCTGTGCTCTAGCTCTCTTGAATGCTATTAAGTTAGCATCAGTAGGAGCCTTTTTAATTTTATTGAAAGCAGCTTTCTTTCGACGTATGAAGCTCTGTACCTCCGTGTTCCACCAAGGTATTCTACGTTTGTAGATACCTGGTTTGGTACAAGGAATCGAAGCTTCCGCTGCTTTCAATATGGATACGGATAGTTCTGATATAGGTTTATGGATATCATCAATAAGGGCTGGTACTATCAACGCATTTTCAAACGCTGGCCAGTTTGCTTTGTGACAAAGCCATTTACTCGGACGCACGTGCTGTACGGTAGGACTGTCTGTAGTGATCACGATGGGAAAGTGATCACTACCGTACAGATCGTCCAATGCCTTCCAAGTGAATTTATTCGATAGTCTAGAGGATATAATGGTCAGGTCTATGGAAGAATAATTCCTTGACCTTGCATTAAAATAGGTGGGTGAACCATCATTAAGGAGCAAAACATCTGGGGATTGAAGTAGATCTTCTACTATTCGCCCCCTTGGGTCTCTATGTTAAGAGCCCCAAAGTTCGTTATGAGCATTGAAATCTCCAAGTAGTACAAACGGGGTAGGAAGTTGTCTTATGACATGCCTTATGTCGTTTAAATCCCAATTTGCCTCTGGTAAGTAAATATTACAAACCGTGAGGACATTTGGGATAGACAATCGTATAGCAACTACTTGGAGATTAGTGTCGACGGTGACTTGCTCGAACTTTGCACCATTCCTTATGATGATGGCTACTCCACCTCGTACACTGACGTTGGGTTGCATATCTCTCCGGACTATCGAATAATTCTTTAGCGAGTAAATCTGTCCAGGTTTGAAGTGTGTCTCCTGAAGATACGTACATAACGGATTATGCTCTGTCATGAGCATCTTCAGTTGACAGTAATGGTATACACAGCCCTTAATATTCCATTGGATTATAGTATCCATAAATTTAGATGTTTTTATCAGAACTATCCAATATTCTGTGCCTTCCTCGGCTTCCCTTTAAGCCAACCTTTGCCTCTTTTCTTCTTATTGGGGTTAGAGGATTGTGAAGAAGCTGAATAAGCAGAGAATTCCTCTTCACTGGAATTCTCTTCATTTTCCTGGTACCTTTTTTGTTTTTCAGACCTATCTGACGGTGTCGGACTAGGTCTGCGATGGCGCGGACTCCTTTGCGGTAATGCAAAGTTATCTTTCGTTACAAAAGCGTCTTTCAGTGCTTCCACTATTGCCGGGACGATGCGACTTGTATCAGAAGACACTGAAGGTGTGACGGGAATGTTGCCTTTTGTCACGAAGATCGCTTTCATTGCCGTAATCAACTGAGGGATCAAGGTTTTGACTAGAGCGGACGAATCAAATTTGGAGGATGTTGTTTCGGTGGCTTTGGCGTAAGAAACTCCGGCAGTCGGAGTTCTAATTACCACCCTAGCCCTAGTCTCCAGATATGATAAATTTTCTTTAATTTTTATTTCCTGTATAGCAGCCTCAGTTTTATATACAGGACAGTTCTTGGACCTGGTAGAATGATTACCTTCGAGTAGCGGTTTTCTGCACACACAAACTTGATCGTTTGTGCACCGCATAGATGTGTGTCCGAACTTCTGGCACCTAAAGCACCGCATTGGTGCAGGAATATAAAGCCTAACCTTCAGTACATAAAAAGCAACTTTGATATTTTCCGGCAACTTACACTTGTTAAAGGTAAGAATGTGATTTGCCGTATCGACCCATTCACCATTTATTTTAGTCTTGATTCGCCGTACCTCTATAAGTCCTTGATCCCTTAGTTCTTCGCAAATGTCTTGTACATCACAATTTAGCAGATCTTTACAGAAGATGACACCCTTCGAATAATTCATATTCTTGTGCGGTGTCACCTCGATTGTAAATTCGCCAAGTTTCTCTAGTTTCAACATGCGTGCCGACTGAGCTGCGGATGCAGTTTCAACCAGGAGTCCGTCCTTTATCTTTCTTATCGATTTCAGATCTCCAACTATTCCGAATAAAAGCTTATTTATTAAGAAAGAGTTCACTTTGTCGAAGTTTCCGTTTATATTTTTGACGACCAAGAACCGGGGTGCAACCGCCTTTTCTTGGTTCGTACTTACAGATTGCGAGATTTGAGATGGACTCGCACTACCATCTTTTGTTGGAATTTTCTGCGGGGTTTTCTCCCCGGGGGTTTTTGCCGTCCCACCAGACGGGCCTTTTTATCGGCTGGCTTGCCGAGTGTAGCTTTTTTATTGTCCTCCACTTTGTTCATTTTATACATAAATTTGTCCAGCGCATCGTGTGAGAAGGAGCGGGCCGGTAAGTTGGGAACGGGTATACCCTCGGACGCATCCTACCCCAGTTCCCCGGGGCCCAACCTAAACCATTTAACCGACCCCGGAATACACGGACGGGTCGGACTCGCTCGGGGCAGTAGAGGTTCCGACACCTCTACCCATCTCACATTTCCTGATCAGGGCCCGAAGTGGCTGGCTCCTGACTCCTGTAGCTTCGACGCATCGGCAGAGCAAGCTTACATCAGCCCTTCCTCTCTGACGCCGCGGGAGGACTCCCGCACCAACCACCCTTTCGGCATCAGAGCACCCGGGCACTCCCAGCGCCTCTACTACAGGAGCCGATCAACGTAATCAAGGTACAACAGCAAAGGTCAAAATCCAAAAGGGTCCGGGACCCGTTAGTTCCCCCTCTGCTGACAACAGAGGGGTACTAAGCCCCCCCACCACGACAAGGTGGGTCCACGGGGGGGTTTAACGTTTGTTATAATTGGTTATAACATAAATTTATACTAAAAATTTTGCAACTTGATACAAATACTCAGAACATATGTTGGTTTGTACTTATTATTTATTGTTTAAATAAATACAAAATGATATATGTATGTATAAGAAATGTAGACAAAGATATAAAAAGAAAAGAAATATACAAAAGATTGGAAATAACCAGTACTAAAGAATATGAAAGACGAAAGAGTACAATTTATTATTCCTGCAAAAGCAGAAACATTATTTTTCAGAAAATAATTCAATTAATTGATATCCTGTTCTTTATATACAACAGAGTTATAGGAATAATTCAAATAACGCGCATTTTTTGAGCAGATGTTCTTATTTTGATTTATATGCGTTTCAACCCTCTATTAAGTGAACGACAAGTTCAAATAAATTAAATCATTTGTCAAAATATGTTATGTGTCAGACCTTCATAATTTACTTAAAAGTCTTGCAGCACATTGTTGTTTATTTTATTTGCAAAATGACAAGTACACCTATAATTGTAAGCCGGGATATACTTTGCATACGTATTAGAAATAGTAAGTTACAAATAAATTCCTATTATATTGAATAACAAGTTATTTATTATAGGTGCTTTTTAGTACTGTCCTGAGTACTGTACTTCATTTTAAATTAGACAGGCGATAAAAAATTAAATAATAATAATAAAAAGTACATAATATCATTAGAAGATTTTGACTTAAAATCAACAATTAAGTGGGATAACTGACTATCGGAAGTTTTAAATTCTGAGCTAAAATCGTTCACAATACTAGACAAACGAGACGTGGTATTAATTTCCTGCAATCTGTTAACAAAACCTGTAAGTAGCAGAAAATATGTTTTAACTCCGAATGAATGTATGTACATAACGGATTGTGTTGTCCTAAAACATCTTTATTATGAAAAAAATAATACAAGCTGGAGGGGATGTACTATTTTTATTTTTATTAAAAAATAATTACAATCAAACGAACGAAGTAGAATTTAAAATAAATTTAATAAAATACGTTTTATGATAAATATGTTTTTAATGCAGGATTGGTTTATCGACAGGTTGTTTAAATGAGTTGCAATTATCTAATAAAATCCACTAATACACATATCAGTGGATTTTATTAAATTACAGTAACTGCAATAAAGACCTTCCTGTTATGTTTTTTTTAATTTGTAATTTTCATTTTACAGCTATGAATGTGAAAAATAATAATAATGTAGGTACACTGAACAATAGTTGCAGTTTATTTTAACAAAAATACAATATAAATGATTATACACAAATTTTGAATGTATTTCATGTAAGTATACATTTTAGTGCAATTAATCTCTACCAATAAGTTATATTTTATTAACAGTTATTATGTTATTACGTTATTAGTATGAATCAGTGAAGAAGTTCATGTTGCAACAATTTGAAAACTGCTAGCATTTGGAATATAACCTCTAATGCCAGAGTATCAGTTTTCGCTCAAAAGTTGGCCCTTATCTTATGATCAATTAAAATGGAAGTTAAAGATTCGAAGAACAAACCTTGCATCTGTGACGCTAAAAGTAAGTATTATAATTATTTCATTTTTGTACATAACACGTTCATTTTGTTTTAAAGGATAATTGTCATATAAAATAAATGTATATTTGAGTTATAACATTATGAATAAATTATTATTTAAAATTTATTATTTTTGAATTTTTAATAATTAAATTTTTGTATTTATCGGTATGTACGCTGTCGGTATTATTAATTTCACATTTACCGACATTTCGGAAATACTAATTTGAGGTCAGGGACACCATAGAAAACAAAATTTGTTTATCAAGGATATTGCTTCTTCACCTGTGTGTAGAGTAATTTCATTTATTGTGCTTTGTTACAATATATTTATATTGCGCAATTAATATTCATTATTTTTGATCAGAGCTGCAGTAGTCACAATAAAATAAATCCCGTTTAGTGTGCCGCTAAATTCAAATCTAAGGTGAGAAATATTTTATATCTTTTACAACCCTCGAAAATCAACTTGCAAGTTCGCAATTTACAAGTAGAAAAATGTCATTTACAACCAAGCTAATAGATATTTTAATTTGTGATTTTTTTATATTATTTTATTTCTTATTAAATTCTGTGTTTTTTTGTTTACCCGGCGCCAGTAGTTTTTAACCGGTTTTCCGTAAACCTACAAAAGATGTGCCTCCATTATTTTTATTTAGCTGAAGTATGCTCCAAAATATGCTAAATTATTTATTGCATTAATTAAAAAAATATTTAGACGGGTATTTCATCGTCTTTAGTGGGCCGCGTGTTATAGCTAATTGCGAGTTAGACCAACCTACAATTTTTGAGAGTTGATCTTCTATTTAAGTATAAGATATTTACTTTAAATTTATAATCATTACACTATCTCTAATAGGCCGTGAAAGCGTGACGTCAAAATGGAGCGGGAATTACATATATATTTTTCGGTTTGAAATTTTGGTAATGGTGAACAAATCACATAACCGTTCAATTTAAATAACTTTCATCTGTTGTGTACTTATGTTTCGTTATGTATATGTCCGTATAAAATCTATTTTACCTTAATATGCAAGAATGCATGTTTTTTTTATTAACATATAGGGGAGGAAAGGCACAAAATTATTTAGAAAATATATTTATTAGGTGGTTGATTCTTGGGCCTTAGTAATAGTACTTTTATCTCGCAATTTTTTTATTCTGAGAATTATAAAATGTTGCAGACGTATCTATTACATCCAAAAAAAAGCGAAAAATTGACTATTTTATTGTTATATTTAATTAGAAATCTATGAATGTATTTTTTTTGTGAAAAATCTTTAAAATATACAGGATGTTCCATTTAAGCGTGCCACCATTGCTATCTCAAAAACTATAAGAACTACCAGGTTGGTTTATTTAGCAAGGAACCACCATTTTACAAGTCTATTAAAATCAGCCTAACAAATATTTTTTTAAACCAGTGGTTCTCAAGATATGGAGCCCAACTTTCTTATTATAAATGGAACACTCTAATAATTTTTACATTTTGGATTTTACATAAAATTACAAATCCAATGATATGTTTGAAGTTAAATTTCAGTTAAATAATAAAATCCCTATATTTATTTTGCATACTTTTACCTAAAAAATAGTAGTTATCATGAATAAATGGAAAACAAACGTTAAATTCTGCATTCTTATCACACTAATTCTACCTTTAAATTAAAAAACTGCTATTTAGTATGCAAAATAAATGCCAATATAGGGATTTTATTATTTTACTTCAAACATATCAATGAATTTGTAATTTTATGTAGATTTCAAATATGTAAAAATATATAGGATGTTCTATTTAAAATAAGAAAATTGGGCCCCGTATCTTGAGAACCACTGGTTTAAAAATTTTGCCCATTATGTTGTTCTTGTAAATGGTGGTTCTTGCTAATTTAAACAACCTCGTAGCTCTTATAGTTCTTGAGATAGCAATGGTGGCACACTTAACTGGAACACCCTATATTTACCGAAAACAACATTTTTATTTAAATTTTATTTATTTACAAATAAAACACACAATGTAAACTATCCGCAAATTTCTTGAAGTCCAACCATGATACCATGTCTTAAATACGTCCACTATTGAATTATAAACATATTTTTATATGAATATACATTTAATTAATAATTAATAAAAATATATCATTATCTTACAAACTATACATAAGAACACAACAGATGACAGTTGTTTAAATTGCGCGGTTATAGTTTGTTCACTACATGGACAATCTCAAGTATATTATTATAATTCACGTTGTGTAATTGCCGCTCGATTATGACGAGAGCAGTTTCACGGCCTGGACATTGTACATAGTTTGCAGTATTTAGTAATTTAGCAATCTAATAATACAAGTACACATTTATTTCGTATTAATTTTTTATAATGCTATGCATATATTTTAAATATTAATTTTACAGTAGGTTTACAACTTGACTGCAGCAAAGTAAGAGAAAGAGTGCAAGATTCCATTATCGTAAGATAAAAGAACCTGACCGACTTATAATCAAAAGCCTGGCGTAATTATTGGTAATTATAAATATTGAAAAGAACAACGCACTCAAAAATTGTAAGTTTTGTATAATTTTTAAGTACATAACAAAATGCCAAGTAAAGATAGAATTAAATGTCTTAAGCGCAAGCAAAACAACGAGAAAAATGCGGCAAAAAATAATAAAAACGATAATACGGGAAATATAGAAGAAAACTTTATTACTAGTAAGGTTCAATCAGGTTGTAGGAGTATATCTGTCATTTCAGTAGCGGGCAATAATATCAATAATGTACATACAAGTAATCAAACGGGTAATATATGAATTAGGACAGCAAACTATCAGATTAATAGACCAGGATATTATCACGTTGCTAAATCCTGAAGAATACTTAGAAGATATACACATAGACTTTTTATTTTCTTTAGTCCATTCTATGACTGAGTTCAACCCGCAGCCCACAGTGTATGTAAATGCTCCGGACCGTATCATTCCAGTTTAACAAGGAACTAAACACTTACAAATTTATTCGTACCAGGTGCAAATACTGGTAGTATTGGTACATTGGTTCACCGCGTACTATGACGGTTCAGAGATAATTATTTATGACGGCATGAATTCTCAATGTTTAAATTCAAATGCCAGTTTATATTTAGAAAGACTGTTTCCTTATAGATCAACAGTTAGATTTGTCCGGGTTCAACAGCAGACCAACACTTTTGAATACGGGTTGTTTACATTTTGTACGAGTATCATATTTAACCGTAATCCAATACAGGAAAATTATGATATCAATAAGCTTGGGTCACATACTTTAAATATGTTTCGAACACATAATTACATATTATTTCCGATTATACATTTTGTACGAGTATCATATTTAACCGTAATCCAATACAGGAAAATTATGATATCAATAAGCTTGGGTCACATACTTTAAATATGTTTCGAACACATAATTACATATTATTTCCGATAACACGACAGCAGAAATTAGGAGAAAATCATTTAAAGCGTAAAGAGAATGAAACAGCTGAGGAACGGTCCAAACGTCTAAAATTAAATACAGAAAATATATTAAAAATTTTAGCTAATGAAACACTTGATCAACAAACAAATAAGTTCAATAAATTAAAATTCAATTTCAAAGAATACATTAAAAATGAAACACCTGCACAAAAAACAAATCGCTTAAATAGATAAGATATAACTTTCAAAATATGATTCAAATAGAAACACATGAACAAAAAGAAAAGCGTTTAAATAGGTTAAAAAATAATTTTAAAACTTCAATAGAAACAGAAACACCCGAACAGAGAGAAAATCGTTTAAATAGGTTAAAAAATAATTTTAAAATTTCAATAGAAACAGAAACACCCGAACAGAGAGAAAATCGTTTAAATAGGTTAAAAAATAATTTTAAAAATACAATTGAAACAGAAACACCAGAACAAAGAGAAAATCGTTTAAATAAGTTAAAAACTAATTTAAAAAATCTATAGAAATAGAAACACCTAAACAAAAAGAACGCCTTTAAATATGTTAAAAGATAAATTTAAAAAAATTGTTGAAACAGAAACACCGGAACAGAAAGAGTGTTTGTTAAAAAATAATATAATAAATAAAAATAAAATAAAGGCACGCAAAAATAAAGTTAATGATAAAATTAGATTAGCTAACAAATATATAGGAATGCAAATTGAACCTCATTCGTTGGGTCCAATGTCTGCACTGTGCACTGTTCATCCAAAATCTTCGCGTATGAAAAGGCCTCGGACGGCAAATTCACACACTGCTGCCGTAAAAGCAAGTTAAACGTAGATCAATTAGGCGAGTTTCCGGAATACATAAAAAGTCTAATGATCAATAATAACGCGGACAGTAGAAATTTTAAAGATAATATTAGACATTGCAATAATGCGTTAGCCTTTGCTTCCTTTGGGGCTAAAATTTCAATGCCTCCGGGTAGAGGACCATATTGTTTTCGAATACATGGTCAAATTTATCATGATTTAGCTAGTTCCTTATTTGCAACTAATAATAATGTTGAAAAATTTGCGCAGTTATACATTATATATTTTGCGGAAGCGTAAGAGAAAAGAATGAATGTAGAATACAATAAACAGTGTAAACCAAATTTAATGGGGCAGTTAGATGATATTATTAGAGAAATTAATCCGTATTCTTAAGCGTACATGATTTTAAAAGAAGTAGAGCAAAGAGAAATAGCTAGGGCAAATATTAATAATCAGTCAGTGCCAGATATTAATTTGTGGATAGTTAGTGACAGGCGAAAAGATAAGCGTAGGTATAATGTACCAACATGTAATGAAGTGGCCGTAGTTTTTACATCAAATGACGGAGAGCCACCAATAGATAGAGACATTTGTGTTTACCTAAGAGCAGGCGGTTCTGTTAGAATTAATCAATATAGCGAAAACCGCGACCCCATGACATATCCCATACTTATTCCTCGCGGTAAATGTGGCTGGAACACGAAGCTGAAAGAATGACTTATATTAGATTAAATCAGCCTACCCTCAGAGAAGAGCTGTATAATAGGTTAATGGACCATGTAAATAATTTAGCAGATAATGAGGGCAATAAGGCGGGCACAATGGTTATTTTACCATCCACATTCCAAGGTGGCAGTCGTTTTATGTAAAAGAAAGTATCAGAACTCTATGTCAATTGCAAGAGAATTCGGCCGACCTGATTTGTTCATAACAGTAACGTGTAATCCAAAATGGCCAGAAATAGTTGAACAGTTACGCGAAGGTCAAAGTTCTGCAGATCGGCCAGATAGAGTAGCGCGAGTTTTCAACGGAAAAATTAAAGGTATGATGAATGAAATTCTTCACGATGATATTTTTGGAAAAGTCGTACCCTTTATTTTTGTAATAGAATTCCAAAAACGTGGGTTACCACATATGCATTTGTTGTTGACATTAGATAGCAAAAGTAAAATACGTAAAAAAGATAAAATAGACGAAATTGTAAGCGCCGAAATTCCAAATGAAGACGATGAATCAGAATTGTATCAATTAGTTCGAACACACATGATCCACGGTCCCTGCGGTATATTAAATAAATATTCATTTTGCATGAATGAAAATAAATGCACAAAAAGATATCCTAAAGAATTTCGAAACAAAACACACTAAAATATTAACGGTTATCCTCTTTACAAAAGGCCTAATGGATAATAATGCAAAGATATATATTCTCTGGAAAAACGGTTTATTAAAATATACAGTAGATAACAAATGGATAGTATCTTACAATCCATATTTGCTAAAAAAAGTATAAAGCTCATATTAATATCGAAATATGCTCTTCGGTTAAAAGTGTTAAATATATTTGCGATTATCTGTGTAAGGGTCATGACTGCGCAAGTATTAAATTAGGTAAAGCAGATAAAGATAAAGTAATCCAATGGGATGAAATCAACGGTTATTTAGATTCGAGGTATGTTTCTGCTCCAGAATGTTGTTGGAGGCTACTGGAATATCCCTTACACGATAAATCACATACAATATATGAATTAGCTGTTCATTTGAAATACCAACAGACGGTATTTTTCGTTAATGGTCAAAAGAAAAAAGCAGTAGAACGGGCAGCGAAAAAAATACAACTTTAACTTCGTGGTTTATTCTAAATAGCACAGATGTAAATGCTCGGCAGTATGTTTATATGCAAATTCCAAAATATTATGTATTTGTTAATAACGCTTGGAAGGCTAGGCAACGCGAGTCAAAACCACCAATAGGCCGAATGATTTCCGTCAGTCCCAGAGATATAGAAAGGTTTCGTCCACGTTTAATATTAGTACACGCGAAAGGGGCCACAAGTTTCAAGGACTTGCGTACCGTAGATGGTAAGTTGTATAACACATACCAAGAAGCTGCCCGCGCATTAGCTCTTTTAGCAAATGATAAAGAATGCGAAAATTGTTTAGATGAGGCAGTGATAAATAAATTTCCGAGACAATTAAGAGAATTATTTGCATATTTAATTTGTTTCCACACGTCCACCAATGCCATAGCTTTGTGGGAAAAATTCAAAGAGTATTTGATGGAGGATTATTTATTGCACAATTCCGAAAAAGTAGCGCAAAATAAATGTTTAAGAAAAATTCAAGAAATATATAGATTCACATTAAACGATTTCGGTTTACCGCTGCTAGATGACGTAGATGGAAATGAAAACGATTTGATTGATACTGCAGCAGAGAAATTAGAGGGAGAACAAAATGTAGCGTTATTTAATAATGATCAAAGGGAAATTTTAGATTTAATTTTAAATGCCGTATCAGATAGTAATAGCAAAAATAGATATTTCTTTGTAGACGGTCCTGGTGGTACAGAAAACACAATTTTATATAATACCCTCATCAGTATTTTAAGAGGTCAAAATATTAAGGTAATTGCCGTGGCGTGGACTGGTATAGCAGCTACTTTACTAAAAGGTGGACAAACGGTACATTGAGTTTTCAAGTTACCAGTCCCTGTAAATGACGGCTGCGTATGTAAAGTTAAAGCGAATAGTAATGCAGGCCAACTAATAAAAGATGCAAGTGTAATCATCTGTGACGAAGTAACAATGGTACCGAAACACGCGTTAAATGCAATAGTTTTACTTTTAAAAGATTTAATGAACACTACGGTACCATTTGGCGGGAAAATTATAGTATTAGGTGGTGATTTCAGACAATGTTTACCAGTAGTAAATTATACAAACCATCGTACCACAATAATAAAAACTTGTGTAATAACAAGTCACTTATGGCAACTTTTAAAAAAAAATTCTTTAAAACAAAACATGCGTGTAAATAGGAACGAAAAAGAATTTTCTGAGTATTTATTGAAAATCGGCAATGGTTTAACTGAAGTTGTCAAAATTCCTGCTCACTGTGTATCACAAACGTTATTAGCTAATGATATATTTGGGGATAATGATATAGAGCCAAATGATATACACAAATTTGCAAACCGCGCCATTTCAGCACCAACAAATGACTATACAATGGTAATAAACGAACAATAATAAAATCATAGGAACATCTAAAATATACTACAGTGCTGGTTTTTGCGAAGGCGACGATAAAAATAAAATTAGTTATCGAACCGAATTATTAAATGGGTTAACACCAACCGGTAGGCCTCCTTACAAATTAATGGTTAAAGTAGGGGCAATAGTAATGTTACTAAGAAACATGAATCCAAAACGTGGGCTGTGTAACGGTACAAGATTTATTATAAAAGATATGAAAACTAATTACAATGATGTAGAAGTATGAACCTGTCAAAGTGCAGGTACCCGACTCTATTTACCAAGATTTGATTTAATTACCGATACAAATTTACCATTCAGTTTAAAACGTCTCCAATTTCCAAGTCGATTAGCATTTTCAATGACAATTAATAAATCACAAGGTCAAACGTTTAATTATGTTGGAATTAATTTAGAAAATCCAGTTTTCACACATGGCCAATTATATGTTGCAATGTCGAGAGTATGGTCATCTAAAAACTTTAAATTAAATTACCGGAATCGAATATTAACGAAAATTCTAAAGAAGGATTAACGACGAATGTGATATTTATAGAAATTTTTAACTAAATTAGATATTAAAATCATAATGAAATAGTTTCAACTATTTATCAATCAGTAAAAAAAGTAATATTATATGATGTACATATTTATACACATTATTTCAATATTTAAAAACATATTATATAAAGCATTTCATAAACATATTTACAAAAAATTTAAGTTAAAGTGTAAGTATTAAACCAATCTTTTCAAATGATAAACATTATGCAGTATCGTAGCCAGGTTATCAAAAAACTTAAAAATAAAATTATCAGATTCAAATATTAATAATAAAGATTTGAATTAAGAGCAAATGAAGTATTCAGAAAAAAATTAAATTGAACAAATAGATATCATGATAAAAAATTGTTATATTTACAACATCATAGTCATTTTGTAACTTAATTGCAAAATTATGAACAAAATATCAATAATATATAAATTAAATTATAATTATTTTAAAACTATATTAAAAAATATTTAATGTTTGAAGTTAAAGATATTGAAATAAAATTTACTAAAATTAAATAACTCTTAGCAAATACATATAAAAATAATTTAAAAATTGCAACCCATTTAATAATAATTAAGAATGAACGTAAAATTTAAAAACAATTAATATACAAAAGTATATAATAAATGATAACAGACAATCAGGCCATTCTACCATTGTATCTCAAAACTCATGGAACAGAATTCTAATTTATACTTATGTTTTTGGCATTATACTACAAAACCGCCAAGTATGGTAAAAATTTCAAGTACTATTGGGGGTTTTAATGTGTTATGTTCCAAGTCATTGTGACTGTTGCATGAATTTGAGAAATAAGGTTTTGATATTCATAAAACTATAAAAGTGCAAATAATAACTACAATTTATTTAAACATACATTTTTGGTAAAAATATCTTTTTATGTACATATATCATATAATTTATAATTACTTTGGTAGATGGCAAAACAATGACTTGGACATAAAATAATACATTAAAACCCAGTAACAGTGGTATTTAAATTGCTGTACTTTGCTTTAGTATTACAGCCCGTTATTAAATAAATAAATATAAGAGAAATTAAATACATTAAAAAATAAACTTTATCAAAATTATTCGCCACATAATGGCTGATTGGAATTAAGCATATGAAGCTCATTAAAACCTTAAATATTTAAATTTAAAATTTTTAAAATATCGGGAAAACATGTAATATTATAAAAAGGATTAATGATAGTATATATGAAATATAAAATAAAAATATAAGAAAGCAATAATGATAAATTTAAAATATAAAATAAAAGTATGTTGAAGCAATAATTATGATTTAGAAATACTTAATAATATAAAAAGGAATAAGAAAGAATTTAAAATATAAATGAAAAAAAATATATATATAATAAAAAATGTTACGGTGCAAAAATTTTATTTGTTAATAAAGATATGCAATATATTTAATATATGTAATTGATATAAGTAGAGCTGACACTTTTATGCACTTAAAAGTGACAAAATATGCACATAAAATGGTGACAAATTTGAAGAATATATGCATTAAAAATATAATTTTATGCACATAAAACTCATTTTATGTTTTTATTTTATATTTCCAACACTACATATAAAATACAAAAACTGATAAACATGAATACATAACAAAAATTGCACTGAACATAAGAAAAGCATTTTATTGTTGAACTATAATTATTTTTTGAACATCGGATAGATCAATAATGTAATGCAATACTTTAAAAAACAAAAATTCAATTTAATATTTATGTTTTCGTTACAGTAACAAATTAAATATTTTTCAATATTAATATTAGTAATTGAA
Organism: Stenolophus ochropezus; assembly: GCA_035578165.1. Taxonomy (NCBI): domain Eukaryota; kingdom Metazoa; phylum Arthropoda; class Insecta; order Coleoptera; family Carabidae; genus Stenolophus; species Stenolophus ochropezus. The sequence continues at coordinate 25,863,984 of JAQOWZ010000007.1, forward strand.
TGACGTCTATCTGATAAAATAGGTATATAATTTGAAAAGGTACGTTCTACATCACATGAAGTAACAGACGCAAATTTCAAGTTAGCTACTAAATGTTTAATATTGTCATTTTCAATCAATTTTATATTTTAAAATATACGAAGAAGTAATGAACCAAATTAGAGAATATATAGCTAGACAAAACATCCCCTATCCTTCCGTATTGAATGTTTTGTTTTCGGTAAGCCATAGAAAAAGAAAATAGAGAAAGATATATAATGAAAGTATTGTTCGAGCTTTGCTCGCTAGAGGCATCAGTGTAGTTGTCATGATTTTCTGTTATTTATTATTATTTACGGTATTTGTTTTATCAACGATGCATTAGATTTAATTATTTCTGAAAGACATTGATTTAAAAGATCCAATAAAGCACGGGCGCCTCTAGTGAGCAATACTCAAACAATACTAGTAGACATATGTCATATGTCTATCTCTATTTTCTCTGTTTGGCTTACCGAAAACAAAACATACCAAGAAAAGTTTTGTCTAGTTATATTTTTTGTTGGACTCATCCGTTTAATTCTGTAAGTTCACAAGTTACCAACATAAAGACAAACATTTAAAATTTAATAAAAAAAATAATAATAAAGAAATAATAATTTGCTAAAAAAAAAATACAAAATCGAAAACAAAAAATATGATCAAAATATACACAAAAATCTAAAAATATGCACAAAATAGTAAAATATGCATAATATTATGAATTATGCATTTTTATGCACTGTCATATTGAAAATATAGGTTACATTTTGTTTAATTCGTCCAGAAATCAAGGTCTAATTGAAATATGTATTAGCAAACAAAATATGCATTTGCATAAAAGTGTCAGCTCTAGATATAAGTATTAAATATTATTCCAACATGAAAAGTGGATCGTAAAATATTGTAAAAGGTAATAAAGAAGAACTTAAGTCTGATAATACCATTGCTCCTTTTACAAATTTTACGGACCTTGCCAAAATGGAAATACAATAAAAAGAATTATAAAAGGCAATTATAAATAAAACTATTCTTTACATAAAAGTTAATAAAATAATATTAACAATGAAAAACATAAATAAAATAAAAAGTATAAAGCAATAGTTAAGTATTAGAAAAATTTTCTATAGCGTCTAATATCGTGGTTTATTGTATGTGTTGTATTTAATGATAAAAAGGTCCCTACATTTAATAGTTAAATGAAAAAGTATTTTATATGTACGTATAAAAAAATGATTATAATGTTTTACATTAAAACACAATTATAATAAAATTATATTTAAATGCTTATTTTACCTTATACTACTACTAAAAGATTGGTTAAGCAACATTTTTTTATTATAACACAACAGTCTTTAGTTAGCATTAATATTTTTCATCGATAATAAAAAATGTAATAGCGCTTAAACAATACTGCTGTCAATAATTTTTAATTAATTCCATCTAAAAATAAAGACGTTATACGAAAACTATCTAATACCAGGCTTAAGTTCAAACATGTTGCGTCTCTATACAAAATCTATTAAAAATGTGACGTTAAACAAAAGTATATAATAAATCGCAAAATGTGGGCAGGCCAGTCTACCATTGTACCTCAAAATTCATGCAACAGAATATATAAACACATTTATTTGGCAATAAACTACATACTACTACAAAACCGCAAAGTATGGTAAAAGTTCCAACTACTGCTGGTGGGTTTTGAAGTGTTATGTAATTAAGTCATTGTCACTGTTGTATGATTTTGAGTAACAAGATTTCATTTTTAAAAAAATACAAAAGTACAAATATTATCTGCAATTTATTTGATAAGAGTACATTCAATTTATATTTTTTTGTTTTAAATTACATTTTTATATACATAATGTGTACCATATTATCTATAATTCATTGGTAGACTTGGCAAGACAATGACTTGTTACATTATACTTTAAAACCCTATACCAGTGGTGTTTGGGATTTTTGCTGTACTTTGCTTCAATATTATAATAGCCCGCGGTTAAAAAAATTAAAAGAATAAATAAGAAAAAATAAGCTTCATAATAATTACTCGTTATAAACCAGCTGGTGAGAATCAAGCTAATGAAGCATATTACAATATTATTATAAAAAAAAACCACAAAACGATCAAATAAAAGAAAAATAAGAGAGTAAAAAATCGCGAAAGTATGAATGTTTATGTGAATGTTTATATGTAATCGAGTTGCCAGGTTACAAAAATTAATTTTTAATTTTATATAAAAGATTTTATAATTTTAACAAGAACTACATTTTGTAATCTATTTGTACACTTTTAATTGAATAAAATAATTCTGTAACTTAAAATGTAAATAAAAATATTAATAATATTGTTATACAATTTACATTTTTAAATTATTAAACTTTTTATTATTCAAAGTATTCTGGCAACTCAAATAATTCATTAAAATAAATTATAAATAATATCAAAACAAAATTTCTAAATTTTAAGAAAAAAAATTATAGAAAAACCTTAAACTAATGTAACTATTTAAAAGTTAAATTCATAATATATAATAAAGATACACAAATACCAAAAATCTTCATGATTTACGACGATGTGAAATGGTATGTTTTTCTTATGTTCTAAAAAATATAATTTTTGAATTTCATATTTATAGATATTGGAAACTGAAGTATACACTGCATTGTACCTGTAAAGTACATCGAAGATTATAAATACGAGTTATATCATTATTTGGACTATTGCAATTATTACAATCTGAAATCGTAAGATAGAAGTTCTTTCATCTGAGGCGAAACTTTTTTTTATATTAAAAAGTGATCAATCTTTACGTATTTTTTATTAATTAGTAATATATCTTTCTGAATACAGAAAAATGGATCAAATCCTAAGATGGAATTTTCCGTTATTCACTATTACAAGAAAAGGATTCAATTTCAATCGAAGCATATGTACTATTAGTCCAAATCAAATATATACTACGTTGATGTTAAACAATATTTGTAAAATGAATCTATTTTAAAACGAAGGTATCATTCGAATAAAAATTATCTTCCTTTATTATATTAGTTTTTATTGTATATAGAGTAGCAGTTTCACAAAAAATATATTTTTGGAAAACTTGTCAAGAATAACCTCCGTTGGAAAGCGATATTGAATATTTTGGAACTCAAAATGGAAAGTACTCTATTCGCTGACGATTCTGCTACCATCGGAAATACTATATTATTATTGACGAAGTTGAACAAGAATGATAAATACATTTATATTTAAAGAAAAAAAACATATTAACTAATTACTATTTTTTATTTAACAGAACGCATCTGTTTGATCACCGTAGGAAAATTTCGTCGTATTTACAGAAAGTAAACATATAAATTACTACATGAAATGAAAGAAACATTCTTCAAATTTTGCGTCACAAATTCTAGGAGAAAATTTTGCAATGTCCAAATAAAGTAAGTCAAAATTCATATTAACATTCTCTGAGGCTTTGATATACAGTATGTCCTCGGATCGAGTTGGAAAGAACGAAAACATTTTTATTTTTTATTTTACGAGAAAAATGTATTCTTGATAAAAATTTTTGCATGTTTTAAAAGTGCCAATTCAGTTTTAACCTTTTCAAAGTTTCTTTTAGTTTCAGAGAAAAGTCGAAAAATAACTATTCTACTCAATCGATTCACGGTTTGTTGAGCGCACAATTTTAGTTTTCGTTGCAATTCTTTAACTTCTTTAAATTCTCTACATTCAGTCGAAGATAATTTGCATAAACTATTTGTTTCCAACGGCCCCAAAGATAAATATCACCTATACTCATCAGAGCTCCTTGGTGGCCATAATACGAGATCTATTGTCATAGCATTAAATTAGGTAAAATCGTTGTTTTTTGACATTTTCAACGATTACAACAGTTTTTCCTAATTGTCAGTCAATGAAATTAAATAAATAATACAAGTTACTATGACAACGCGAACTTGTTTTTTGCAACTTAGAAAAATTTTCAAATAAGTTGACTTATTTTCGTTTTTTCTCTGAAACTAAAAGAAAATTTGAAAAGGGTAAATCTGAATTGGCCGTTTTGCCCACTGCTTCTTCGACATAATGCTCTTTCTTTATTGCAATTCCAATATATTTAAATAATGTAAGTGTTAATAACGGTTCGTTTCATTCTTTCACAATATTCTTTTTGTTTAGTTATCGACTTTTGCTAACGTTTTTTGGTGGTTTTCCGTTAGCATTTACAGGGAATCCTGAAGACTCATTCGTTCCGCCCAGAAGATTTTTACTACATAGTTTATTTTCATTATTATTTATTGTAATATTTTAATAATATATAGCTTTTCTATTTTGTGTATCTAAGTCATAATTATACATCTGTTAAAGAAAACTGATTTTAAATGCTACAAATTCCTTTCTTTTAATACAATTTTCTTAAAATTTCACTACATGTTCTTTAAAAATGTATATTCTGTAACTCAGTGATTAATTTTTAACCAGTTGCTAATTTTTTCTCCAATGAAAATAGGTAGCACTGGAGAAAATATCAAAACATGACTTGTAATGTTTGCATTTTATTTGTTAATAATTTTAGCAACTGGTTAAAAATTAATCACTGAGGTACAGAATAGGCCCCATTGTCAGTTTCGTACTGGATGAGCCATTAATCTCTAGGAATGTCAGATTTAAAAAAACGCTTAAATACAATGTAATGCAATTTGGTTCCTATCGTTATTGAGGACTTAATTAACTGCAAAAAGTACGTATATTATAAAATTAATAGAATTTGTACGATTTTATGAAGTATTCTTGTAATTTAACAGGTATATTATTAACCTCATTTTTTGACATTTGACATTAAGGTTAAAATTTTAATGCATTTTGTTTGTGTTACATATATTAATTTTATTATAGACTTTTACGTGATTAATATAGAACAGAAACTATTAAACAATATTCGAATAAAATATTAGAAAAAATATTTCGTATTTATCCGTATTATCGATAAACAAAAAATTCATCTTGGGTCAGTACTGCATATTTTAATTTTCCCGCCAGAGAAAAATGGTGACACATCGGCGAAACTCAAGTAAGTATAAATAATGAATAAGCATCTTCATGAGGTAAATTTTAACTTTATTATCTAACAAATATGAAAGTAAAACCTAATTTTAAAATGACATTATTTACACTTGCAATTTATCCGTTTCATTATAAAAATTTCTTTTGTAAGCACAGCAGTTCTGAAATATTTTTATAATAACATAATCAAATCTAACTGATCAAAATTATACTACAAAGAAATGTTTAGCAGTGATGAGTTGTTTTAAAAAGTCTTCATTGTTATTTGTAAATTTGTTTTTGTAAATGTGGTGTGAAGTATATTTTGAAGCAAATCGGTTCTCAAACAGTGGAGTTTCAAATAACTATAAAATTGCACATTTATTCAAAAAGATTTTGTTACTACTATATTAATATATCATTTAAAATCAAACACGAAATAAAATTAAATATAGTTAATAAAAAGACTGCAATATTCAATGAAAAAAATTATCTTCCACGCAATAAAATTAGTAGTCATTTTTTAATTATGATACCTATGTCACCGACATTCCGAAAGTTAGTTGACATTTTCATCTCATATACATTTTGTTCATATTTTTTTCATTTTTCATATAATATTATATTATATATCATATTTTTTCACTATCGATCTATATTTAAATTCATCTCGAGCATCGCTGAAGTTTTGCTCACGGGTACAGATCAAACTATTCATGTAATAATTTTAATATTATTATAATAGATGTGGTTTAATGAGGACCAATCGCTTTTGGGTGTCCCATATTTTTACCGTGCATAGTTTTTGTGTAAAAAATCAAAAACTAAGCCAAAAAGGTAAACTTAGACAAAACTAAAAAAAATATCCTAGATGCCATGTATAAGTTTAAAAAGAATTACTGTGTCATCCGTCATTTTTGACAATTCAATATGAAACTTTTATTTGATTTATTTTGAAAATGAAAAGAGATATTGACAATGTAATTATATTTTTACAAATTATAATAGTGAGCGAAATATATACAAATACACTGAATGTTAAGTGTGGTGTATTTAAAATATTTAATTTTATGACATCTGACGTTTATCATACGTAAGACAACCAAAAATATAAATAGGGTATTATAAATTGTAAATAAAATATATTTTTGTATATTTTGTATATTTGAGTATATTTTAATGATTCGTACATATATATTTCAATAAAATCGTATTTTAAAGAAAAATATCAATTCCATTTTCACTTTTGTTTAAGAACTGCATTGCAATATTTATTTATTTATTTATTTATTGAACAATTTATCCTACAGAACATAAGTTCCAATTAGAGGACAATTATATGAAAAGTTTAACAAAATAACAAAAGCCTTGCACAAAATTGCAATAAATACAAGAAAAAATACAAAAATACAAGAAAAAATACAAATTACAAAGGAAAAGTTATTCTATTAATACATACAAATTTAAATTAAATTTTTACTAATGTAAAATAATTAATCAAACTTCGTCTGAATGCACTAAAGGTGTCAGCAAATATATCAATACTGCAAGCAATACCATTGAAAATGTTACACATTTGAAATACAGGGGATTTCATTTCATAATTAGTTCTAGTTCTCTTACAGTGAAACGCAAGCTTATTTCTAGAGGTTTTACGGGGAATATTTAAAAACAGATGACCTTTAATTGAGCTGTCATTAATAACATTATTTAAAACTTTATAGAGAAATAAACATGATTGTATTTTACGTCTATTGAAAAGGGAAATAATTTTGAATTCAGTTAGTAAAGAATCGTAGTCTGTATCATAGCTGGGATATTGATTATGTTTCTTATAGTAACAATAATTAAGAAATCGTTTTTGAATAGATTCAAGTTGAATAGCATATTTATTATAAATTGGATTCCATATTTGTGAGCAATATTCCAATTTTGATCTAACTAATGAATAATATAAACGTTGGAGAGTATACAAATTATGAAACGGTTTACAAGACCTTATAATGAACCCTAATGTTTTTAAACAAGATTTTTTAAGGTACTCAATATGTAAATTGTAAGATAACTTGCTATCAAAAATAACTCCAAGATCCTTAAATTGTGATATCCTTTCAAGATAAGTGTTCTCCATGATGTATGGATAAGTATAAACAAATTTTTTGACAAGATAGCTCATTATCTTACATTTACTAAAGTTAAAAAATAGTTTGGATGATCGAGACCAAGATAATAATCTGTTTAAATCATTTTGTAAAAGAATACAATCTTGTAAACTGTTAATGATTCTAAAAATTTTTAAATCATCAGCATAGAGCAGAATTTCGGAATTTTTGACAATATCAACGATATCGTTAATGAATAAAACAAACAATAATGGACCAAGATTAGATCCTTGAGGCACACCAGAAGTGGCAATAAAAGGTGAAGAATTATAGTTATTAATACGTACTTTAAGAGTTCTAGACTGAAGGTAAGATTGAAGAAGAGTAATAAGGTCAGAAGAAAAATTGAAATTAGTTTGTAATTTTTGAAGAAGGACAGAGTGATTAACTGTATCAAAAGCTTTTCTGAAATCGGTGTAAATAACATCAATTTGAGAATTATCATGTAAAGAATTTAATGCATATTCAGTAAAATTAATTAAATTAGTTGTTGTAGATCTACCCTTCACGAAACCATGTTGATGAACTGAAATAAGATTTTCAACACTGCTGTATATCTGTTTGTAGAGAATAGATTCAAAAATTTTAGAAATATTTGATAAAATACAAATTGGACGATAATTAGTGATATCAGATACGTCACCTGATTTCAAAATTGGTGTGATAAAAGAAGATTTAAGAATAGAGGGAAAGACTTTACTTTTGATAGACAAGTTGAATAAGTATTTTAATGGTTCAAGAAATATGTGACTACAGGCCTTAATAATATACGCTGGTAAATTATCAGGTCCAGGATTACGACTAGGTTTTAAACATTTAATTGCATCCAAAATATGGTCGTCCGTGACATAAGAAATATTAACATTGTTGTGTGTACAGTTATCTACCTTAATGTTTGAAGTTGAGTAGTTTTGCTGTTCGGATGGAATATAAACACTGGCAAAGAAGTCGGCGAAACCCTGTACTATGCTAGGTGTGTTGACGTACTTATGATCATGAAGTTTCATACATCCGGGGAAACTAGAAGATCGTTTTTTATAATTAATAAATTTCCAGAATTTCTTTGGATCAGAGGATAATGTAGATTCAACATTATTAATATATTTGTTGTATTCGATATTTATTTGTTTTTTAATAGTTGTACGTAATTGTTTAAATTCCGTTAAATATTGTTCATTTTTATAGATTTTATATAGCTTGTGATATTGATGTTTTAGTTTTATTTTATTAATAATTTGAGTGTTGAACCATGGTGGATAATTAGACGGATTCCTGTTATATTTTGGTACACATTTCTCAAAAACATCATATATTAATGAATAAAATTTTTTAAAAGCAGTATCTAGATCATCATATTGTCTAAGAACGTTCCAATCTATTTGCGACAGTAAATTATATAACAAGTAATAATTGGCAGCTGAAAAATTGTAGGTTGGAGATTTATCATTGTAAGTAACATTTGGGAATTTAATAATACAGTTAAAATTTAATGAAACAGATAAAGCAGGATGATGTGAGTCTTCATCAATAAGTGGATCAAGATCATGGGTAACAGTGCAGGGTAAATTACTTACAACTACATCCAATATTCTAGCTTTAGTATTAAGAACATTATTGTATTGACATGCATTTAAAAATTCTGTAAAGTTCATAAAATTAGAAGTAAGATTATCACTACAATTGTCTCTATTAACTAAATTAGGTATATTTAAATCACCTACAATAATAAAATTAGAATTCGATATATTAAGAAGCGATTCAAGACAATCAAAAATGTAATTTAGCTGCTCATTAGATACAGGTGGAGGTAAATATACAACAATAATATAGATGAAGATACTGGGAGAAAGATGAACTTTTACACAAACTAGATCAGAAAGAGAAGAAGGGTGTAAAGAGAAGTTGACAGACTGAGATTTAAATTTATTGTTAATAGCACATAAAACGCCACCTCCTCGAAATTTGCCACTCCTGAGTGCGTCTCTGTCTTTTCTATACACATCGTATTGAGATGAAAACAATTCTGATGAGTGTACACTGTTATTCAGCCAAGTTTCACTTAGACAGACGATATCTAAATCTGATGTAAATAAGTTATTATGGAATGAATTTAACTTGGTGTTCAATCCTCTAACGTTTTGATAATAAATAGTTAGTGAATTTGACATTCAAATGTGTAACAAAAAATAAATAAGTATAAAAATAGACAAGTAAACTTTGCAGTGTATGAAATGTGTGTATTTAAATAAAAAATAATTAAATTGAATTGGAAATATCTTGCTAATATTTGTTTAAAAGGTTATTGACACTAGATGAAGTTTGAATAAATTAAGAATCAACTTTAAAAATACAATTTGAAATAAAATATAGAATCAAATGCAATATAAAGCATAGCATTTGACGCTCCAAATTTAATTAACACAAATTTATAATACATTTATAAATCCATAAGTGTAACTCTCTTTATTGTTCTGCCAATTTTAGCAAAAATAACACCGTCATTAGACCATACATTTTTAAAACCAAACTTTATGGACGCTAATTTTAATAACTCAAGTCTGTTTTTAGTGAGATCTTCTTTTATAGTGATTCCAGTACCTTTCAGTTTCCTACGATTTTGTAGTACAGCTGAGCGGTGTTTATACGAGGTGAATTTAATGATTATGGGGCGAGGTTTGGATGAATTGTTTATAGTTGAATCCCTCTTACCGGTACGATGACATCGATCTATCATATCTGGCACCACATTAGCACGTAACTTTTCATTTAACACAGAACACACAACATCTTCAGTATTTTCACCAACCACTTCAGAGACACCAAATAAACGGATACAGTTTCTTCGGGAGTACTGCTCCTGCTGGTCCAACCGATCCTCCAATGATTTAACTTGCGATGTTAATTCAGTGATGACTCCTTCGTAGTGGGATTTTTGCTCCTCCAACTTCTTATCAAAACGTTCAATAAGCTTGTCTAAGAGCTTACCGACAAAATTATCGTTTGATAATAGAGAGCTGATTGTGCGCTCAACAATAGCAGAAAAATCTCTCGTTGCGGACATTGTAGATCACAAAAGGTAAACGTAGAAAATGTATGTAAATAAATATATACAACGATATAAAAAAATAAAATAGTGCAGCACTTATAAAAACACAGCGGAGCGACAAAAAAGCACGTCTACTCTAGGCAAGGCATGTTTCATGTCAATATTGCAGGTACATTTCAAAACAATACAACTTGAGAAATAAGGCGAATTACAAGGTAATGTTTGTATTATTATGTCTATTACTATAAAACTTAATTTATTTATATATTTTCTTTTCAATTAAAACACTTTAAATTATAAAGTTTTGCATGACCATCTTTTTTGACCGATGCTTCCTGGACTCATAAAGTGACGAATAGCTTGGTAAAAAAGACTATTTCTTCTAAAATTACAGCGAGATATTGTATGAACATTATTGCAAATCATCATTAATACATGTACGTTAAGTTATAATATGAATATTGGCATATTAATAGTAAATTTTGTTTATTGTTATTTAGTTATCCTAACCTACATGAACTCCGACATATCGAGATGGAATTTTAAATAAAATAAAGCAATTAGTTGGATGAAAATCATTATTATAAGTGAGAATATAACGTATCCTATAATATGAACTCAAAAATTGCATGATATGATAAAATTTAACAAAAATGGTGCATTTGACACTTGAGTTGGAGACACGAGCGAGTTATCTGCATGAAAAATGTAATTTTTATTAAAATGTATAATGAAATATTGTACGAAATTTAATTGAAATCATCTCTAATACAGGTACTTTTCAATAGAATATATGTATATATATATATATATATATATATATATATATATATATATATATATATATATTAATAATTAAATATTTTATTTTTTAGATGAGACTATATCTTACATGTACTCAGATACACTAAGATGTAATTTTAAATTAATTAAAACAATCATAATATTGTTAAAATAAATGAGAATATAATATATTCTTTAAAATAAATTCAGAAGACTATTCCAGAATGGATTATTTAATCAAGAAATCTGCATTTCAATATCGATTTACAATCTTACGTGTAAAAATTGATATTTGATTACTATTCAAACACTTCCAAAGGTAAATACATACTGTACAGTATTCTTGTCTTATGTATAAATACTTTTTTAATCTAATTTATACATATTTTAGATAGCTAGACAATGGATTTTGTCTGATTACGTGGAAAAACTGACAACCCCTTGCATCATATCGTTTTGGAGGGAATTGTTTAACAATTTAATGTACAATAATTAGTATATAAATAAATTATGTATCTGGACCTTATTAAACTTTAATTAATTGCATTTTACACTTTCTTTACGCATTTCTTAACATTTCTGATGAAAACATTTGATTACAACAGAGATTACATTTTTCAAAATTCTGTAGTATTTTATAATGAAATGAGATGATATCTTAGATGTAAACGTTTACGTAAACAAAGTATTTACCCATTTGTAACTGATGTATGAAACAATAAACACCTTTTCAAACCAAATATTTACCGAGTAGTGCGTTTGATTATCAGCTGATGGCATCTGCTCTTAGTCGAACCTGAGTGTAAATGTACTGCAAGTAAATTCATGTTTTCATTAAGAAATAATGCAAAAGAACGTATAAAAATTGGTTACTTTATCTACAACTAACAGGAATATAAAAAATCTGCTATTAAAATTAAAAAACATTTTACAACAAAAGACTTACATTATAAAGGAAATGAAAATAATGTGTATGTGACCGACCATCTTTCCCCCTCAAATATGTAACTTTTCAAGCAGGCCCGTCAAGAACTTCTCAACAAAAACTATATATTCGTGTGGACCAGGAATGGCAAAATCTATGCGCGCAAAAACGAATCAGCCAAAACACATCAAATAAACAGTGAGACTGACCTTCATAAACTTATTTGAATTATTTAATTAAAAATTTGTTTTTTTTTTTATTTATAAATATGAATTCACCTGTTTATAATACTAAGGTCATCGACCCTAATATTTATAATTTTAAATGCGGGCACATTAATATTGGATCGCTTAATTCCTGCTTTTTGGAATTTAAAGATTTTGACTTTGATCAAAATTCTGACATCTTAGCTGTCACTGAAACGTGGATGAGTGATTCCTCCCCAGCTCATCTATTTCAAATTGAAGGATACAATTTAGTTAGTTTACCAAGAGCTGACAAACGTAATGGAGGTATCGCTTTCTATCTTCGCAGTAATGTTAATTATAAAATATTAAATACCTCATTTGTAACGAAAAACATTGTCGAACATTTATGTATCCAGATCACAAACCTAAATTGTGCGCTAATTGTTGGTGTCGTATACAACCCTCATTGTCAATTTTATAAAGACCTCAGTGTTCTGGAACCCATATTTGCAGAATTTGCTACAATGGCGGACTGTATTATTTGTATTTGGGATATTAATGTCAATTTATTAATAAATGATGCACGTTCTTTATTTTTCAAAAATCTATTATCTGTCTATGGTATGCATCATTTGATTGATAAATACACACGACCAGTTTCAAAAACTCTTCTGGATATTGCAGCTACATCTAATCCTTCCTTATGTTCAATTGCTGGTGTTATTGAATGTACTAATCTTACAGATCACTCTTGTTTTTATTGTATTTTAGATTTACCTATACCTGTTTCGTCATCTAAAAATGTTATGTTCAGAGATTTTAAGAACTTTGATTTTGAATTTTTTTTTGAAGATTGTCAAATGGTTGAATGGAATAATATTATTCAGTTAAATAATATAAATGATAAACTAGATTTTTTGAATAATAATATTATTGCATTGTACGGCAAACATGCACCGATAAAAACTGCTAGAACCTCTAAAAATTATTGTCCGTGGTTCATTCCAGTGATTAAAGTAATGCAACATAAAAGAGATAAAGCGTTTATTAATTATAAGAAACATAGAACTGAAGCTAAATACAACTATTATAAACAGCTACGCAACTTAACAACAGCTGCTATACGTAAAGAAAAACAGGCTTTCCTGGAGTGGGAAATAAACAATAATATTAGAGACTCTAGTAAGTTATGGTATAACTTTAAACCTCTAGGTGTAACTGAAAGCATATCACAAAAAAATATTCCAGAATCTCTTCGCAAACCCGAAAAATATAGACATTATCTTTTAACTTTGACATGTACAAGTACTGTTGATCTTAATTCCAAGAATTTTTACTTAAATAGTAAATATAGAGAGCAACTTGGTCATTCGTTTAATTTTAACTCTATAGACAGCAAAACAGTGATAAAAAATTTTCAATCGATAAAATCAAATGCTGTAGGTGTAGACAGTATATAAGTAAAAATGATTAGAATAATATTACCCATTATCGTGAATTACATTACACATATTGTTAACACATGTATTCTAGAAGGTGTGATGCCAAATGTTTGGAAGATAGCAATTATTACACCAATAGCTAAAGTTCAGAACTGTTCTACTCTTGATGATTTACGACCTATTAGTATCCTATCAACTTTATCTAAGATTCTTGAGAGAGTATGTTATGATCAAATCATGTCATATGCGTTAGAAAACAACATTTTGCTAACTAATTAATCGGGATTCAGAACTGGACATTCCACAAACACCTTCTTCTATATATTATAGATAATCTTCTAGAGAACTATGCTAAGTCTATCATTTCATTATTAATTCAGATTGACTTTTTCAAGGCTTTCGATATGGTTGATCATAGCATGCTCCTCGCAAAATTTAAATATTACAATTTTTCTGACTTGGCAATAGAATGGTGTGAAAATTACTTAACTGATAGGTTCTTTCAAGTATCCATATCCTCGGAATTAGAAATACATAATTCTTCTAAAATTCATATCTTCAGCGGAGTACCGCAATGATCCATTCTAGGACCTTTATTTTTTCTTTTATACATTGCAGATATGCCATCTGTACTTAATTTTTGTACGGCGCATACGTACGCTGACGACACCCAGGTACTAGCTTCCATAAATCCACAACCACAGTACATTAAAGAACAATGTAAAACAGTAAATAGAGAACTTGACAAACTAGTAGCATGAATAAAAAATAATGCCCTCAAAATCAACGCAAGTAAATCATCTCTTCTGGTTGTAGGTAATTATGGTGATATATCTGATATTATTTTGGATGGCGAGACTATTAAGCGTAATTCTACTACAAAAATTTTGGGTGTTACATTTGACAAAAACTTAAATTTTACCAGTCATTTACATCAAAAACTCTGTGCTGCTAGACTCAAATTACGTCATCTTTTTCACTTCATGCATGACCTTAGTCCTGCAATCAAACTAAGAATAGTGAACACCTTAATATTGCCACTATTTGATTACTGTGCTTGTGTTTATGTACCAAACCTAACACAAACGAATAAAAATAGAATCACCCTTCTACAAAACAGTTGTTTACGATTCATTTACGGGGTACGTAAATATGACCATATAAGCGAATTTCGGGAGTTAGCTAATATACCGTCTGTAGATAATCGTGTAAAAATAGCATATCTCTATCTAGTACACAAAATTTTATTAACCGGTTCTCCATCTTATTTATTTGACAAATTAATCATAAAGAATTATAATTATACACTTCGAATTAAGAACTTGTATATTGTACCATCTTTTAGAAAGTCAAAATTTAAGGGATCTTTTTCATATCACGCACCGACACTTTATAACGGTATTCCAGATTCTTTAAAATCTCTGTCTCTCTATACCTTCCGTGAACATATAAAAAACATGTTTGTCACTTAACATTATTCATTTTTGTTGCATTGATATTATATTTGTTATTTGTAATAGATAGTTTGTATATTAATTATTGTAAAAAAAACCTGGTAATTTACTGTTTGTATTTAGATGTATGGTTGGGTGGAAGAACAAGTCTTTGGCTGAACCCCGCCTCTTGACTTATGGTCATTAATTATTATTATTATTATTATTATTATTATTATTATTATTATTATTATTATTACTAAATATTCAGTTATGTGTGAGTAGTTCATATATACCTCAACAGATGGCGCCACAGTAGCACTTAAATTTCAAAATAACTATTCAAATTGTATTTATTATACTTTTATAATCATTTATTTTGATATTTATAATAAAAAATATATTATTAATAAATTAACAGTTTATTGAAATATTATGTGTTAAATTATATGCTCTATTTATTACAGAAAAGTGTAGCGTGTAATAAAACATTTCATATTACATTCGTGTAATAAGAGTATTATGTTATATGTAGTATCACAAGTATAATGTACCCATATTTCATTAGTTGTAGATAAATACATATATAATTCAGCTTCATAAAGATATAAATGAACATAGCAACAGAAAAACATGAATGTAATCATGTTTTTTTTGGCAATATAAAAATTTATCAGTTTATAAATTTCGGTATGTTACTTCACATTATTTACATTTATAAAATAGATAATTATTTTCAAAAAAATACATTTTTATAAATTCTTTAACTAACTTCATACTTATTGTGCCAAGTGATGACACTTAGGTTTTGTCAAACTGAAAGTAATTTATGAAAATACAAATTTTTCTAAGATATTTCAAAAATATATAAAATTGGTTTAAACATATTATTTAAATCTTTTCTTTTAGTTTGGCAGAGTTAACATTATGTATTTTGATGAAATGATTAAACCTGTTGTATTTGAAAATGACACCCAGGCGCGGGAAATTTAAAATCTATAATTTCATTTATTTATCAACATATATTTTTATTTATTTCCTAATCGGTCTTGCGTGCCGCTTTAAAATTATTATAAATAAATAATATAAATTACAATAAATGTTTCTAGGTATAACACATAGTAGCACCCCCGTAGAAGGGTGTGAAAGAAATTCCTCAATTTCCAAAGTTCGCAAATTCAACATATATTTTTATTAATTTCTTAAACTGTCTCGCGTGCCGCTTTGAAATTGTTATAAATAAATAATATACATTACAACAAATGTTTCTAAGTTTAACACATAGTAGCACACCCCGTAGAAGGGTGTGAAAAAATTCTTTAATTTCCAAATTTCGCAAATTCAACATATATTTTTATTTATTTCCTAAACGGTCCCGCGGGCCGCTTTGAAATTGTCATAAATAAATAATATGCAATACAACAAATGTTTTTAGGTAGGTATAACGTATAGTAGCACCCCCCGTAGAAGGGTGTGAAAAAAATTCCTCAATTTCCAAAGTTCGCAAATTCAACATATATTTTTATTTATTTCCTAAACGGTCTCGCGTGCTGCTTGGAAATTGTCATAAATAAATGACATACATTACAAAAAATGTTTCTAGGTTTAACACATAGTATCACCCCCCGTTGAAGTGTGTGAAAAAAATTCCTCAATTTCCAATGAAGCATATAAAAAAAAAGTAAAAAAAAACACAAAGCGATCAAATAAAAGAAAAACAAGAGAGTAATAAATCACAAAAGTATGAATGTTTGTGTGAATGTTTGTATGTAATCGAGTTGCCAGGTTATAAAATTTATTTTTAATTTTATATGGAAGATTTTATAATGTTAACAAGAACTACATTTTGTAATCAATTTGTACACTTTTAATTGAATAAAATAATTCTGTAACTTAAAATGTAAATGAAAATATTAATAATATTGTTATACATTTATATTTGTAAATTATTAAACTTTATATTATTGAAAGTATTCTGGCAACTCAAATAATTTATTAAAATAAATGATATATAACATCATAACAAAATTTCTTAATTTTAAGAAAAAAATTGTAGAAAAATCTTAATTTAATGTAAGTAATTAAAAGTTAAATTCGTAATATATAATAAAGATATATAAATACCAAAAAACTTCATGATTCATAACAATTTGAAATGGTATGTTTTTCTTTTGTTCTAAAAAATATCATTTGTGAATTTTATATTTATAGATATTGGAAACTGAAGCCAAAACTGCATTGTATCTGTAAAGTACATCGACGATTATATACAACTTATGTCATTATTTGGACTATTGCAATTATTACAATCTGAAATCTTAATATAGAAGTTCTTTCATCTGGGGCGAAGATATCTTTTAGAAAAAATGTGTTTCAATGTTTACATATTTTTTATTAATTAATAATATTCTTTTTTAATTATAGGGAAGCGAATCAAATCCTGAGATGAAATCTGCAAGTTAAATTTTCTTCAATTGAATATTACATAATTTACAATCACATGAAAGGATACAATTTTAATCGAAACATATGGTATATAATATTTATATATATATATATATATATATATATATATATATATATTTAATATAAAATAAATTTATAGTACATTGATGTGAAGACTATATTTGGAAGAATGAATCCGTTTTAAAACGAAAGCATAATTTGAATAAAGATCATCTTTCTTCATTATTTTATTCTTGATTGTTTATAGGGTAGCAGTTTCATGAAAAATATTTTTTGGAGTACTTGTCAGTCATGTTTGAAAAGCAGTATTGAATATTTTGGAACTGGAAATGGAAACCTACTCGCTGATTATTCTGCTGTTAATACCTATATTGACGTAGTTGAAGAATAGTGGTAAATAAACTTATAGGCCAATTCTGAACAAATCTGGAAGTCTTATAGATTTGTAAATCTATAAAAAACAGATAAAACGCATCAATTTTCATTGATTAATGTAAACTTATACATAAAAGTGGCTATTTTTGTTGGGGTATTATTCATTATTTATAGATTTACATGTTCGTAAGACTTACAGATTTGTTCAGAATGAGTCTATTATTAAGTATTTAAAGGAAAAACTTATTTCATTAACTACTATTGTCTTTATTTCGTTGTATTTTTAGAAATTATACATAAAAATTACTATATTATATGAAAGAAACGAGAATATTCTGCAATGTCCAAATAAAGTGAGTCATATTCATAATGATTTTTTCTGCGGCCGTAATATTAATTTTCCTCGGTTCTAGGTATTTTGCTTACAGCTTTTTCTACAAAACTCTCTTCCTTTATGGCTAAAACTATTCCAATATATTTAATTAATGTAAGTGTTTTTTTTAATTACCAGTTTGTTTCCTTATTTTACATTAATCTTTTTGTTTAGTTAACGTCTTTTGCTAACGTTTTTGGCGGTTTTCCGTTAGCATTTACAGGGAATCCTGCAGACACAGTCGCGCGCTGCATACCTTATTGACATTATTATTTATTGTAATATTGTAATAATGACATAGTAATAACAACGAAAAACAGAAATGTAATGAGAAAAATGCTAGAGGAGACAGTAAAGGATGGAAAGAAAATAGGACTAGAAATCAACCAAAAAAAGACTAAAATAATGGTAATGGGAAAAGAAGTGCAAGACAAGACTATTAAAGTAGAAGAATCAGAGTTTGAACAAGTAAACAAATTCAAATACTTAGGTGTAATGTTAACAAATAGAGGCGAAAGAGAAGAAGAAATAAAAGAAAAAATAGCTGCTACAAATAGGGCTTTCCAAGCCAACAAAAAATTACTACGAAACGGAATTTTAAGCAAGACAACAAAAATGAGAGTATATAGAACAATAATAAGACCAATAGCATTATACGCAGCCGAAACAATGACATTTACAAAGAAGGACGAAGAAAAATTAAGAATAATAGAAAGGAAAATAATAAGAAGGATACTGGGACCTACGAAGATATCTGATCATGAATACAGAGTAAGAATGAACCATGAGATTGACAAAGAATTAAAAGGAGAAGATATAATAAAAATAATCAAGAAACAAAGAGTAAAATGGCTAGGACACGTAAGCAGAGCTGACGAAAAAGAACCAATAAAAGTAATAATGCAATGGAGCCCTGGAAGTAAAAAAAAGAGGAAGACCCAGATCAACATGGCTAGCAGAAGTAGAAGACGATTTAAGAAGAGCGGGAATTAACAACTGGAAACATAAAACAAGAGATAGGAAGAAATGGAACATCATAGCGAAGAATATTTAATAAATAACTGAAACGGAGTCTGATCCCCTCCAAAAAAGGATCTAGAAAGCTTAAGTAAAAGCGGTGCAACTCCACAACGGAGTGTTAAACCACTATATATATATATATATATATATATATATATATATATATATATATATATAATATTGTAATAATATAGTACTTTCCCGTTTTGTGTACCTAAGTTATAATTAAACATTTATTAAAGACAACTGATTTTAAATGATGAATGTGACTATGACATGGGTTAAATTTTAATAAAAAATAATTATATCTTAAATTATTAATTACAAAATTACTAATATAAATATATCATTTCATTTTTTCAAGTCTGTCAAAAATAATTTTTAATTATCAATTTAGTTGTCAATTTTGATTTAAATAATAAAAAAGTAAAATTCATGAAATAAAAATTTTCATATAGTAATTTTCATTTCTATTTACTAATCAGTAAAACTTTATTTTAAAATTACCTATTTCATAATAAACATTTCCTTCATCAGTACAGTGTTTCTAAAATTAATTTTTTTTTTATAAATTCCAAAAAAAAAGAACTAATAATGAACATGAGAAATTGTTAAGGGTATATGTCAAAAAGTGAACATTAAAACAATACAAATTAGCATTAGATAATTTTCGAAAAACTATGAAGTAACTGAATATCATACAAATAAGCCAAGAAAAACCCAAATAGGTAAGTTTGAAATAATGAAATAAAGTTTATAAGTATAAAGTTATTATCTAAAATAGATATACTTATACTGTATAGTCTACTTTTTATAAGAACGATATGTATGGAAGATTTGTGCAGTTTGATATTGTTTTTTGATTGGGATAATATCAGAAAACAAGATAAAACTACGCCGAGCTTCCCGTTATATCATTGTTATAATAGTATATTGTGCAACAAGTGCGGAAAGTTGCCTATTTCCCACGAGGTGTGAAAGTTTCAAGACGAGACGAAGTCGAGTTTTGGAATCACACGAGGTGGGAAATAGGTGATTCTGCACGAGTAGCACACTATACTTTTTCTACGACCACACTTTTTACATGACTACATTAATAATTCATTTTAACGTAGAACAGAATTTTTGTATTAATAATTAAAAGAACTTACAATTATTTCCATGAATACAAATATAATTTTGACTTTATTTACAATTATAATTTATTGTAATATTTTGACAATTTTCTAGTCGAATTCCTGGATTTGAGGTTGAAGTGTTGAAAGAGGTGCTAACATTGTCATTAAATGTAATGGATGCATTTTCCATATGTTGCTCATTGTTAGACTCCACTTCATTAACAATTTGATTGGCAACTTTCATTTTCAACGTCATGGAGTCATCGATATAGCCTTCTGCCACCGTACTGGATTTCCAGCCTCCATGACGTTTTAGAGTTGTTAAATCTCCTCCTGCATCTACTAAAATTGTAGCAGATGACCTGCGAAAACAGTGTCCCGTGTATAATTCTGGGGATGACAATTTTAGATAAGAAGCAATTTGATTAGCCATGCTTCCAAATTTGTTAATTCCAACTACTTGACGCGTACATTTTCCAAAACAATAATTTAAGAAGAAACGTTTTTCTGTTAAATTGGATGGTCGAAGTAAAGAATATTTTTTATAAATTTTATAAAATTTTCCTGTAACAGTAAACAATCTTGGAATTTTAGTTTTTGTATCTGGAATTTTGACAAGCAAGGCTGAATTCAGATCGACTAAATCATCAACTTTTAATTTCCATCATCCTTCTCTTCTACACGCCTCTATTATGCCAATGACAAGAGCAACCTGTGTAATATAAAATAGAAATAATTTACATGATGTATATCAACGTACGTTACTCGTCGTAATATGTTACCTTTGTTAATAAATACAGATCATCTGGTGCATCATCAATGAATTCGTTTATTTCCTTAGAGGTTAAAATTTTAGATTTTTTAGGAACATATCCACTGGACTGTCGTTTCAAAAAAGCACGTAATTTACAGTGCTGTGCTATATTTACATTATTTTTCACACTTAGCGTAGTTCGTAGCATGGAATAAAAAGACCATAATGTGGAAGATTTTAAATTTCTTGACAATGATTCGAAGTAAGCCAATAGAACGTTTTCAGAAAATGATTTTATTTTATTTTCATTTCGTCAATCCATGAAACGTTTGTAAATAGTTTCGTATTTTCTACGAGAAGTTTCAGGCAAAAGATTTAGTGTAGCATTGGTAGCTTGCTCTGTGATGTTGGAAGGAGTATTATTAATTTCGCTTTCATTTTCGCTATCCATCTTCTTATTAGAATATACCTTTATAGTTTATACAATAACATTAATGATTATATCTACGAGGACAAATATACCTACATACTTACTTTGGTTTGAATTCTATGAAATCTCACACACGAATGATATTTGACATGCTCGTCAGGAACAAAAACAATATGGCGTAGATATTAGCTGTTGTAGATAAACACATGACGCGCATGCGCAATAACTACTATGATCAAAGATATTTTCCATTTTTCATTTCGTCAATCCATGAAACGTTTGTAAATAGTTTCGTATTTTCTACGAGAAGTTTCAGGCAAAAGATTTAGTGTAGCATTGGTAGCTTGCTCTGTGATGTTGGGAGGAGTATTATCAATTTCGCTTTCATTTTCGCTATCCATCTTCTTATTAGAATATACCTTTATAGTTTATACAATAACATTAATGATTATATCTACGAGGACAAATATACCTACATACTTACTTTGGTTTGAATTCTATGAAATCTCACACACGAATGATATTTGACATGCTCCTCAGGAACAAAAACAATATGGCGTAGATATTAGCTGTTGTAGATAAACACATGACGCGCATGCGCAATAACTACTATGATCAAAGATATTTTCCATACTGCGCATGCGACACACAAAAATCAGAACGCCCGGCACGAGCAAACATTCCTAAACTCTACGACAATGGCAAAGTAGAAGAAAAGAATATTGAATGAACAATTTAGAACTTATTTTTTTTTTTAAACTAATCCTATATATTAAAAGGCTTAGACAATTTTTCATATATATATTTTCATCAGACGATCGCCAAAATTTTGCAACGGGCTTCAGCATAAGCTGATTATCCGATTTTAATGATTTTTGTACCATATGATAGGGATTGATTCAACTTAATTTCCTACATAGTTTTTATATTTTTACTATGTGTAAAAAATTTACCAAATCCAAACAAGGACTGTTTGGGGTGGGATTTATTGTAAATAAAACAATGCAGAACCACATTATGAACTTTTGCCCAATCGATGAAAGAATATGTGTGTTAAGATATAAATCCAAATTTCGTAACGTGTCCCTAGTAAATATACATGCGCCAACTGAAGACAAAGAAATACATGAAAAGGAAAACTTTTATCAAAAGTTAGAGCAAACGATAGATAAAGTACCTCGACACGATGTACTCATAGTACTGGGTGATTTTAACTCTAAAATAGGGAAGGAAGATATATACTATCCAACTATAGGACGGCACATTGTGCATGACGCATCGAATGATAACGCGATGAGAGTTATAGATCTTGCTATCTCCAGAGATCTAATCATAAGGAGCACACAGTTCCCACATAAGAGAGTACACCTGGTAACCTGGAAATCACCAGATGGAAGAACCGAAAATCAGATCGACCATGTATTAATAAGGAGCAGACATGCATCAAATATTTTGAATATTAGAAGCTACAGAGGTGCAAACATTGAGTCAGACCACTATTTGGTCAAAATAAAAATGAGACAACGAATGTCAGCAATACCAAAGCACAAATCAAGAAAACAAATAAAATTCAATACGACCAAACTACAAGATGAAAGTATCAGAACGAGTCTAGTTGAAAACTCAGAGAAACAATTAGTCGAAGAAGTGCCAGACACTAATCTGATCACCCAAGAAACCTGGGAGAAAATACAATATATAATTAAGTCTAATGCTGAGAAATTCTTAGGCGAAGAAGAAAAACACCATGTAGCTGACTGGTTTGATAACGAATGTAGAGAGGCAATCAGAGAAAGAAATATAGCTAGAGATAAAATGTTGCAATGCAAAACCAGAAACAGTGAAAAGAACTATCGGAAGAAAAGAAACGATGCTTTCAAAATTGCTAGAAATAAAAAGAGGCAAAAACAAAAGAATGACCTAGACCTAATAGAAACAGAGTACAACAAAAAGGAAGTTAGAAAGTTCTACAATAAGGTAAACCTCTCCAGAAAAGGTTTCAAATCGAATAATTACATGATTCGAGACAAGGACGGAACTTTACTCAACAACAAAAATCAGCTTCTGAGTAGGTGGCGAGAACATTTTTCCACTCTGTTAAACCAAGAACCGGATGACACTGCCAGGGAGTGTCAAAACCTGAATATAGCAGAAGATGAAGGCATCAGAATACCCACCCCGACAGAAGACGAGGTAATAGAAGCAATAAACGCACTAAAAAGTAATAAAGCAGCAGGGTCCGACATGATACTAGCTGAACTTATCAAAGTACAGAGCACGGAATTTGTGACCAGGCTACATAAACTAATAGAATACGTCTGGGTCGGAGAAAATTTACCAGACGAATGGAAGAAAGTTATTATTTTACCTATCTACAAAAAAGGAGACACTCTGGAATGCGAGAACTATCGGGGCATTTCACTTCTAAACACTGCATACAAAGTTTTTTCACACATCCTCTATCAAAGGTGTAAGAAAGTAGCTGAGAATATGCTGGGCGATTACCAGAGTGGTTTTCGCCAGGAAAGGTCTACCACTGACAACATTTTCTACATTAGACAAACTTACGAAAAATGCTGGGAGTACGATGTCAATCTATATACTATGTTCATAGACTTCAAAACAGCATATGATAAAATTAACAGAACTCAACTATGGAAAGCAATGCGCGAGTTAGAATTCCCATCAAAATTAATTAAACTATGCAAAATAGCAACTGAAGATCAAGAAGTCTCAGTAAGATGCCAGGGCGAAACTTCAGAACCTTTCCAAACAAATGTAGACTTAAAACAAGGAGATGCATTGGCTCCACTATTATTTAATATAGCTCTAGAAACCACACTACGGAAAGCACAAGTTAACACGAAAGGGACAATATTTCAAAAAGCCCATGTGGTCTTAGCATATGCAGATGACATAGTTGTGTTATGCAGAAGGCGGAATGAACTAGACGAAGTTGTTAGTAACATAATTAAAGCTGCAGAAGTAATTGGCCTCTCCATTAATGTAAACAAAACGAAGATATTATTCCTCTCAAGAAGAGGAACGAATGAAAATCAATTAGATGTAGCTGGAAACACATATGAACTAGTCAACGAGTTTTGCTACTTAGGATCAATATTGAACTCAATCAATGATATTACAAAAGAAATCAAAAAACGTATCCTACTGGGAAATAAATGTTTCTATAGCCTTCTGCCGATCTTTAAATCTAGTAATGTTAGCAGAAACGTAAAGCGTACAATCTACAAAACAATTATACGGCCGATCATAACGTATGGAGCTGAAACATGGGTAATGTCGAAAGCAAACGAAGACGTAATCCAAATATTTGAACGGAAAATACTAAGAAAAATTTTTGGCCCAGTGAATGAAAATGGTTTATGGCGAATAAGGATGAATCACGAAATAGAAAAACTATATAATGATAGAAACATAATCGCCTTCATTAAAACACAGAGACTGAGATGGTTCGGCCACATATCAAGAATGGAAAGAACTAGAAATGTACACAAAATCCACAACATAAATATTACCTTAAAGAGACCCAGAGGAAGACCACGCAAAAGATGGAAGGATGACGTCATGAATGATATCAAAATTTTAAAACTGAGAAATTGGAAAACATTAATAACAAATAGAGATGAGTGGAGGAAAGTTCTAAGAGAAGCAAGTATCCTTCTTGGATAGTAAGGCTAAAAGAAGAAGAAGAAGAAGTAAAAAATTTAAACTTTGTGAAATTGGTACTTTGAAACAATAGCTCAAGCAAGCATTGGCAAATTTCAAGTGAACGCCAACTACTAGCTGTCATGTTTGACAAGTCAGAAGGAAACTTCAATCATTTATTACTTCTTAATGAATATAGATATGAAAAATCTGAAATCATTGTTATACATTGTATACAAGAGCAATTATTTCACTAAAAACTTTAGTGCCTTTCGCGGTGAATTTAAAATTTCTAATTTTTGACGTTTAAGTGTCAGTACAGACAGTGTTGCCAAATGTGTCATAAAGTAATTAAATAAAAACCAAATATTCCTATAGGAACTAAACTGAAGATAGAATCTGTTATATTAGAGTTGCCGATGATAATTTATAACTTAAAAATGAACTAATTGTTTAATACAAACAGTGTTGCCAAATTATGAAGAAACTAAATAAAAATAAAATATTCCTAAATAAATTAAATTGAACACTTTCCTGTCTTTGATATCAAAAGAAAGAAAATAATAAGGGCCGGTATTGAAATGACAAAAAAAAAGTGTCATGTCGATCTGCATTTGTTTTTCGCAAAAATTTGTTAGAAGTAGGTCGTCTTTGGGTTTTAATGAAATGACACAATGTCGACTAGTGCGCACGAATTACAAAAATGTTCTACGTCGATTAGAATTGGTTTTTTTTTGCAAAATGTTGTCAAAAATATGTCGTGTTTGGTATCAAATTAAAAGTTTCGGGAAGGACTGGTGTACAGAAATAAAAATTTCCTTTGTTGATCGGCTTTTGTTTCATGCAAAAAGTTAATAGAAGTATGTCGTGTTTGGTATCTAATGAAAGGTCTCGATTAGGACTGGGGAGCAGAATTGACAAAAATGATCTATGCCAACCAGCTTTTGTTTTTTGCAAAAAGTTGTCAGAAATATGTCATGTTTGGTATTGAATGAAAGGTCTCGGCGAAGGCTTGCGTAGAGAATTGACAAGAATGATCTATGTCGATCGGCTTTTGTTTTCTGAAAAAAGTCGTATAAATTATATCATGTTTGGTCTCAAATGGAAGGTCTTGTTGAGGGCTCGCGTGCAGAATTGACGAAAATGGTCTATCTTGATCGGCTTTTGTTTTCTGCAAAAAGTTGTAAGAATTATATCGTGCTTGGAATCAAATAAAAGACCTCGATGAGGACTGGCAAGCAGATATGTCAAAAATGTTCTATGACGATCGGCTTTTGTTTTCTGCAAATAGTTGTCTGAAGTATATCGTGTTTTGGTGTCAAATAAAAGGTCTCGTTTAGGGCTAATGTCCAGAATTGACACAAATGCTTCATGTTGATAGGCTTTTGTATTTTGAAAAAAGTTATCAGAAGTATATCATGTTTGGTATAAAATAAAAGGTCTTGATGAGAGTTGACATACAAAATTGACAGAAATGGTTCATGTTAACCCGCATTTGTTTTTTGGAAAAAGTTGTCAGAAGTATGTCATGTTTGGTATCAAAATAAATATCGG
Organism: Stenolophus ochropezus; assembly: GCA_035578165.1. Lineage (NCBI taxonomy): Eukaryota > Metazoa > Arthropoda > Insecta > Coleoptera > Carabidae > Stenolophus > Stenolophus ochropezus. The sequence continues at coordinate 25,890,781 of JAQOWZ010000007.1, forward strand.
TTGAAGGCTAATTTGCAGAAGTGACAAAAATTTGCCAAGTCGATCTGTATTTTTTTCGTACAATTAGCCAGAAATACACCGTGATTGGTATTAAATGAAAGCAATCGACAAGAACCGCCTTGTAGAAATGAAATTAGCTATTAATTGATAATATTTTACTGACGCCGGAGGCCTAGGGAACGCTCAGCGTAGCTGAGCATTCGCTAGTCATATACTATTTTGATAGATTCATTATATATCTATATATATTTGGATTCATCTCGACGATCACCGATCCTGTGTCCAGCTTAAACTCCTGGACCATTTAAGTAATTGCTGTAATTTTTTTTCCAAGTTGTATAGTCTATTGTGTCGGAGTGCCTTTTGGGGGATTCATGTTTTTACTGTGAGTGGTTTTTGTTTAAAAAAAGAAAAACTGCGTAAAATTGGTACACTGAAACAATGGATCCCAGAGGCCATGTCTACATTTAAGAAGAATCACGGTTCTCATCCGTCAAATTTGACAAATTAATATGATACTTTTATTTGATTTTTTTGGAAAATGTGAAGGGAGATTATGAATTGAATTATGTTTTCATACATTATAATAGTGAGCGAAATATATACAAATATACTGAATGTTAAATGTGGTGTATTTAAAATATTTCTTTTTTGACATTTGACGTTTAATCATACGTTAGAGCCGTCAAAAATTCGTGGTACAAGTTTTATATTTTCAAAGACAAATATACAGAAATAAAAGTAAACTATGTTTAAAAGAATATGTACAATACACTTTGTGATGTAAATATATCATTAAATTTGTTTCACTGTATTTAAATATGTATTTTCATTTCAGTTACAATTTTTAATTGGTTACCCAAACAAGAGTAAATTTATAGAAGAGAAATAACATAAAGTTACTGATAATAACACTACTAAAATGTAACTGATTATCATAAAAGTGCATTGTACATAATAATTTACGGCAAACCTTATAAACAATATTTAAATTTTCATGACATGATGTTTATCAAAACGTCAGTTATAATCAAACAATCATAATGCAAGTCTTGTATTAACTTGGAGAAATATATAGTAAAATAAGTTTAAAAGTAAAAGTACACTACATTTTGTAATGTATTGAAACGATTTCGATATCGTTTCTCATTTTTACATTTAAATTCTATTCTTTAGCGCCACCTTTCTTTTTATTTATTAAAACTTATCTTGAGTTTGCGACCGTGAGCAGCGAACGAGAGAGAGACGCGTTCGGAGATGATTCCGGTGTGTGCGGTCTGAGGCGACAGACACGAAATTTACAAGGTTAACTTTTTCGGGCGATTTAAAATCTTTTTTATCGATTAATATCTATGCCATCTAAATTTAATTGTGGTCTATTTTATTTTACTAGTGATTCTTGTAAATTTATTTGGTAAGTTAAATTGTTATTTTGTAATTATTTCATTTTTGCGGTGCGAGCCGTACCTCGTGTCGACTCAGGTTGCACCCTGGAATTATTCCTTCCCTTATCTTATATCTTTTACTATCCCTGTCCTTCTATTATTACTCGGAATATTTTAAATTCCTTTCTAGTGTTTTTTGTCTTTGTTCAAAAATTTTCCAAGTCTCGACCTAGGTTCATTTTTGCGGTGGAAAACAGACTGAGCTCATAGCTGATTTAGCAGTCGTAAGTAGAATTTGTATCGTTCTAATTTTGGTATACCGGCGCGTAATTTTATTTTTATCTTGTCTTGTCGGAAACCAAATTTTCAAATTTTGCTAATTCCACAGCGGAACAATTGAGTACTTTTTTTATTATCTATCGCAAATTTTGGTTTCTCAATTGTTGAGTTCACCTATCGAGCCTTTTCTTTTTTTTACTATTTTTTTCTTTCGCTGTCTAATTCTTGCCAGCCTGATCAGCTGTATGGTGTATTTTATGTATGATATTATTTTTCATTAATATTCAAATTCATTATCTTGTTATTACAGTTATTACCAAATTTAATGTATTGTATTTAAATTTTGAATTCTTGTTAAATTAAAATTTTTATGAATTTCATTGTGAGAATATTTTGTGCTCAAATTTTTTTTTATGATTTATGTTCCCTCCTGGTACTGGCCTGGTCGAGGTTTGTTGGTCTTGGAGTACACCCGTCAACCAAAAACATGGCTTAACCCACAGCAGGACGCTTGTGCCTAATTGCAACACCAGCATCACTGATAGCTTTTGCTACCGTACACAAAAATCAGACATCATACACACTTTCACCGCTGCCACACCAAGCTGCACTACACTACACCGAACACAGAACACACCATACACCGTTCACATTCGGAGCCACATCCGCTGGTTGATCCTGTTGCTACGTCACTGCTGTGCTACTGCCAATTATCTAAGTACGACTTCTGCCGACGGCCCGTCCAGTCCGGACCCATCAAAAATTGTAACCCCAAGTTAAGTACAATATTTTTTGTAATTTTGAGTACTTTGTATTCCCATAATTTTTTGTTCAAAATAAACTTTAGTCTCGTTCTTTATCAGTGTTGTTGTGCCCACTGTTTCCTTTCGGCACAACTGGCGCCCTGTTTCCTGTCGCAACCCAATTCTCTCTGGAACCCACGACCTAGCGCAACCATAAACACATCTGAGCACCGCGGTATAGTGTGGACGGTGTGGTTCACGGTGATTTCCCTTCAGGAGATCACTATAGTTGTCCATTACGTCACACATAAATTTTGGCACCCGCAACGTGGGGCCTTAGTGGTTTCGCTAAGTCTTGCGACAGTTTCTTGTACATTTCTGTTTCTATTCTTTTTCTTTTCTTCTTTAAAATATTCCAATTATATAAATTGTTAATATTATTTTCTCTGTTAAAATGGCACTCAGTGCGAAAAATCTCCAGTACCTTGAAGACGATGAAATCAAGTATGAGCTTCAGATACGAAATTGTTTATATCCTGGAAGCTATGAGGAAAATTTGAGCGTTTTACGTGGATTAATCGAGATGGAAAAACTTGGACAAAGCACAATTAATACCGCCTATTATCCTGATCCCATTCATGACTCGCGGACCTGTCTGGAGACACTTAGAGAAATGTCAGGTATGATTTTATCATTTCAATCAAAAGAACCCTCTCATTTAGAGCAATTTCAATTAAAAATTAAATCTCGATTAGTTGCTTTAAATCTTCGAATCTCTCGCCTTCCTGAACATTTAAAAGGTGAATTATTGAGATTGCTCTCTATGATTATGTCCGCCATCTCCTCTATGTCCTTTAACGTGACGAATAGTATTACTCACGTAAATTTAATTGATTTTGATGATTACCAAACGTCAATTCCGTTAGATTCAGTTTGTCAAGAAGAATGTACACCATCTACTACCATACTTAGTTCTTTTAATTCGGGTTATGCAAGATTACGCGAAAGACTTTACTCGCTTAGATTCAGTAACCTGCCTAGTACTACTACTGTCCCTAACGAAACGACAATTGTTCATAATCACCCACCCAATGTTGCCTCTCCTGTAACTCCTTTACCTCATAGCAATACGCCATTACCTTGTCCACTGGTTTGTGATTCCAGAGAACAAATAAATCGCTGGAATATTAAATTCGATGGTACCTCAGGGTTAAATCAATTTCTTGAAAAAATTCATGATACCGCTCGTTCCCGTGGTGTTTCTCATGAACGGCTATTTGCTCAAGCTGGTGATCTTTTTACTGGTCATGCTCTTGTGTGGTATCGTATGGTCCGTAATTCTGTAGCTACATGGTCGAACCTTGTTTCAAAACTACGACATACTTTCCTTCCCGCCAACTATGATATCGCCCTTTTGGACGAAATTAGGACTCGTACTCAAGCTCCCACCGAAAGAGTAGAAATTTTCATTGCCATAATGGAAAATTTATTTTCCCGTTTAAGCCAACCACTCGCCGAGAATACTAGAGTATGTTACATTGTTCGTAATTTGCAGCCAAATTATCAAAGATTTTGTGCCCTCCAGAATATTACTACTTTGGCGGACTTAATTACTATTTGTAAGCGACTAGAAGATACTGAACAACACGTCGCTCAGTTTCGAAATCCACCATCAAGTAATTCACATACTTTAAAACCGGACTTATCATTCCAAGGTCGTTCTAATCATACTAGAACTGAACGAAGTTTTAATCGACCAATTATAGCATCTGTAGGTCACGATCAAGTTCGAAACTCTACCTCTAAATCTTGTTGGAATTGTGATAGTGTCGGACATTTATATCCCAATTGTCCTAAACCGCGAACTCGTTTTTATTTTAGCTGTGGCCATAAAAATGTTATTAAGTCTCAATGCCCACGGTGTTCAAAAAACGTGCACGGAGTCTCGTATTTGTCAGCCGACGAGGCAAACACCGATTCAGAGCTGGCACAACAGACCGAAGCGAATGGTCTACATGGTTAAACACAGTAGCAAATTTCTTTAAAAATAGTAATATTTCTCCCTTATTTCGTAAGTTAGGCCACGATAATAGACCTTTCGTTAATATTACCGTACAAGGCATTTCGATGATAGCTCTAATTGACTCAGGCGCTAATATATCAGTCCTAGGTGGTCGCGGTTATTCTCTATTAAAACAACTAAAGTTTAATGTTAAATCTAGTCCCTTACCAAATGTTTCTACCGCAGATGGCAATTGTCATTCCATATTAGGTGAAGTTTTTCTCCCTATTTGCTTCGGAAAAATTGAGAAACCTCATTCACTTTTTGTAGTCCCTTCTGTACGGCACTGTATTATTCTCGGTGTAGATTTTTGTCGCTCCTTTGGCATTACTTTAGATTTCAAGACTGATTCCTGGTCTTCACCTCTCGATATTGCTTCTATTTCTGTTATTCATAGTCGGGACAATTTAAATCCTTCTCAACAACAAACCCTTGACCTAGTTATCGCTGACTATAAAAAATTAGGCTCTTTAGGTCTTGGATGTACAAATAAAGTACAACATGTAATTGATACCGGTGACGCGACTCCCACCAAGCAACGTCAATATCCTCTTTCACCAGTCCTAATGGGATATGTGAATAAGGAAGTAGATCACATGTTAAACATGGGAGTTATTCAACCTTCTTCCAGTCCTTGGTCAAGCCCTATCCTATTAGTTAAAAAATCTTCAGGCGACTATCGGTTATGCTTCGACGGTCGTAAACTTAACTCAGTAACTCGTAAGGATAGTTATCCATTACCTCGCGTTGATTATATTCTAAGTAAATTAGGTAACGCTAAATTTTTGTCTTCCGTTGATCTGAAAAGCGCATTCTGGCAGATTCCGTTATCCGTTTCTTCCCGCAAAAAAACTGCATTTGCTGTAGCTGGCCGTGGATTGTTCGAGTTTGTTCGAATGCCCTTTGGACTTTGCAATGCTCCTCAAACCTTACAAAGACTTATGGATCAAGTTCTCGGTCCTGAGTTAGATCCTAATGTATTTGTTTACCTCGACGACTTAATTATCGCTACTGCGACTTTCGAGGAACACATGGTAATTTTATACAAAGTTTTAAATCGTTTAAAAGCTGCTGGTTTCACGGTGAATGTGGATAAGTTGCGAATTTTGCTTACCATCTCTAAAATACCTCGGTTTCGTCATTGATGAACATGGTCTTCGTACTGACCCCGAAAAAATTTCCGCTATTGCCAATCTCCCGAGACCTCGAAACGTAACAGAAGTTCGAAGAGCCATGGGTCTCTTTTCTTGGTACCGAAGATTCGTACCTAATTTTGCCTCCATGTCAGCAGTAATTACTGAACTCACAAAGGGTAAAGGCAGAAATAAAAAATCTCCTATTTCGTGGACCACCGCCGCTGAAGAAGCATTTAATCAGCTTAAGCTTTCCTTAATTTCCAGTCCTACTCTCGCTAGCCCTGATTATCGCCAGCCTATTAAACCGTTTAAAACTTATACGGACGCATCTAACTACGGTCTTGGTGCGGTACTCACCCAGGTTGGTGAAGATGGTGAGGAGCATCCTATTTCGTATGCCAGCCGTACCTTGAATAAGGCTGAAAAAAATTATTCTGCCACTGAGAAGGAATGCCTTGCCGTGCTCTTTGGTATTTTAAAATTTCGTCCCTATGTGGAAGGTCTCCACTTTGAAGTGATTACTGATCACTATTCGCTTTTGTGGTTGTTGAAGATGGACGACCCTCATGGTAAACTAGCTCGATGGGCTGTCCAGTTACAACAATTCACTTTTACGATTACTCATCGCCCCGGTAAATTAAATGAACTTCCTGATGCGCTCTCGCGATGTCCTCTTGAAATTGCTGTTATTGAAAATTTCGGGAATACTACAGACAAATGGTATTGTCGTATGCGAGAGGCGGTTACACAAAATCCTGCCGACTATCCTGCCTGGCGTGTAGATAATCATCTTCTTTATAAGAATATCGCGACGCCATATTCGCTACCTCCGAACTTATCTACGTGGAAGCCTGTCGTCCCACGCGAGTTTCGAAAATCTATTTTACAGCGTTGCCATGATGATCCCACTGCAGCACATCTCGGTATTTTTAAAACCCTTCAGCGTGTCGCCTCGGAGTATTATTGGCCAAAAATGCATCATTTTGTCACCGGCTATGTTAAACACTGCAAGGTGTGTCTCGCCCAAAAAGTCCCTCAATTACCTCCATCTGGTTTGATGGGTAAGGAAAAGATTATACGATTTCCTTGGCAGGCTATCTCTGTTGACATCATGGGTCCCTTACCTCCATCTTCAGCCGGAAATCGATACATTTTCGTTGTAACCGACTGGTTCTCCAAATTCGTTCTTGTTCATCCCATGCGTGAAGCTACTGGTCCTAAAATTTGTAAGTTTTTGGAAGAGGGAGTATTCCTTTTATTTGGTGTGCCTCAGATAGTAATGTGTGACAATGGAACTCAATTTATTTCTAAACTCTTCACCGATCTTATAAAGAAATACGAAATTCCTAAACTTTGGTATAATGCGAAATTCCATCCTCAGGTAAATTTTGTTGAACGAACGAATCGTATTATAAAAACAGCCATACGATCTTATCTCAATGATAATCATCGTGTTTGGGATAAAAACCTTCAAGCAATTGCTCAGGCAATTCGTACTAGTGTTCATGAAGTTACTCGATTCAGCCCAGCCTTTTTAACCTTTGGCCGACAAGTACCATTATCTGGCAATTTTTACAAAACGTTACCTAATAACATCTGCTCAAATGATCACGCGGATTACGCACATAAACTGAAAGAATTGTCGGAATTCTTTTCCCTTGTTCAAAATCGTATTCATGGTGCCTACGAAAGAAACGCTAAATATTATAATCATAACCGTCGCCACCTTGAATTTAAAGGTGATTTAGTATATCGTCGAAATCGTGTTCTTTCTGTCGGTTCTAGGTATTATTCTTCTGCTCTTGCACCCCGATTCGTTCCAAGTAGAGTTATTAAAAAGCTTTCACCATTAGCATACCATCTTCATGACAACAATGGAAATGATGCCGGTATATATCACATTAAGGATCTTAAACCAGCTCCTATCGACTCTGATTCCTCCTCCGACTCCTCCCAATTGGCTCTCTAGGTAAACTTTTCTGAGGGGGGGCAGTGAAACGATTTCGATATCGTTTCTCATTTTTACATTTAAATTCTATTCTTTAGCGCCACCTTTCTTTTTATTTATTAAAACTTATCTTGAGTTTGCGACCGTGAGCAGCGAACGAGAGAGAGACGCGTTCGGAGATGATTCCGGTGTGTGCGGTCTGAGGCGACAGACACGAAATTTACAAGGTTAACTTTTTCGGGCGATTTAAAATCTTTTTTATCGATTAATATCTATGCCATCTAAATTTAATTGTGGTCTATTTTATTTTACTAGTGATTCTTGTAAATTTATTTGGTAAGTTAAATTGTTATTTTGTAATTATTTCATTTTTGCGGTGCGAGCCGTACCTCGTGTCGACTCAGGTTGCACCCTGGAATTATTCCTTCCCTTATCTTATATCTTTTACTATCCCTGTCCTTCTATTATTACCCGGAATATTTTAAATTCCTTTCTAGTGTTTTTTGTCTTTGTTCAAAAATTTTCCAAGTCTCGACCTAGGTTCATTTTTGCGGTGGAAAACAGACTGAGCTCATAGCTGATTTAGCAGTCGTAAGTAGAATTTGTATCGTTCTAATTTTGGTATACCGGCGCGTAATTTTATTTTTATCTTGTCTTGTCGGAAACCAAATTTTCAAATTTTGCTAATTCCACAGCGGAACAATTGAGTACTTTTTTTATTATCTATCGCAAATTTTGGTTTCTCAATTGTTGAGTTCACCTATCGAGCCTTTTCTTTTTTTTACTATTTTTTTCTTTCGCTGTCTAATTCTTGCCAGCCTGATCAGCTGTATGGTGTATTTTATGTATGATATTATTTTTCATTAATATTCAAATTCATTATCTTGTTATTACAGTTATTACCAAATTTAATGTATTGTATTTAAATTTTGAATTCTTGTTAAATTAAAATTTTTATGAATTTCATTGTGAGAATATTTTGTGCTCAAATTTTTTTTTATGATTTATGTTCCCTCCTGGTACTGGCCTGGTCGAGGTTCGTTGGTCTTGGAGTACACCCGTCAACCAAAAACATTGCTTAACCCACAGCAGGACGCTTGTGCCTAATTGCAACACCAGCATCACTGATAGCTTTTGCTACCGTACACAAAAATCAGACATCATATACACTTTCACCGCTGCCACACCAAGCTGCACTACACTACACCGAACACAGAACACACCATACACCGTTCACATTCGGAGCCACATCCGCTGGTTGATCCTGTTGCTACGTCACTGCTGTGCTACTGCCAATTATCTAAGTACGACTCCTGCCGACGGCCCGTCCAGTCCGGACCCATCAAAAATTGTAACCTCAAGTTAAGTACAATATTTTTTGTAATTTTGAGTACTTTGTATTCCCATAATTTTTTGTTCAAAATAAACTTTAGTCTCGTTCTTTATCAGTGTTGTTGTGCCCACTGTTTCCTTTCGGCACAACTGGCGCCCTGTTTCCTGTCGCAACCCAATTCTCTCTGGAACCCACGACCTAGCGCAACCATAAACACATCTGAGCACCGCGGTATAGTGTGGACGGTGTGGTTCACGATGATTTCCCTTCAGGAGATCACTATAGTTGTCCATTACGTCACAGTATGTATGTAATTTTATATTTCCTTGGCTGTATTTAGATGTGTTTTCATTTCAGTTCTAGTTTTTAATTGGTAAGTTATTCAAACAAGAATATATTTATAGAAAAGAAATATCATAAAATTACGGATAATAACACTATTGGCACAAAAATAAATTCTGGAAATCAAACAAGGCGCGTCGTATTAAGTCATAAACACATTTACTGACAAACCTTTCCTTCATACTCTCTTGGAAGAAATGTTTCACAATTTATTGTACAATAATTATTTTGAATTATGTATTTGGATTATATTAAACTGTAAGTAACTGCAATTTTATACATTCTTTATGTATTCTTTCATCAAATTTCAGATGAAAGTAGTTGATTACAAAGATTAGATTTTTAAAAATTCTATTGTATTTTGCTATGGAACGAGATGATTCTTCAGATGAAAACGTTTACAAAAACAAAGTATCTATCCAATTATTCATTTATCATTGATATTTCAAGCAATAAACACTTTCTGAAACCAAATATTAATCGAGATATGCGTTTGATGACATATGCTTTTAGTCGAATGTGACTGTGAATGGATTGCATAAAAATTCATATTTTTACTAAAAAATATTGCAAAAGAATGTTTAAAAATTGTTGTATATTGGTTTGAGGTATGATATAAATATTTTTAAGTACAGTTTTAATTTTTATCACTTAAAGATGTCATATTAGGTTACTGGCTCAGAGTATTATCAAATGAAATTAAATGAAGTTATTTTTATCATAAATAATGCTATAAAAAGAGAAAATATAATATAATCTTTCATATACAACCATAAAGTTTTAAAAAATGGATTATTTATGCCAAATTTTGTGATGATGAAAATTGCGAGCAAGGTTTGCAAGTTCCCACAGTTAGTTTTAGTTATTATTTTGCAGTTATAAACATATGTCATTTTAATATATATTATTATACTTTTATATTCATTGGATAGTAAATATAAATTATTTTATTAACATTATTATTTCATATATTTTACTTATTTTATTCAATTCAAATTTGTCAATCTGTCATCTAAAATTCATTTTCATAAACGAAGTGTACCTATTAAAATAATAAGGTATATTTTAAAGGGGTTTATTTAGAAACAAAAAATATTTAACATTTAACAGTGAGCCTTTATATTTCCGAAAATTTAAAAGAAAACGGCCTGCTTTGATTGTTAGCTGCTCTTTTTGTTAATTTTCGGGACCCTAAAGACCCAGTGTTAATTGTTATGCTATATTTTTAATATTTTTATTAAAAAAATATTGTGTTCTAAATAAATTTATTAAAAAGTGTCTTTGATTTTTAAAATTTAAGCTTAATGGTCACATTCAGTAACCCGACTGTACAACACATGTTTGAACGCATCCAAAATAAAAGTTGTTAAATTATCTTGTCATTTTGACATTGCTGAAAATATAAGTATTAGACTGTATTATGCATTTAAAATCAATAAGACTAAATAATCATGTTGCTGTATTATCATAAAGAGACTTCATTTTATTAAGAAATGTAAAGAAGTTAGCAATGTATTGTGTATCACAACTTGTACAAATGAATATACTGCAAGAAACAAAGTATTTGTTTACATATGTGTTATTTATATAATTTTACCTTGAATTATAACTGTGTAGTAAAAACACATTAAAATAAGAATTCTAATATGCAATCCAAAACTGATCACTTTATCATTTGGAACAAGCCTTTACAAGCACAGGTTAAAAAATATCACGAAGTTTCAATATAATCATTCTACATAAACACGTCTGGATATTTTCTTGATATTCTTTTTACATTTTCAGAACATAATCAAAGAAATTTTGTCTGAAACGAATGCATAAAGTATTATACTTATAGCGAAATTGAAAGCACATTAAATAGGGCTGGAAGTGTAAAGCAAAAATGAGTAGGAAATAGAAGTCAAAAAATAAAAACCGTAATAAAAATTTCATACGATAGACAAATTTGCAATAATACTACATATTCTGCAATGAACTCTTTCATTGTAGATGTTCATATGTACCATTACAATTAGATTGGTACAGAGAAAATATGACAATGATTATTATAATGAAAATGTTGTTGACAGGAATCAATGGCTACAATTTTTATTGTAATCAAGCTATGCGTTATGACTTGGAAACCGAAAGTGAAGCGGGATCAGTATTTCAAGCTTCAACTAATATATTATAGATAAAATTGGACTTGTGTTGTAATATTATCTAACCAAATATACTTAGCATGTCGTGATGATGGTTTTATCAAAACAGAAAACGGATATGAACTTCTGGAAATAAAATGTCCTTATTCCTGTCAATACAAATTAATTGTAGATTTACCAAATAAGAAGTCAGCTAAAAATTATTTAGAATTCGATGAAAATAGTAACGTTAAACTCAAGAAGTCCGACAAATATTACACATAAGACCATTTTTCAAAGCACATACTTTATATTACCGTTTGCCATTTCATTATTCGTAGAAAAGAGATGAGAAGTTTCTATCTACATTAATTCTAAAAATTCAAGACTTTTATTTGAAATACTTCGTTCAGTTTGTTCTGAATAAGTTTTAATAGACTGCATTAGTGTACCGGTCATTTTGTAGCGCCAAAATCAAACTGAAACTCTAACTCGCCTCCGCCGATTTATACACCCATATTATTCTTATGTGAATAAATATATGCCATCATTAAGGTGCTGGAAAGTATTATAAAATGCAAATCTTAATTATTAAACCGTATAACTACTAATCTCTTTTATCTATCTTCTAATGTAATATACACACCCAAAAAAACATAATATTATTTAATAAACTTCAATTTAAACAGTAGGTGCAAATTTCTGAAAACTTATGTCGTAGCTGTCCTAGTATTAAGTTGAACCTACCACTTTAACGCGGCGTTTTTAACCTGCTGCACCAAGTAACGACATATGTTACTATTTCCGATACTACTTTCTTTAAAATGAAATTTTTCTTAATTAATTATTTTATTTGTACTTTTTCTGTAAGGACAGCAAAGAGTAATGTTTTGGAACATAAAAAATCTCTATGCTATAATTAAGAATCGCCAAAATGCTTTAATATCGGGAATTGAAAATGTACTCCCATAAGAAATGCCTGCACTCAGATTTAAATTAGGGTTTCGCGCCAAATGTAATTCATAACCTCACTATATAAAATTAAATATAAAAGTATTTCATTGTTGAATAATTATATCGATTCCTTCCTTAGAAGATGTAATAAAATTTATAATTAGTGGCATCTATGTGATTTTTTTATACTTAAAAATATAGATTTTTCTATGATATACACAGAAACAAATTTTACAAAGACTGGTTTAAACGGTATAGTTAAACCTATAAAAATTAAGTTTATATATTATTAAAAAATATAGATTTATTAATACAAAAATATTATTATATAGTAATTATATTTATAAATACAATTATAGTAATTTTCAATACAAGAATACAATAATTATAAATAAAATAATAATTTATCGATGAGTCAAAAGTGTTGATAGATAATTTATCCAAAAATTTGTTTTATTTATCAAGGCAATATTAATTTATTTTCTAAAAAACCTTAAATTTTATTTAATTATTATATCATCCAATATGAATATTTATGAAAGTAATTTGACTTTATAGGAAGTCTTTTTAATTTTTGAACTACTTATATTCCAATGCTTTCATATCTGGGGGAAAATTTAGTAACTTTTGATTTTAATTTTAATTTAAAATTAAGTTAACTGGGTAAACAATATTAAACAATGTCAATTGACAATGAAAAATTAAAAGAAAAAAGTATGACAGTAAACATAAATAATTACCACAAAGGCAATAATATAAAAAATTTACAATGTCGACATCGTAATTAATATTTTCGGAAATTTTTTATCTTTGTATTAGAAAATATTTTTTTTATTTACATTTCAGCACATAAGTACCGATGTAAATACCCCAACTGCAAGAATAAAAGAAGTGTGAATGACCGCGGCACACAGAATAAACATTTTTTAATTTTCCTCTTCACGATCAAACAAGCTGTGACATGTGGATAAATTTTTGTAAAATTAAAGCAGGTACAAATTAATCATATTCTTATCTTTGTGAAGATCATTTGGATATTAATTCTTTTTACAACATATCGAAACACCGTTTACTAAAAATGCATTCATTCTGGCTCCCAGACACTTTTAAACTCCGATACAAATGCAGATCTATCATGTCTCAATGATAGGATAGAGTTTTCCAGAACCGAATTAGGATCTAGGTGTAACGTTATACGTCAAAATAATTTAAAACAAATTCCTTCTAATACTACAGTTTCGGCATGTGATTCTAGAAATAAAAATAGAGGTTTGTGTATTTATCTGGAAAAGAAAGAATATTATATAAAGAAAATAAAAGTTATAAAATTGAAGAACAAGCTTTCAAAAATGAATTATGCTAAGAAATATATAAGTCAAATAGTATCTAATCAATTGGTAGAAAATATTGTAAAACGGGTTAATAAAATTACTTCCATGTTCATGAAATCACAGTTGAAAACATTACTCCAAAACTTTTGCTGAAAGAATATCGCTTCGACAAATTTCACCGAGAGAACATCTCTTCCACAAATGGCACCGAGAGAATATTTCTTTAATACTTTTGCTGAGAGAACACCATTCCGACAAATTTCACCGAGAGTACATCTTCCACAAATGACACCGACAGATCATCTCTCCAAAACTTTTGATGAGAGAACATCGCTTCGACAAATGGCACCAAGAGAACATCTTTCATCATATATGTTTATTTTAAATGAATAAATAAACAATAAATATAATGATATCAAATGTATATCTTTTAATAAATAGATAATATTTGGGTTTTAGTTCTATAAATTTTTTTATTAATTACAACGTTTCGACAGCTCAGTGCTGCCTTCGTCAGGTAAATAACAAATAAATAAGTAATCAAGACAACACGTAACATAGGTAACAAATGAAAACATACAAATGACATTGACATAAAATTAAAAACAGATGATAGGTAACCACGACTTATTTAGTTCAAAGCCTGTATATAAATTAAAATTTTTAGGAGATTTCTTGATTTCAATTGCTTCTCTAATAAGTCTTCTTATCCAATAATTTTCTCTTGCAAGAATCTTCGTGTTTTCGAAATCAATTCCATGTAATTCCTGAATTGCATGTTCTGCAACTGCAGACTTCTCAGGTTGGTTTAATCTAATATGCCGTTTGTGTTCCTTTTATCTCGTTGCTACAGTTCTACCAGTTTGACCAATATACTCGTATATTTTATCACACTGACAAGGAATCTTATAAATGCCAGAACAGTGTAGAGGAACTGTATCTTTGACATTGCCAAGAAGATCACGGATTTTTAAACTTTATTTATATGAAGTTTTTATGTCATATTTATTAAGAATTCTTCCAATTTTGTCGGTGACATTGTATTTACCTGTCATCCGTTTTTAAATTTATGTCAATGTCATTTGTATGATTTCATTTGTTACCTATGTTACGTGTTGTCTTGACTACATATTTATTTGTTATTTACCTGACGAAAGCAGCACTGAGCTGTCGAAACGTTTTAATTAATAAAAAAAATTACAGAACTAAAACCCAAACATTATCTATTTATTAATTATGAGTTCTGAAAGCTTCTTTCAATATGTATATCTTTTATTTAAAATTAAAATATCCAGTAGTAATAAATGAACAAATGAAAATTGACAGCTGCATTTGACGTTTATGTGGAATATACAAAATTTAATGATCAAATAGACTTAGAGTAACGCAACTCCAAGAACATCAGATGGCAGCAGTTCCGTGCTGCACACTTGAACGCTTCTCCTTATGTTAATGTTTTGTGGATTCAACTTTTATTTACAACGGCTAGAAAACATGGAATCAAATTTGGTTGACATTGAAATGTCTGTACTCATCTGTTAACATTGTCAATGTCGTATGATTTTCAAAGGCTGTTGAGTGTTTACATATGTACATTGTTTTGAAAATGAAACCGGGGTAATTTGCCAAATGTACATTATTCTATGAAAAATTATTTTTATCGAATGAATTCAAATCCTTAAAGTTTTCTACGTGACGTCACATATCCCCTCTCCAAAACTTTATTATTGTTTTTCTCCGGAATTATCAATAATAGAGCGATTTAAAAAAAAGTGTTTGTTATTAATTGAAAGCACTTGACAAAGGCTTAGCTTGCAAAAATGATAAAATAGTTCCATGTCGATCGGCTTTTGTTTTTAGCGAAAAGTTGTCAGAAGTATGTTGTGTTTGGTATCATATGAAAGGAGTCGATAAGAGTTGGCTTGCAGAAATCACAAAATTTTCGTTTGGCTTTTGTTTTTTTTTGTGAAAAACTGTCAGAAGTATGCCGTGTTTGGTATCAAATGAAAGCACTCGAGGGCAGCCGTATTGAAATAACAAAAATTTGCCAGGTCGTTCGGCTTTTGTTTTTTTTTTGCAAAATTTGTCAGAAGTATGTCGTGTTTGGTATCATATGAAAGGTCTCGTCGAGAGCTGGTGTACAGGAATAAAATTAGACGTCAACTGTAAATACTTCATTTATGCCGGAGGCCTAGTGAAGCTCAGCTTAGCTGAGCCTTCGCTAGTCATATACTATTTTGATTGATTCACTATATATATTTCTATATATAGTTGGATTCATCTTGAGCATCGCAGAAATTTTGCTCACGGGTACAGGTCAAACTATTCATGTAATAATTTTAATATTGTTTCATTAGATGTGGTTTAATGAGGACCAATGTCTTTTGGGTGTCCCATATTTTTACTGTGCATTGTTTTTGTGTGAAAAATCGAAAATTCAGCTAAAAATGCAAACTGAGACAAAACTAAAAAAATATCCTAGATGCTATGTTTAAATTTAAAAAGAATTACTGTATCATCCGTCATTCTTGACAATTCAATATGAAACTTTTATTTGATTAATTTTGAAAATGAAAAGAGATATTGTAAATGTAATTATATTTTTACACATTATAATAGTGAGCGAAATATATACAAATACACCGAATGTTAAGTGTGGTGTATTTAAAATATTTAATTTTATGACCTAAGACCACCAAAAATTTCAATAGGCTATTATAAATTGTAAATATATTATATTTTGTTATAAATGAGTATATTTTAATGATTCGTACATGTATATTTTAATATAAACGTATTTTAAATAAAAATATCAATTCCAGTTTCACTTTTGTTTGAGAACTGCATTCCACCATTGCAGGTACATTTCAAAACAATAAATCTTGAAAAATAAGGCGAATTACAAGGTAATGTTTGTATTATTATGTCTATTACTATAAAACTTAATTTATCTATATATTTTCTTTTCAATTAAAACACTTTAAATTATAAAGTTTTGTTTGACTGGCATTTTTGACAGCTCCTTCCTGGACTCATAAAGTGACGGATAGCTCGGTGAAAAATACTATTTCTTCTAAAATTACAGTTAGATATTGTGTGAAAATTATCGCAAATCATCATTAATACATGTACGTTAAGGTATCATATAAGTATTTGCATATTAACAGTAAATTTTGTTCATTTTTATTTAGTTATCCTAACCTACATGAACTCTCTTAAAATGAACCCAGAAAATTGCATGATATTATAAAATTTAACAAAAATGTTGCATTTGACACTTGAATTGGAGACATGAGCGAGTTATCTGCGTGAAAAATGTAGTTTTTACTAAAATGTATAGTGAAATATTGTACGATATTTAATTGAAATTATCTCTAATATAGATACTTTAATGCAGAATATAAATATTTACATATCAATAGTTAAATATTTCAATTTTTATGTGACCATATACATGTACTCTGATATACTCAGATGGAATTTTACATAAACTAAAACAATTCATTGGGCAAATATTGTTAAAATAAATAATAATATAACATATTCTTTAAAATACAACCCAAAGAATATTCCAGAATGGATTATTTAATCAATAAAACTACATTTCAAAATTGATTTACAATCTGACGTTTAAAAGTTGATATTTGATTACAATTTAAATACTTCCAAAGGTAAACACAAACTGTGCAGCATACTTCCCTAATGAATAAATACTTTTTTATCTAATTTATACATATTTTAAATAGTTAGACAATGGATTTTGTAAGACTACATTGAAAATTTGATACGCCTTTGCTTCATACCATTTTGGAGGGAATTTTTACAATTTAATGTACAATAATTAGTATATAAATGAATTATGTATCTGGACCTTCTTAAACTTTAATTAATTGCATTTTCCACATTCTTTATGCATTTCTTAACATTTCTGATGAAAATATTTGATTTCAACAAGGATTACGTTTTTCAAAATTCTGTAGTATTTTATAAAGAAATGAGATGATTTCTCAGATGTAAACGTTTACATAAACAAAGTATCTATCCATTTATCCATTTGTAACTGATGTATGAAACAATAAATACCTTTTCAAACCAAATATTCACCGAGTAGTAAATTGAATGTACGGAAAAACTTATGTAGAATATACTACAGTGGCAAAAGGTAATGTGTTGGACACATCAGATTTTTTTATATCTGTGTTATCTGTTTGTAATTGGATATAAGTGATGAGAGATTCTATAATTTTAATTTTATTGGAGTCATAAAATTAGGTGGTTTTTGCCAACTTTAAGCAGGTTTACATTTAAAATGACCTACGTTTCTATAAAGGTATTATGGGAATCAGACCCATTTTAAATAGTCCATAGTTTATACCACAAGACTTTTAGGTTGATATTCAACTAATTGAATAATTTAATTTTAAATTTAAATCAAAGATTAATACGCAGATAGTCATTATATTCAACATAACATAAATAATAAAATTTAAATAATTAAATTGCATTTTTTTATATCTTATATTTCGGTTGATTACAATATAGAAAAATTGTAAATTCAAAAATAATCAAATTTTATTTGGAAATAGAATAACACAATGTATTTCAATTGGTTAATATGATGTTTAGTATATTTAATTTAAGGTATAACATTAGTATTTATATATAAATAGCTAATTGTTTACCAGTTACATATGTAAAATGGTTCAAATGTCTTCATTACAGGTTCGGGTATAAATATAACAAAATTGATATTTTTCTGTAAATTTAAAAAGCCAATAGGCTTTTCTTCTTATTCTTCTTACACTAATTAGTTCAAATATGTAGTTTGTACTATCCTTTAACTACTTACATATTTGACATAGGTTAAAGGTTTTGATTACAGCGTTGATTGAAAAGTATATAGATAGGTAAGCCCTATGTACATTTGCGTACTGCTGGTTTGGAAATAGATTTGACAGAGCCATCTAGTTCGGAATACCATTAACTATTTTGCAGAATTTTCAATAGTGGGAGAAGCTGCGACAGAGCCATCTAGTTTATGGTTCCATGAACTAAATTTGAATTGTATTGCATGCGAATAATTTATTTGTTTGGGAACAGTTTTGTGTTGTTATTTACATGTATTTTATTTAATGTATATACAGAATGAATGTAATAATAATTACTAAAAATATGTACATTATATATCCAAGTAAAGTGTTGCCTTTATTTACATATATAAAATAAATACAAAATTTCAGATAAATAGAATTATTTTACAAGTTTACTTTCATTTTTTTGTATCTCATATTAGAATAATTCTTTCAATAATTCATTGGTACATATTGTAACAGAACTAATTCATATTATTAATTATTTGATCTCTTGATCTTTTCATTATAATATTTGCCGTGTTTGGTATCCAATTAAAGCACTCGAGGAGAGCAGGAAATAACAAAAATTTGCTAGGTCGATCGGCTTTTGTTTTTTTTTGCAAAATTTGTCAAAAGTTTGTCGTGTTTGGTATCATTTGGAAGGTCTCGTCGAGAGCTTGTGTATAAAAATTAAATTAGCTGTCTAATGCTTCAATACTTTACTGATGCCGGAGGCCTAGTGAAGCTCAGACTAGCCTTCGCTAGTCATATACTATTTTGATAGATTCATTATATATATATATATTGTGACGCGTCCCTGTTCGGGGGCGCCAATTTGCGACGGTCACTTGGGCCGCTGCGGGATGTTGTTGGTCCGCGATGTCGTGGGTTCTCTTGCAGGATGTCGGGTTGTTCTCGGGCACCAATCTGCGGATCCTGCGAGGAAAGTGACGTATGCCACGGGAGCTCTAGGTCGGTCGGGCCAAGGTTTGGCACAGACAGACAAAAGTAAGTTTAATATTTTATTGTACTAAAATTACTACACCTAGTGTTTTACTGAGCCGTAGGAAGTGAAATAGTGACAAACTAATCGCGGTTCTACTCAGCCGTCGACGGAGTTCGCGGTGGGGAGCCACCAACGGGTCTGCTCCGATAACTACGGAACGTAAAGCAGTGGGAAAAGAAAAAAAAAAACTACTAAGTTAACACGCGGATCTGCCCGACAGCCGTAGAAACACGCGGTGGTAACCACCTACGGAGTTTCCCCTTAGGCGTGGAATGCAGCGAGTTGAAGGCTCTGAGGAACGGCGGTAGAAGCTACCAACCTGTATCCTCTGACAGCAGCGGAATTCAAGAAAAAAATACAAAAATGAACAAGCAACTTACAAAAAGACTCAATTCGGAACAGAACGGTGCGGAAACGGACTGGTACTCTTCTCGGCTGACTGTTAGACGTTATAGTCGTCGTAGACTGAGTCCTGAGTCGTCATAGACTGAGTCGTGGTAGACTGAGTCGTGGTAGACTGAGTCGTGGTAGACTGAGTCCTGAGTCGTCATAGACTGAGTCGTGGTAGACTGACTCGTGGTAGACTGAGTCGTGGTAGACTGAGTCCTGAGTCGTCATAGACTGAAGAAATACGGCCCCGGCGGTCGTATTTATACACGAAATTTAATTAATCCTGTAGCTACTGATTTTAAAGTGAGACAGATTGACTTTATGTATTGTTATTTTCGTTTAATATATTTGATTACAATTTAAATACTTCCAAAGGTAAACACAAACTGTGCAGCATACTTCCCTTATGAATAAATACTTTTTTATCTAATTTATACATATTTTAAATAGTTAGACAATGGATTTTGTAAGACTACATTGAAAATTTGATACGCCTTTGCTTCATACCATTTTGGAGGGAATTTTTACAATTTAATGTACAATAATTAGTATATAAATGAATTATGTATCTGGACCTTCTTAAACTTTAATTAATTGCATTTTCCACATTCTTTATGCATTTCTTAACATTTCTGATGAAAATATTTGATTTCAACAAGGATTACGTTTTTCAAAATTCTGTAGTATTTTATAAAGAAATGAGATGATTTCTCAGATGTAAACGTTTACATAAACAAAGTATCTATCCATTTATCCATTTGTAACTGATGTATGAAACAATAAATACCTTTTCAAACCAAATATTCACCGAGTAGTAAATTGAATGTACGGAAAAACTTATGTAGAATATACTACAGTGGCAACTTACAAAAAGACTCAATTCGGAACAGAACGGTGCGGAAACGGACTGGTACTCTTCTCGGCTGACTGTTAGACGTTATAGTCGTCGTAGACTGAGTCCTGAGTCGTCATAGACTGAGTCGTGGTAGACTGAGTCGTGGTAGACTGAGTCCTGAGTCGTCATAGACTGAGTCGTCATAGACTGAAGAAATACGGCCCCGGCGGTCGTATTTATACCCGAAATTTAATTAATCCTGTAGCTACTGATTTTAAAGTGAGACAGATTGACTTTATGTATTGTTATTTTCGTTTAATAAATTGATTTTTATTTTAAAAATTCGCAAAATCACTTCCCTTGGCTTTACAGAGTTTTGTATTGTATTTGATCTGATTTACATATTTTATAAAAATATATCATGGGAATTCGGTCTTCCGAAGCGTTTTGTGTTTGAAGTTGGCAGTACTGCGGTCGCGCGCACGCGCTGGCGCGGTGAACAGGTGTTTCGTGAGAATTTGGAAACTGTGAAAATAACAAGAAAAGATAAGGAAAAGTAACAGCGGTAAGTGTTAAAATGTATTTATTATTGTTTCCCCAAGTGCTGTGGTTGTAGGTTAAATATTGGTGCAAGTTTAGACCCACGTGGTCTTGAGGTTATGTCTCCGGCCATGTGCTTTCTACAAAAGTGTTTCCCGGCGAATATTCGGGAAGCCGGCAGACTGTTGGAGATGTCGCACCGCCTCCTGAAGGTGTTTCCAGCGGTTGGCGGCTATTGGTTTCAACGGCGGGTTCGCTTGACCTGGTGTGCGGTCCGTACCTCGTGAAGTCGGTGTGGTGACCTGGTGGAGCAACGAGGAAGGCAGGTATGTGTGAATTGTGACGAACACTTCGTCACAATATATATATATATATATATATATATATATATATATATATATATATATATTTGAATTCATCTCGAGCATCGGAAAAATTTTTGCTTACGGGTACAGGTTAAACCATTTGTGTAATAATTTTAATGTTATTTTGTCAGATGTGGTTTAATGAGGACCAATCACTTTTTTACCGTGCATAGTTTTTGTGTAAAAAATCGAAAACTAACCCAAAAAGGAAAAGTAGAACAAAACTGAAAAAAATATCCTAGATGCCATTCAATTTGAAACTTTTAATTGATTTATTTTGAAAATGAAAAGAGATATTGTAAAGGTAATTATATTTTTATATATTATAATAATGAGCGAAATATATACAAATACACTGAATGTTAAGTGTGGTGCATTTAAAATATTTAATTTTATGACACCTGACGTTTATCATCCGTTGGTCTATAACCAAAAAATTCGTTACACAAGTTTTATATTTTCAAAGAGAAATATACAAAAATATAAAGTAAACTTTGTTTAAAAGAATATGTATAATACATTTTGTGATGTAAGTATTTCATTTTACATTTGTTTCGCTGTATTTAAATATGTATTTTCATTTCAGTTACAATTTTTAATTGGTTACCCAAACAAGAGTACATTTATAGAAGAAAAATAACATAAAATTACTGATAATAACACTGCTGAAGTGTAACTGATTATCATAAAAGTGCATTGTACATAATAATTTACGGCAAACCTTATTTACAATATTTAAATTTTCATGACATGATGTTTATCAAAACGTCAGTTATAATCAAACAATCATAATGCAAGTCTTGTATTAACTTGGAGAAATATATAGTAAAATTAGTTTAAAAGTAAATTTACACAATATTTTGTAATGTAAGTATGTAATTTTACATTCCCTTGGTTGTATTTAGATGTGTTTTCATTTCAGTTATAGTTTTTAATTGGTAAGTTATATAAACAAGAATATATTTTCAGAAAAGAAATATCGTAAAATGACGGATAATAACACTATTGACAAAAAAATAAATTCTGGAAATCAAACAAGGCGCGTCGTGTTCAGTCTTAAACACATTTATTTAAAAATATTTACAAACATTTCCTTCATACCCTCTTGGAAAAAATGTTTAACAATTTATTGTACAATAATTATTTTCAATTTTGTGTCAGGATTATATTAAATTGTAAGTAACTGCATTTTATACATTGTTTATGTATTCTTTTATCAAATTTCAGATGAAAGTAGTTGATTACAACAACGATTAGATTTTCAAAAATTCCATTGCATTTTGTTATAAAAGGAGATGATTTTTTAGACGAAAACGTTTATAAAAACAAAGTATCTATCCAATAATTCATTTATCATTGATATTTCAAATAATAAACACTTTCTGAAACCAAATATTAATGAAGAAATATGTTTGATAACATATGCTCTTAGTCGAATGTGACTGTGAACGGATTGCATGAAAGTTCATATTTTTACTACGAGATAATGCAAAAAAATGTTTGAAAAGTGTTGGATATTAGTTTAAGGTACGATATAGATATTTTTAAGTACCTTTATTATTTTTATCACTTACAGATGTCATATTAGGTTACTGGCTCAGAGTGTAATCAAATGAAATTTATATTGTTTCATATACAACCATAAAGTTTTTAAATAATGGGTTATTAATGCCAAAATTTGTGATGATGAAACTTGCAATTCCTACAGTTAGTTTTAGTTATTATTCTGTAAAACATATTTCATTTTAATATATATTATCATACTTTTATATTCTTTGGAGAGTAAATAAAAATTACTTTATGAACATTATTATTTCATATATTTTCCTTATTTTATTTAATTCAAATTTGTCAATCTGACATCAAAAATTCATGATGAGATATATTTTAAAGAGATTTATTTAAAAACCGAAAATATTTAACCTTTAACAGTGAACCTTTAGATTCCCGAAAATTTAAAAGAAAACGGCCGGCTTTGATAGCTGCTCTTTTTGTAAATTTTCAGGACCCTAAGATCCCATTGTTAATTGTGAAGGTATATTTATAATATTTTTATTAAAAAAATGTTGTATTTTAATTAAATTTATTGACAAGAGTCTTTGAATTTTAAAATTTACACCTAATGGTCACATTCAGTAATCCGACTGTATAACACATGTTTGAACGCATCCAAAATAAAGTTGTCAAATTATCTTGCCATTTGGACATTGCTGAAAATATAAGTATGAGAACGTATTATGCATTTAAAATTTATAAGACTAGATATTCATTTTGCTGTATTATAATAAGGAGAATGAGTAGAAAGTAGAAATCAAAAAATAAAACCGTATTAAAAATTTCATACGATAGACAAATTCGCAATAATTCTACATATTCTGCAATCAACTCTTTCATTGTAGATGTACATATGTACTTGTAGAATTAGACTGGTACAGAGAAAATATGACATTGATTATTATTATGAAAATGTTGCTGATAAGATTCAATGGCCACAATTTTTATAGTAATCAAGCTATGTGTTATGGCTTGGAAACCGAAAGTGAAGCGCGATCAGTATTTCAAGTTTCAACTAATATTTTATACATGACAATGTACTTGTTGTGTTTGTAACAGGTACGGTCGCCTAAGACAAAATCTGGTACCTGACATATAAGGTTTTAATTTATGAGTTTTACTTGCCTCAAAAGTAATCCATGAATTATATTAATGAACAACTTTTACACGAAACAAGGGTAACGATAGTCGCTGCCACCACTATCACTTTATTTAATAGTCTGCCTTGATAGAAGCAGACAAGGGAATGACAATAATGATAACAGACGCGGTTTATTAAAATTATGGTCAAATCGGTGCAGGATAGTAATGTTAGAATAATAGAGTTTTACCTACGCGTTGTGCTAACACGTCACAAAGACAGAGGTTGGAATAGGATAGGCTGAATCAAACACGATATTCCAACAATAACAAAATTATATAAATTTAATAATCAACCGCGATCAAAAACATTTATATAATTCAAACAAACTACAACGCGTAACTTGATTCTATATGAATTCTAAATTCTTACTTTTCTAATTTACAAACAATTTTGAAAACCTTTTTACATCAATCTACAAATCAATATTAATCCACACAGAATATAATAAAAACTACTTACAAATTTACACCACGATGAGAGAGCCTTTACACACAGTAAAACAACTAATTGGTTATTTCACTAAGAAATACCAAGGTATGTCTGACAATTCAGTCAAGACATCCACAACAATCGACGAGTACAACAAAAGAGAGAGTTTTCAAACTTCGGAAGGCCATTTAATGGTAAAAATCCAGAAGTTCTCAACCTATGTTTATCCGGCTCTTCTCATCCCCTAAGTACAAACTATGCTAAAAATTACCCAACTATTGATGTCCACCGAGGGCATCACTTACGGAAACGGACAGTTATATCTTTTGAAAACAAGCTTCAAGGCGCAAAAAGTACGTCCTCAACCATAAATCTGTCCATTTCGTAACATCTGGAGTACTGCACTAACAAAAATTTACAAAAATACACAGCCGTCAAGCGACCGTGTTACATGTTGTAATATTATCTAACCAACCATACTTAACATAAAAATAGTAACGTAAAGTCAAGAAGTCCGACAAATATTACATACAAGTCCACTTTTCAAAGCACATGCTTTATATTACCGTTTGCCATTTCATTATTCGTAGAGACAGTTAAGAAGTTTCTATCTACATTTATTCTAAAGATTCACGACTTTTTTTTAAATATTTCATACAGATTGTTCTAAATAAGTTTTAATTGTATAATTATGTTACCAACGCATATTTATATATATAATTATATTTAAATACAATGAAGTCAGAGGAAGTATTAACACGACTATGACTTTTCATCAGTTTAAGATGATCTCTTCAAAATAATTTCTAATGCACGTTCTTTTGTTTTGTTTTAAACAAGTTAATTGTATTTCGGTTTCTAAATCTGACGAAGATTCGAGACGCGATTGATCGTCAGAATCATTTATTAATTCAAATATTATTGTATTTAAAGCAGACATTTCTACTACGCCACCCATACGATACTCAGCTGAACAATGTGGCCGTTACCCAAACGGACAGTAAATTTTTTTATGAAAACACAAGAACTAAACTGTACTAGTGTACACTACACCACACTGCACTTTTCTGTCAATACTTTAAGCATATCTCATCGAACAGAGCTATTATCCTTTAAGAACTTACATTTTTGACATAAGTTGAAGGTTTTGATTACAGGTTTGAATGTAGTCTAATCACTTTTAAAATAGTAAAACCTATTTCTATAATTAATAATTTTCTACAAACACAATATATTATAAATATATATATATATATATATATATATATATATATATATATATTTGTGCACAATCAAGTAAATAATTAAGAATGAATTATTATTATTTATGTAATAAAACTGCATTTAAAAATCTGCCTGAAGTTTGTGGTTCAATATTCGTTGTATTGTTATAATTTAAACATTTACATATTGTAAAATATCCTTTATTAAATTATAAAAGTATTTAAAATTAAATATAACTGCGTTTTTAAAAGTAATTTATTGCAAACAACGATTGTATTTAAAAAATACAACCACGGTTATGGACAAGACTAACTATATCTACATCAAAATCAACAGTTCCCATAGCCACGTATAAATATTTTACGAACGAAATAATACATTTATATAAAATTATTTAGCATAACGTTTATTCTACTCGATGATTAAAATAAATAAAATGTGCACATCTACAAGCAATCAAACTACTTCTATTCTCGAAGAAGCACAATTTCAAGGGCAGTGATAAAATAATATTAGTAAAATAAAATAAATACATAAATAATTCAGCTTCATAAAGATATAAATGAATATAGCAACAGCTATACATAAATGTAATCATGTTTTTTTGGCAACATAAAAATGTATCTGATTTTAAATTACGGAATAATATTTCACATTATTTACATTGATAAAATAGATCATAATTTTCAAAATAATACATTTTTTTACATTCTTTAACTAACTTCATACTTATTGTGTCAATTTATGACAGTTACGTATAGTAAGAAATTTTGCTAAGATATAATAAAAAAGAATGTATAAACATTAGTTAAAATCATCTTTGAATCATTTCTATAAAGGTATGATATAAATGTTTATACAAGGTGTTCATTTTAAATGGGCCACCATTGCTATCTCGAGGACTATAAGAGCTACGAAGTCGGTTAAATTAGCACAAAATTTCTATTTTACAACACTATTAACAGGACACAAACATTTTCTTTTAAAATAGTGGTTCCCAAATACTGTTACCAACGTTTTTATTTTAAATGGGAACCTATTTTCTTATTTACTTATTCAGTAGAGAATTTTATTCTGAATTCAATGATATAATATTATCATATCCTAACAATGACTTTTTTGAGAAAAATGCATCTGAATTTTTACATTAATTTGATTAAAATATGACAATAATAAGAGTGCCATGAGGAAAAAAACGGAATACATGTCATTTTTTAAGCTGGAATTAGAGTGCCTTGAATTATATATGTGAATACTTTATTTGGTTATTATACTTTTATTTACTTGTTTTTGTCAAAGCACTCTAAATATTGTCATATTTTAATCAAATTAATATAAAACTCCAGATGCATTTTTCTCAAAAAATCGTTATGTTAAAGGGATGATAATATTATATCATTGAATTCAGAACAAAATTCTCTATTGAATAAGGAAATAAAAAAAATCGGTTAACATTTAAAATTAAAAAATTAGGACCCGAATTTTTAGAACTACTGCCTTAAAAAAAATTGTTTGTCTCACATTAATAGTGTTGTAAAACAGAAATTGTTTGCTAATTTAATCGACCTCGTAGCTCTTATAGTTCTCGAGATAGCAATGGTGGCCGATTTAAAATGAACACCCTGTATGTCAGTAGTTAATTATTTGTCATTTTATGTCATATGTAAGAGGTGTAAAATGCGTTGATTACCGCTGTGAATAAAATACAATGATTTTAAAAATATTTTAAAGCTTTTTATGTAATAAATATTGTTATAAAAAGAGGAACTAGAATACATCCTTTCATACACAACCAACGAATTGCATAAGGAAGAATAATTTAGATAATAACATCACAGTTGAAAATCTGCCTAAAGTATGTGGTTAAATATTCGTTATATTGTTACAATTTAATATCCACAAAAGTAATCCTATATACTAAAAGGCTAGATTCACTTTCTTTCATATCACTCTCTATAGATTCATCACGAGCATCAAGTAACATTTGTAAAGGCCTACAGCCTGAACCATACAAGTGATTGTTATATATATTTTTTTAATATGTGAGGGCTAATGAGATCTGGTGCCTTTTCGGTGTCTCATATTTTTACTGTCAGTAGTTTTCGTGTAAAAAATTAAAACTGTGCAAAAATGCTGCCTTGAAACAATGGATCCCAGAGGCCACGTCTAAATTTAAGAAGAATCACGCCGTCATCCGTCACTTTTGACAATATGTCTATGAACTTTAAATGATTATATCTTTTAATAGATCATTGATATTCAAGATTTAAAAACAATTTCATGAATAATAGACTTGAGCAAAGGTGTTACAACTAATTTAAGTTTAAAATATAACGTATTTAATTAATATAAATTTTGACGTTTCCAATGTCAAAAGTCAATGTTGCCAAATGTGTGATGAAGTAACTAAATTAAAACCAAATATTCCTAAACTATCTTCACTGAAGACGGTGGCAGTTGTATTAGGGTTGACAATATTAATTTATAAATTTAAAAATTAACTTTTTTTTTTAATGCAAACAGTGTTGCCAAATTATAAAGTAACTAAATAAAAATCAAATATTCCTAAATAAAATAAATTGAATACGTTGCTGTGTTTGTTATCAAAAGAAAAGAAACCATAAGGGCCAGTTTTAAAATGACAAACAAATGTGTCATGTCGATCTGCTTTTGTTTTTCGTAAAAAGTTGTTAGAAGTAGGTCGTATTTGGGTTTTAAGGAAACGACACAATACGGACTGGTGTGCACGAATGATAAAAATGTTCTACGTAGATTAGAATTTGTTTTTTGCAAAATGTCAGAAAAATGTCGTGTTTGGGTATTTTCGAATTACATAAGTCAATATTGCCAAATGTTTAATAAAGTAACTAAACAAAGAACAAATATTCCCAAATGAAAGGTTACTGAAGACAGTGAATGTAATATTAGGGTAGGTCACGATGAGGCTAGCGTGCAAAATGAACAAAAAAGTTCTATTTCGAACGGCTTTTGTTTTTTGTAAAAAATTCTCAAAGGTATGTCGAGTTTGGTCTCAAATGAAAGGTCTCGGAGAGGGCTAGCGTGCAGAATTGACAAAAATGTTTCATGTCAATCGGCTTTTGTTTTATGCAAAAAGTTGTCAGAAGTGTGTGGTGTTTGGTATCAAATGAAAGGTTTCAATGAAGGCTGGTGTGCAGAATTAACGAAAATGGTCAATGTCGATCGGCTTTTGTTTTTTGCAAAAGGTTGTCTCAAATATGTAGTGTTTGGTATCGAATGAAAAGTCTCGGTGTGGGCTAGCGTGTAGATAAAATAAAAATGTTTCATGTCGATCGACTTTTGTTTTATGCAGAAAGTTGTGAAAAGTATGTCGTGTATGGTATCAAATGAAAGGTGTCGGTAAGGGCTGGGGTACATAAATGACAAAAATGTTTCATGTCGACCGGCTTTTATTTCTTGCAGAAAATTATTAGAAGTATATCGTGTTTGGTCTCAAATGAAAGATCTCGTTGAGGGCTAGCGTACAGAACTGACTAAAACGTTCCATTCCGATCGGCGTTTGTTTTCTACAAAAAGGTCTGAAAGGTATGTTGAGTTTGGTCTCAAATGAAACGTCTTGTTGAAGGCTAGCGTGCAGAATTGACAAAAATGTGCTATGTCGATCGGTTTTTGTTTTTTGCAAAAAGTTGTGAGAAGTATGTTGTGTTTGGTATCAAATGAAAAGGCTCGATAAGGGCTGGTGTGCAGAATTAACGAAAATGGTCAATGTCGATCGGCTTTTGTTTTTTGCAAAAGGTTGTCACAAGTATATAGTGTTTGGTATCAAATGAAAAGTCTCGGTGTGGGCTAGCTTGTACATGTAATAAAAATGTTTCTTGTCGATCGACTTTTGTTTTATGCAGAAAGTTGTCAAAAGTATGTCGTGTATGGTAGCAAATGAAAGGTCTCGGTGAGAGTTGGGGTACATAAATGACATAAATGTTTCATGTCGACCGGCTTTTGTTTTTTGCAAAAAATTATTAGAAGTATATCGTGTTTGCAATCTAATGAAAGGTCTCGGTGAGGCCTGACGTGGAAATATGAAATAATTGTTTCATGTCGATCGGCATTTGTTTTTTGCACTGACAGCGGAGCCCTAGGGAATGATCGGCGTAGCCGAGAATTCGCTAGTCCTATATACTAAACGATTAGATTCACTATCTATCTATCTATAGATTCATCACGAGCATCGAGTAACTTTTGTAATCGCCTACAGCCTGAACCATGCAAGTGATTGTTATATTTTTTTTTTTAATATGTGGGGGCTAATGAGATCTGGTGCCTTTTGGGTGTCTCATATTTTTACTATTAGTAGTTTTCGTGTAAAAAATTAAAACTTTTCACAAATGCTGCCTTGAAACAATGGATCCCAAAGGCCATGTCTAACTTTAAGAAGAATCACGCCGTCATCCGTCACTTTTGACAATCTGTCTATGAACTTTAAATGATTATATCTTTTAATAGAACATTGATATCAAAGATTTAAAAACAGTATCATGAATAATAGACTTGAGCAAATGTGTTACAACTAATTTAAGTTTAAAACATAACGTATTTAATTAATATAAATTTTGACGTTTCCAATGTCAAAAGTCAATGTTGCCAAATGTGTGATGAAGTAACTAAATTAGAACCAAATATTCCTAAACTAACTGCACTGAAGACGGTGACAGTTATATTAGGATTGACAATATTAATTTATAAATTTAAATATTAACTACTATTTTTAATACCAACAGTGTTGCCAACTTATAAAATAACTAAACAAAAATCAAATGTTCCTAATTAAAATAAATTGAATACTTTGCTGTTTGTTTTCAAAAGAAAGAAAACCATAAGGGCCAGTTTTAAAATGAAAAAAAAAATGAGTCATGTCGATCTACATTTGTTTTTCGTAAAAAGTTGTTAGAAGTAGGTCGTCCTTGGGTTTTAAGGAAACGACACAATACGGACTGGTGTGCGCGAATGACATAAATTTGTTATATTAGGCTAGGTCACGATGAGGGCTAGCGTGCAGAATGAACAAAAATGTTCTATATCGAACGGCTTTTGTTTTTTGGAAAATGTTGTGAGAAGTGTGTGGTGTTTGGTATCAAATGAAAAGGCTCGATAAGGGCTGGCGTGTAGAATTAAAAAAAAGGTCAATGTTGATCGGCTTTTGTTTTTGCAAAAATTTCTCAAAGATATGTCGAGTTTGGTCTCAAATGAAAGGTCTCGTAGGGGGCTAGCGTGCAGAATTGACAAAAATGTTCCATGTCGATCGGCTTTTATTTTGTGCAAAAAGTTGACAGAAGTATGTCGTGTTAGGTATCAAATGAAAGGTCTCGAAGAGGGCTAGTGTGCAGAATTGACAAAAAATGTGCTATGTCGATCGGCTTTTGTTTTTTGCAAAAGGTTGTCACAAGTATATAGTGTTTGGTATCAAATGAAAAGCCTGGGTGTGGGCTAGCGTGTAGATATGATAAAAATGTTGCATGTCGATCGACTTTTGTTTTATGTAGAAAGTTGTCAGAAGTATGTTGTGTTTGGTATCAAATGAAAGGTCTCGGTGAGGGCTGGGGTTTATAAATGACAAAAATGTTCCATGCCGACCGGTTTTTGTCTTTTGCAAAAAATTATTGAAAGTATATCGTGTTTGCAATCTAATGAAAGGTCTTGGAGAGGCCTGGAGTGCAAATATGAAATAATTGTTTCATGTCGATCGGCATTTGTTTTTTGCACTGACAGCGGAGCTCTAGGGAATGCTCGGCGTAGCCGAGAATTCGCTAGTCCTATATACTAAACGATTAGATTCACTATATATATATCTATAGATTCATTACGAGCATCGAGTAACTTTGGTAAACGCCTACAGCCTGAACCATGCAAGTGATTGTTATAATTTTTTTTTAATATGTAGGGGCTAATGAGATCTGGTGCCTTTTGGGTGTGTCATATTTTTACTATTAGTAGTTTTCGTGTAAAAAATTAAAATTGTGCACAAATGCTGCCTGGAAACAATGGATCCCAGAGGCTATGTCTAACTTTAAGAAGAATCACGCCGTCATCCGTCACTTTTGACAATCTGCCTATGAACTTTAAATGATTATATCTTTTAATACAACATTGATATCAAAGATTTAAAAACAGTATCATGAATAATAGACTTGAGCAAATGTGTTACAACTAATTTAAGTTTAAAACATAACGTATTTAATTAATATAAATTTTGACGTTTCCAATGTCAAAAGTCAATGTTGCCAAATGTGTGATGAAGTAACTAAATTAAAACCAAATATTCCTAAACTAACTTCACTGAAGACGGTGGCAGTTGTATTAGGGTTGACAATATTAATTTATAAATTTAAAAATTAACTACTATTTTTTAATGCAAACAGTGTTGCCAAATTATAAAGTAACTAAATAAAATCAAATATTCCTAAATAAAATAAATTGAATACTTTGCTGTGTTTGTTATCAAAAGAAAGGAAACCATAAGGGCCAGTTTTAAAATGACAAAAAAAATGTGTCATGTCGATCTGCATTTGTTTTCCGTAAAAAGTTGTTAGAAGTAAATCATTCTTGGGTTTTAAGGAAAGTTATATTAGGCTAGGTCACGATGAGGGCTAGCGTGCAGAATGAACAAAAATGTTCTATATCGAACGGCTTTTGTTTTTTGGAAAATGTTGTAAAAAGTATGTGGTGTTTGGTATCAAATGAAAGGGCTCGATAAGGGCTGGCGTGTAGAATTAAGAAAAAAGGTCAATATTGATAGGCTTTTGTTTTTGCAAAAATTTCTCAAAGATATGTCGAATTTGGTCTCAAATGAAAGGTCTCGTTGAAAGCTAGCGTGCAGAATTGACAAAAATGTTCCATGTCGATCGGCTTTTGTTTTATGCAAAAAGTTGTCAGAAGTATGTCGTGTTTGGTATCAAATGAAAGATTTTGGAGAGGGCTAGCGTGCAGAATTGACAAAAAATGTGCTATGTCGATCGGCTTTTATTTTTTTGCAAAAGGTTGTCACAAGTATATCGTGTTTGATATCAAATGAAAGGTCTCGGAGAGGGCTAGCGTGCAGAATTGATAAAAATGTGCTATGTCGATCGGTATTTGTTTTTTGCAAAAAGTTGTCAGAAGTGTGTGGTGTTTGGTATCAAATGAAAAGTCTCGTTGAGGGCTAGCGTGCAGAATTGACAAAAATATTCCATGTCGATCGGCTTTTGTTTTATGCAAAAAGTTGTCAGAAGAATGTCGTGTTTGGTATCAAATGAAAAGTCTGGGTGTGGGCTAGCGTGTAGATATGATAAAAATGTTGCATGTCGATCGACTTTTGTTTAATGCAGAAAGTTGTCAGAAGTATGTCGTGTATGGTATCAAATGAAAGGTCTCGGGGAGAGTTGGGGTACATAAATGACAAAAATGTTTCATGTCGACCGGCTTTTGTTTTTTTTTTGCAAAATATTATTAGAAGTATATCGTGTTTGCAATCTAATGAAAGGTCTCGGTGAGACCTGACGTGCAAATATAAAATAATTGTTTCATGTAGATTGGCATTTGTTTTTTGCACTGACAGCGGAGCTCTAGGGAATGCTCGGCGTAGCCGAGAATTCGCTAGTCTTATATACTAAAACGATAGATTCACTATATATATTTGGATTCATCTCGATCATCGCAAAAACTTTGCTCACGGGTACAGGTCAAACCATTCATTGAATAATTTTAATATTATTTTATTAGATGTGGTTTAAAGTGGAATAGGGCCTTTTTGGGGTCTCATATTTTTACCGTGCATAGTTTTTGTGTAAAAAATCGAAAACTAAGCTAAAAAGTATAACTGGAACAAAACTGAAAAAAATATCCTAGATGCCATGTATAAATTTAAGAAGAATCACGCAGTCATCCGTCACTTTTGACAATCTGTCTATGAACTTTAATCGATTGTATCTTTTAATAGAACATTGATATCAAAGATCTGAAAACAGTGTCATGAATAATAGTCCTGAGCAAAGGTTTTACCAATATTTTAAGTTTATAACACAACACATTTATTTATTTTAAATTTTGACGTTTCGAATTACATAAGTCAATGTTGCCAAATGTGTAATGAAATAACTAAACAAAAAACAAATATTCCTAAATGAACTTCACTGAAGACAGTGGCTGTTATATTAGGATTGCCGATGGTAATTTATAAATTTAAAAATTAACTACAATATTTTAATACAAACATTGTTGCCAAATTATGAAGTAACTAAATAAAAAACAAATGTTCCTAATTAAATTAAACAGTTTGCTGTGTTTGATATCAAAAGAAAGAAAACCATCAGGGCCGATTTTGAAATGACAAAAAAAATGTGTCTTGCCGATCTGCATTTGATTTTCGTAAAAAGTTGTTAGAAGATAGTCGTCCTTGGGTTTTAAGAAAATGACACAATGTGGACTGGTGTGCACGAAAGACAAAAATGTTCTAAGTACATTATAACTTGTTTTTTGCAAAATGTTGTCGGAAAAATGTCGTGTTTGGGTATTTTCGAATTACATAAGTCAATGTTGGCAAATGTGTAATGAAGTAACTAAATAAAGAACAAATATGCCCAAATGAACTTTACTGCAGACAGTGTACAATGTACTAGGCTAGGTCTTGATGAGGGCTAGCGTGCAGAATGAACAGAAATGTTCCATATAGAACGGATTTTGTTTTTTGGAAAAAGTTGTTAGAAGTATGTGGTGTTTGGTATCAAATGAAAGAGCTCGATAAAAGCTGGCGTGTAGAATTAACAAAAATGGTCAATGTCGATCGGTTTTTGTTTTTTGCAAAGAGTTGTCAGAAGTGTGTGGTGTTTGGTATCAAATGAAAGATTTCGATAAGGGCTGATGTGCAGAATTAACAAAAATGGTTAATGTAGATCGGCTTTTGTTTTTTGCAAAAATTTTTTAGAAGTATGTCGAGTTTAGTCTCGTATGAAAGGTCTCATTGAGGCCTAGCGTGCAGAATTGACAAAAATATTCCATTCCGATCGGCTTTTGTTTTCTGCAAGAAGTTCTCAAAAGTATGTCGAGTTTGGTCTCAAACAAAACGTCTGGTTGAGGGCTAGCGTGCAGAATTGACAAAAATGTGCCATGTCAATCGGCTTTTGTTTTTTGCAAAAAATTGTCAGAAATGTGTAGTGTTTGGTCTCAAATGAAACGTCTCGTTGAGGGCTAGCGTGCAGAATTGACAAAAATATGCTATGTCGATTGGTTTTTGTTTTTGCAAAATGTTGTCACAAGTGTGTGGTGTTTGGGCTCAAATGAAACGTCTCGTTGAGGGCTAGCGTGCAGAATTGACAAAAATGTGCTATATCGATCGGTTTTTATTTTTTGCATTAAGTTGTCAGAAATGTATTTTGTTTGGTATCAAATGAAAGGTTTCGATAAGGGCTGGTATACAGAATTAACAAAAGTTGTTAATGTTGATCGGCTTTTGATCTTTGCAAAAAGTTTTTAGAAGTATGTCGAGTTTGCTCTTAAATGAAAGATCTCGTTGAGGGCAAGCGTTCAAAATTGACAAAAATGTTCCATTCCGATCGGCTTTTGTTTTCTGCAAGAAGTTCTCAAAAGTATGTCGAGTTTAGTTTCAAACAAAACGCCTGGTTGAGGGTTAGCGTGCAGAACTGACAAAAATGTGCCATGTCAATCGGCTTTTGTTTTTTGCAAAAAGTTGTCAGAAGTGTGTGGTGTTTGGTCTCAAATGAAAGGTTTCGTTGAGGGCTAGCGTGCAGAATTGACAAAAATGTTCCATGCCGATCGGCTTTTGTTTTTTGCCAAAAGTATTTAGAAGTATTCGAGTTTGGTCTGAAATGAAAGGTCTCGTTGAGAGCTAGCGTGCAAAATTGACAAAAATGTTCCATTCGGAACGGCTTTTGTTTTCTGCAAGAAGTTCTCAAAAGTATGTCGAGTTTGGTATCAAACAAAACGTCTGGTTGAGGGCTAACGAGCAGAATTGACAAAAATGTGCCATGTCAATCGGCTTTTGCTTTTTGCAAAAAGTTGTGACAAGTGTGTGGTGTTTGGTATCAAATGAAAGGTTTCGATAAGGGCTGGTTTGCAGAATTAACAAAAATGGTTAATGTTGATCGGCTTTTGTTTTTTGCAAAAAGTTTTTGGAAGTATGTCGAGTTTGGTCTCAAATGAAAGGTCTCGTTCAGGGCTAGCGTACAGAATTAACAAAAAGGGTCCATTCCGATCGGCGTTTGTTTTCTGCAAGAAGTTCTCAAAAGTATGTCGAGTTTGGTCTCAAATGAAACGTCTTGTTGTGGGCTAGCGCACCGAATTGACAAAAATGTGCCATGTCAATCGGCTTTTGTTTTTTGCAAAAAGTTCTCAAAAGTATGTCGAGTTTGGTATCAAACAAAACGTCTGGTTGAGTGCTAGCGAATTGACAAAAATGTTCCATGCCGATTGGTTTTTGTTTTTCGCAAATCTTTGTCAGAAGTATGTGGTGTTTGGTATCAAATGAAAGTTCTCGGTGTGGGCTAGCCTGTAGAAATTTCAAAAATGTTTAATGTTGATCGGCTTTTGTTTTATGTAAAAAAAATGTCAGAAGTATGTTGTGTTTGGTGTCAAATAAAAGTCTCGGTAAGGACTGACGTTCATAATTGACAAAAATGTTTTATGTCGATCGGCTTTTGTTTTTTGCAAAAGTTAATAGAAGTATATCGTGTTTGAAATCTAATGAAAGGTCTCGGTGACGGCTGACGTGCAGATATGAAAAAACTGTTTCATGTCGATTGGCATTTGTTTTTCACACGGACAGCGGAGCTCTAGGGAATGCTCGGCGTAGCCGAGAATTCGCTAGTCTTATATACTAAAACGATAGATTCACTATATATATTTGGATTCATCTCGAGCATCGCAAAAACTTTGCTCACGGGTACAGGTCAAACCATTCATTGAATAATTTTAATATTATTTTATTAGATGTGGTTTAAAGTGGAATAGGGCCTTTTTGGGGTCTCATATTTTTACTGTGAGTGGTTTTCGTGTAAAAAATCGAAAACTAAGCCAAAAAGGAAAACTGGAACAAAACTGAAAAAAATATCCTAGATGCCAGGTTTAAATTTAAAAAGAATTACTGTGCCATCCGTCATTTTTGACAATTCAATATGAAACTTTTAATTAATTTATTTTGAAAATGAAAAGAGATATTGTAAATGTAATTATATTTTTACACATTATAATAGTGAGCGAAATAAATACAAATACACTGAATGTTAAGTGTTGTGTATTTAAAATATTTAATTTTATGACATCTGACGTTGGTCTATAACCAAAAAATTCGTTACACATGTTTTATATTTTCAAAGAGAGATATACAGAAATATAAAGTAAACTATGTTTAAAAGAATATGTACAATACACTTTGTGATGTAAGTGTCTTTGAATTTTACAATTTACGCTTAACACAAGTTGTCAAATTATCTTGTCATTTTGACATTGCTGAAAATATAAGTATTAGACTGTATTATGCATTTAAAATCAATAATATAATATTCATTTTGCTGTATTATCATAAAGAGACTTCATTTTATTAAGAAATGTAAAGAAGCTACCAATTTATTATATATCACAACTTGTACCAAAGAAACTACTGCAAGAAACAAAGTATTTCTTTACATATGTATTATTTCTGTAATTTTACCTTCAATTATAACTGTGTAGAGAAGTCACATTTAAATAAGAATTCTAAAATACAGTCTAAAACTGATCAGTCTATCATTTGGAACAAGCCTTTACAAGCCCAGTTAGAAAAATATCACAAAGTTTCAATAAAATCATTCTACATAAATACGTCTGGAAATTTTCTTGATACTCTTTTTACAATTTCAAAATATAAGCAAAGAAATTTTGTCTGAAACGAGTGCATAAAGTATTATATTTATAGCGAAATTGAAAGCACATTAAATAGGGCTGGAAGTCTAAAGAAAAATGAGTAGAAAGAAGAAATCAAAAAATAAAAACCTTCATAAAAATTTCATACGATAGACAAATTCGCAATAATACTACATTTTCTGTAATGAACTCTTTCATTGTAGATGTACATATGTACCATTAGAATTAGATTGGTACAGAGAAAAAATGATTATTATAATGAAAATGTTGTTGATAAGAATTAAAGGCTACAATTTCTATTGTAATCAAGCTATGCGTTATGGCTTGGAAACCGAAAGTGAAGCGAGATCAGTATTTCAAGCTTCAACTAATATATTATACATGAAATATTATCTAACCAATCATACGTAGCATGTAGTGTTGATGGTTTTATGAAAACGAAAAACGGATTTGAACTTCTAGAAATAAAATGTCCTTATTCCTGTCAAAACAAAATCATTGTAGATTTACAAAATAAGAAGTCAGCTGTAAATGATTTAGAATTCGATGAAAATAGTAACGTTAAACTCAAAAAAATTGACAAATATTACACACAAGACCCCTTTTAAAGCACATACTTTATATTACCGTTTACCATTTCATTATTCGTAGAAAGAGATGAGAAGTTTCTTTGTACATTAATTCTAAAGATTCAAGACTTTTATTTGAAATATTTTATTCAGTTTGTTCTGAATAAGTTTTAATAGATTGCATTAGTGTAACGGTCATTTTGTGGCGGCAAATTCAAACTGAAACCCTAACTCGCCTCCGCTGATTTATGCGCCCATGTTATTCTTATGTGAATAAAAATATGCTATCTTTAAGCTACTGGAAAGTATTATAAAATGCAAATCTTAATTATTAAACCGTATAAATACTTATCTCTAATGTTTTATCTATCTTCTTCTTCTTCTAATATAATATACACACCCAAAAAACATAATATTATTTAATAAAATTCAATTTAAACAGTAGGTGCAAATTTCTGAAAACGTATGTCGTAGCTGTCTTAGTATTCAGTTGAACCTGTCATTTTTACGCGTCGTTTTTAAGCTGCTGCACCAAGTAACGACATATGTTACTATTTCTTCTATTCTTTAAAATCAATTTTTTCTTAATTTATTCTTCTATTTGTACTTTTTCTGTACGGAAACCAAAGAGTAATGTTTTAGAATATAAAAAA
This sequence comes from Stenolophus ochropezus, assembly GCA_035578165.1. Lineage (NCBI taxonomy): Eukaryota > Metazoa > Arthropoda > Insecta > Coleoptera > Carabidae > Stenolophus > Stenolophus ochropezus. Next base: position 25,929,847 of record JAQOWZ010000007.1, read on the forward strand.
ACCCTATGTTATAATTAAGAATGTTATGTTAATGTTTTGTGGTTGAACCTGCCACTTTAACTCATCGACATATGTCTATGCTTTAACTCGGCGTTTTTAATCTGCTGCACCAAGTAACGACATATGTTACTATTTGCGATACTACTTTCTTTAAAATGAAATTTTTCATAATTTATTATTTTATTTGTACTTTACATGAAAAATCTATGTTATAATTAAGAATCGCCAAAATGCTTTAATATCGTGAATTGAAAATGTACTCCCATACGAAATGCATGCACTCAGATTTGAATTAGGGTTTCGCGCCAAATGTAAATCTTAACCTCACTGTATATTGCTATAATTTATATTTATCAGTAACGGCTGTGAAATTAAACAACAACTATAAATCTTAATTCTAAACAACACATTTACAACAAGACATTGTATTGCTGAATGAATAGATTTTTTTTAATGTGAGTATATTATTTCGTTTTATTGTACATTATATTAATAATATTAATTATAATTGGCAGCCAGTACAATTGTGAAATTGGGATTTGGTATTCAAATGAGGCGCCTTTTTGTAGAGTCTTCTTATTTTACTTTGAGTACAGTGGGCACATGCACACATGCCCTCATGACATTTAGATTTTGATGGCAAATTATCTAACAATTTATATCAACACATGATTTTTGTGGTGTCAAGCATGAAATAATTTGAACATGTAAATGGTTATTTGCGAAAAGTAATTACAAGAACAATAAAGAAGTGCCAAAAAATGTGTACAATAATTATAAATCCACACACATTCGGAGAAAACAGGAATTATATTTGAAATAATAGTTCAAAATATTTACATTCATTGTACATATAAACCAATGGATAAAGTATGTATTTATCAGTATGATATTTATTTGTTATACACTTCTAAAAATTTTAGATGAGATTCAGGTTAGCAGATATATCATTATTTAAAAGTAGAATTAGACATTTCTTTCTTGGAACAATTGTTCCTAATAGAGTCTGGTGTATAAAAAATTATCGGATCATTGTAAAATGATTTACTTTTGCAGTTTAGAATAATCAAGTGGAAGTAGTACAGGCAACAAAGTATAAGTTTATTTTAATGGTTTTCTATTTATTTATATTTATTATCATTTACAGCTTTTAATTTGAATGAGAAATAAATGTGAAGACTGAACAAGTTCTGCATTTTTTATAATTCTACATAGTGAGGAGAAGAATTTTTTGTTTATGGAATGCAAGGTATGGAAGATAAGAATCGTATCATTTTATGTGAGTCTATATTTTAATTTATTAGTTTCATCATCGTCATTATATATTATTAAAAGTAGTCTTAAAAGTACGATTGGTTATCGTACAACTGAGTAGTTCTTAAATTTTATTTCGTGGTGTTGAAGTAAATATTTTGCTTTCACAGGTGTTTATTGTTATTATTTATTTGAACAATCAATGTGGTGTCAATACTTCAAATATACCGAACATTTTTTATTTATTATATATTATCGTGTTCATTATTTGCATGATATTGAATTCAATCATCAAATTACTAAAATAAAAAATTTGTTTTAATAAAAATTCGCACGTACATAAAAAAAATTCTTTCTAGAAATATAGTTTAGTTGCCTTTAAAGAAAATTAATGGTCACATGACTATCACATGCTTTTGATCATGCTATATAATTATTACAAATAAAATTTTGAATTGTATGTTTCTACTTTAAAATTTTACAATATACATTTATTGAATTATCAAAACATTATTGTTCTATATAATTATTGTAACACTGTCGGTAACTAATATTTCGTATTTACCATAATGTCCTGTCGTTATTACAGATTGTTTCGTTATTGACATTTATTAAAATATAATTTCATTTTTATAATTAGGCATGCTTAGGAAAACAAAAATTGTTTATTTACTTAATTGTTCTTTCACTTCTGTGTAAAACAGTTATATTTATTGTGATTTCAATAAATCTACTTTTGAATCAAATTGATATTTTTGAAAATTTGTTCTCAACTGCAGAATAATTCATTTTAAAAATCCCGTTTGTTGTGCCGCCTAATTTGAATCTAAGGTGAGAATTTATTTTTCATAACTTTTATTTAACTATAGGTGATTTCATGGATGAATATTTAATGTTTTTTTCCTTCTAATTATTAATAAAATAAAATAATTTACCCGCGGAATTACCATTTAATTTTTATATACATATATTTATAATGTTGGACAAGTATTTTAATTTTTATTTTACTGTAGGTGTGAAAATAATCTGCAGTTGCCAGGCCGTAAGAGTGCAAGAATATCTCTTCAAGATAGAAAATAAAGTGATCCTCTTTGAAGCTAAAGCCTGACGCATTGCTGATAATATTAACACAGAACCCTGACTTATTGCTGGTAAAGGTAACACTGAAAATAACAACGCACTCAAAACCTGTAAGTGTTTATTTTAATTTCTGTAATAAAACAAGTGTAACAAAATGCTAACTAAAAGTAAAAAAAATCGCCTTAAGCGTAAACAAAGACACGCGAAAAATATAATTAATAATAATAGCTGCATAAATACGGATAATAGCATTGTAGAAAATGAATGTTTAAATCGTCAGGTAATGTCAGGCAATTCAGGAAAATTATTTATAGAACGAAGTAAAGATTATGAAGTAGAAAATAATATTCAAACGGGTAATTTAAATACAGATATTGAAAGAGTTGGCAATGAAATACAGCTAATAGAACATGATTATAATACTTTAATAAATCCTGCAGGATATTTAGAAGACATTCATATAGACTTTTACTTTTCTTTAGTACGTTCAGTAACTGAGTTCGACCCTCAGCCCACAGTGTATGTAGATGCTCCAGACCGAATAGTTGCAATCGAGCAGGGAACTAGACACCTACAAATTTTATTCGTGCCAGGTGCAAATATTGGGAGCGTTGGTCATTGGTTAACAGTATATTATGACGGATTAGAAATTACGATTTACGATAGCATGAATTCCCAATATTTAAATGCAGGTGTTAAATTATATTTAGAAAGATTATTTCCTTACAGTCCCACAATTAGATTCGTACGAGTTCAACACCAGACTAATACTTATGATTGCGGGTTGTTTGCGATAGCTTTCTGTACAAGTTTAATTCTTAATCGTAATCCTGAGCATGAAACTTACGATATTAATAGACTTAGATCACACGTTTTGCAAATGTTTCGAACACGTAATATAACAGTTTTCCAGTAAATCGCCAGCAACAATTAAAAGAAAATTATTTAAAACGTAAGGCGAACGAAACGGACGAAGTACGAGCTAAACGTCTTAGAGAGAACGACAACTATAAATTAAAATATTTAGCTGATGAAAAAATTGAAGATAAAATAAAACGTTTAGAGAAACAAAAAGAAATAATTTCTAATTCTATTGCTCGCGAAACGTCACAGCAAAAAGCAAATAGATTGGAAAAATTAAAATTTAATTTAAAAGAGTACATAAAGAACGAAACTTTTGAACAAAAACAGAAACGATTAGAAAAGTATAAAAATAATTTTGATAATTTAATTAAAACGGAAACAGTAGAACAAAAACAGGAACGATTAAAGAAAAATAATATTATTAATAAAAATAAAATAAAAGCGCGCAAAAACAAGGTTTTTAATGATACATATTTGTTAGCTAGAAAGGGATTAGGAGTTCAAATTGAGCCCCACTCCTTGGGATCAATGAATGTTTTATGTTCATATTGTTCATCTCTTAATTTTTCATATGAAAAACCGTCAGACGGAAAATTCACTTACTGCTGTCGAGAAGGAAAATTAAACGCAGACCAATTAAATGAGTTTCCTGAATATATCAAAAATCTAATGTTAGGTAAAGATTCAGACAGTAGAAACTTTAGAGAAAATGTTAGACAATACAATAGCGCGTTAGCATTCGCATCCTTTGGGGCTAAAATTTCTGCACCTCCTGGCAGGGGGCCCTACTGTTTCCGCATTCACGGTCAAATTTATCATGATTCTGCAACCTCAATGTATCCTAAACAAAATGAAACAGAAAAATATGCCCAATTATATATCATCAATTCAAATGAAGCGTTAGAGAAGCGAATGAACGTAGAGTATAATAAAAATTGTAAGCCAAATATCATGGGGCAATTAGATGTAATACTTAGGGAGGTTAATCCGTATTGTCAGGCGTATATGATGTTGAAAGAAGTAGAGCAAAGGGAAGTAGCCAAAGCTAATCAAACAAATCAGTCGGTACCAGAAATAAATTTGTGGATTGTAAATGATAGAAAAAAAGATAAACGTAGGTACAATATCCCAACATGTAATGAGGTGGCAGTCGTTTTTACATCCAATGACGGTGAGCCACCAATAGATAGGGACATTTGTGTCCATCCAAAAGTTGGCGGTTTAGTTCGAATAAATCAGTTTAGTGAAAACTGCGATCCCATGTCCTATCCTTTACTATTTCCTCGCGGTGAATGTGGCTGGAACATGAATTCAAAGCAAGCTGACGGTGTTAAAAAACAAAGCATGTTACAATTTTACATGAACAGATTAGCGGTTAGAAACACATTTAACCCATGTTTAGAAGCCGGTAAACTAACCCAACAATACATTGTAGATGCGTATGTTAAAGTCGAAGCCGAAAGATTAACGTACATTAGATTAAATCAGCCTACTCTCAGGGTAGAGCTATATAGTGGGTTGATGGACCACATTAATAATTTGGCGGAGAATGAAGGCGGAAAAGCAGGCACCATGATTATTTTACCGTCAACATTTCAGGGTGGCAGTAGATTTATGTTGAAAATGTATCAAAATGCCATGTCCATTGTTAGAGAATTTGGCCGACCTGATCTATTTATAACAGTGACATGTAACCCAAAATGGCCAGAAATAGTAGCACAATTGCGTGAGGGTCAAACCTCAGCAGACCGTCCCGAAATAACGGCAAGAGTTTTTAACGGAAAAATAAAAAGTATGTTGCATGAATTTTTACACGGTGATATTTTTGGAAAAGTTGTGGCATTCATATATGTAATTGAATTCCAAAAACGCGGTTTGCCTCACATGCATTTATTATTAACTTTAGATAGTGCAAGTAAAATTCGTAACAAAGATGACATTGATGAAATAGTCAGTGCACAAATTCCAGACGAAGACGCAGAACCGGAATTGTACCAATTAGTTCGCTCACATATGATTTACGGTCCGTGCGGTATTCTAAACAAAAATTCGCCGTGTATGAACGAAAATAAATGTTCAAAAATGTTTCCCAAAGATTTTAGAAATGAAACACATGAAAATATTAACGGTTACCCCCTGTATAAACGGTCAAATAATAATGCAAAAATGTATATTCTTTGGAAAAATGGTTTAGTTAAATACACGGTAGACAATAGGTGGATAGTTCCGTACAATCCGTATTTGTTAAAAAAATATAGAACCCACATAAATGTTGAAATATGCACATCAGTAAAAAGTATAAAATATATATGTGATTATTTGTGCAAGGGGCATGATTGCGCAAGCGTCAAATTAGGACAACTTGATAAAAATAAAGTTATACAGTGGGATGAAATAAACGGTTATTTAGATGCTAGGTATGTATCTGCCCCAGAATGTTGTTGGAGACTTTTAGAATATCCGTTGCATGACAAGTCTCATACAATAATGGAATTAGCAGTACATTTAAAAAATCAACAAGCGGTATTTTTCACTAACGGTCAAGAAAAAAAAGCTGTTGAACGAGCAGCGAAAAAAAATACAACATTAACAGCTTGGTTCCTACTCAATGAAATAGACGTTAATGCCCGGCAATATGTTTACATGGAAATTCCTAAATATTATGTATTTACAAATAATGCATGGAAAGCTAGACAACGTGAGAAAAAGCCACCTATCGGCCGAATGATTTCCGTTAGCCCTAGAGATATTGAAAGATTTCATTTAAGATTAATTTTAGTGCATGCAAAAGGTGTCACAAGCTTCCAAGACTTGCGTACCGTCGACGGAAAATTATATAATACATATCAGGAAGCTGCCCGTGCATTAGGTCTTTTAGCTAATGATAAAGAGTGCGAAAATTGTTTAGACGAGGCTGTGTTGAGTAAATTTCCCAGACAATTGCGTGAATTATTTGCTTATTTAATTTGCTTCCATACGTCAACCAATGCCTTAAGCTTATGGGAAAAATTTAAACATTATTTAATGGAAGACTATTTATTACATAATTCTGAAAAAGTTGCACAAAGTAAATGTTTATTAAAAATACAGGAAATACTCGATATGCATAAATTCACCTTAAGTGATTTCGGTTTGCCCCAACCCGAAAATATTGATGATTTAGAAAATGAAACTAATTCTTTTGATGTAGCAGCCGAAAAATTAGAGGGAGAACAAAATGTAGCTTTATTTAACAGAGACCAAATAGAAATTTTAAATAACATATTAAATGCCGTAAATGACAATAATTGCACAAGTAGATATTTCTTTGTTGACGGTCCCGGGGGAACAGGGAAAACATTTCTATATAACACATTGATAAGTATTTTAAGGGGCCAGAATCAAAAAGTTATAGCTGTACCTTGGACGGGAATAGAAGCTACTCTGTTAAAAGGTGGTCAAACAGTTCACTCAGTGTTCAAGTTACCAGTGCCTGTAAATGACGGATGTGTATGTAGAGTGAAATCAAATAGCAAAGCGGGTAAATTAATAAAAGAGGCAAGTGTAATAATCTGTGATGAGGTAACAATGATACCTAAACACGCACTCGATGCAATAAATTTATTATTACAAGATTTGATGGATAATAAAATACCATTTGGGGGAAAAGTAATAGTTTTAGGTGGCGATTTCAGACAGTGCTTGCCAATAGTCAATTACACAAACCATCGAACTGTAATAATTGAAACATGTGTTGTAAAAAGTCATTTATGGCCACTATTTACAAAATTTTCATTAAAACAAAATATGCGCGTAAATAAAGACGAAAAAGAATTTTCAGAATATTTATTGAAAATAGGCAACGGTGAAAATGAAATTGTCAAAATTCCTGCACATTGCGTTTCCGAAACATGTCTAGCAAATGAAATATTCGGTTAAGATGACATACAACCTGATGATATTTATAAATTTACAGATAGAGCCATTTTAGCACCAAAAAATGATGACACAATGATAATTAATGAACACGTATTAAATAAAGTTGTAGGGTCATCTAGAGTATATTTAAGTGCTGATTCTTGTGAATGTGATGAGATAAACAAAATTAATTACCCCGCCGAATTATTGAATGGCTTAACACCAACCGGAATGCCTCCTCACAAATTAACACTAAAAATTGGAGCAATAGTTATGTTATTAAGAAATATGAATCCAAAGCGTGGTCTGTGTAATGGAACAAGGTTCATAATAAAAGACATGAAAACTAATTATTTAGATGTAGAAGTTCTAACAGGACAGAGTGCAGGTAGCCGGCTCTATTTACCACGTTTTGATTTAACTACCGAAACAGATTTACCATTCACCTTGAAACGAAGGCAATTCCCAATAAGATTAGCTTTTTCAATGACAATAAATAAATCCCAAGGCCAAACATTTAATTATGTAGGAATAAATTTAGAAAATCCAGTCTTTTCACATGGCCAATTGTATGTGGCAATGTCAAGAGTAAGAAGTTCAAACAATTTAAAGATAAAATTGCCAGATTCAAATATTATTAAAAATACAAAAGAAGCATTCACAAGGAATGTAGTGTTTAAAGAAATTTTAAATTAAACAAGTTTAAATCATTTACAACAAGTGATAAATTTTAAATAAGAATATGAAAAAAATATGTATAATATCTATATTGTATTAAAATTAATTTAAAAACTTCCGAGCAAAATATTTAATGTTAAATGTAAAAGATATTAAAATCATGTTAAAAAATACAACATATGTCCAATTACATTTTAATCAGTAAACTAATTATATAACAAAAAAAATTCCATATACAAGTTTATAAAAATTAAATCATATTTTAAAAATCAAATATGAGAAAGCAATAGAGATCAATTTAAAGTATAAAATAAAAGTATCTAGATATATTCATAATAAATATGAAACGTAAATTAAAAATATGTAATAATATAAAAAGGAATAATATGAATTAAATATATAAATTTAAAATGTTAAATTAAACAAGTAGAAATCAATGAGTACAATTGACAAATTTAAAGACTATGAACGAAATAGCAATAATATGTAAATTGTATTATAATTAAATTAAAAATTATTAAGCTAAATATACAATTTAAAATGAATATGAAAGAAAGAAATTTTTATAATATCTGAATTGTATTAAAATGAATTTAAAAACTACCGAGCAAAATATTTAATGTTAAAACAAAAAAAAGATATTAAAATCATGTTTAAAAATTCAACATATGTACAATTACATTTTAATCAGTAAACTAATTATATAACAAAAAAATGTCATATCATTTACATGTTTATAATAATTAAATGATATATTAAAATTCAAATATGAAAAAAAAGCAATAAAGATCTATTTAAAGTATAAAATAAAAGTATGTAGAAACATTCATAATAAATTTGAAACGTAAATAATATTTATGTAATAATATAAAAAGAAATAAAATGAATAAATTGAAACTATTAAATTAAACAAGTAGAAATCTTTGGAAACAATTGATAAATTTTAAATATGATTATGAATCAAATAATTATAATATCTAAATTATATTATAAATAATTTAAAAACTATTAAACGAAATATTTATTTTATTATGTTAAAAGTAAAATATATTAAAATCATGTTGAAAAGTACTACAATGTACAATTACATTTTACTCACTGAACCAATTATATAACAAAAAAAAATAATATCAAGTACATGTTTATAAAAATTAAATTAATAAAATTTTAAAATCTAATATAAGAAAGCAATAAAGATCAATTTAAAATGAAAATTAAAAGCATGTTGAAACATTATTGATAAATTTGATACAAAATAATAGGAATGACATAAATAAATTGAAACATGTAATATAATAAAAAAGTTATTATGATGACAATATTTGATTTGTTAAATATAATATACAAGATATTTAATATACAGGGTGTGCAATGAAACGCGGAACGTAGGGCTTTATCATGAGATATCAAAAATAGCGAATACTCTCTTCTGATACATTTAGAACAAAACTACAACTGTAAAAAAGTTGTTTAAAATTAAATTCTACATTATCTGAAATAGAATTTAATGTTGGAGAAGTTTGTACTCTTATAGTTTTGCTCTAAATCTATCAGGAAAGAGAGTATATGCAATTTTTTTAAAACCCATGTTAAAGTCTTACGTTTTGCGTTTCGTTGCATACACTGCATGTAATTAATATAAAATGAAAAATTATTTCAACATGAAAAGTGGTTCGTAAAATATTGTAAAAGATTAAAAAAAAGAACTTAAATCTGATAAAACCATTGCGCCTTTTACAAATTTTACGGACCTTGCCAAAAAGAAAGTACAATAAAAAGAATTATTATAAAAGGCAATTATATGAAACTAATTATTATAAGTATATAATAAATAAAATAAAAAATATAAAGCATTGACAATCTTAACAAAATGAAAATGTAAGAAATATTATGATAAAAGATAATAAAAAAATACTCAGAATGAAAATCAAAAATAAAATAAAAAGTATAAAGCAATGGTTTAGTATTAGAAAAAATTTCTATAACGTCTAAAATCCTGGTTTAGTGTATTTTTAAAAAATATATGTACATTAAAAATTTTATTTTCTGATAAAAAGGTCCCTACATCCAATGGTAAAAAGGAAACTTATTTTATATGCAGGTTTATAAAAAATATTTATAGTTTTTTTATATTAAAAAACAAATATAATCAAATTATATTTCATTCCATTCATTTTCCCTCTATTTGGTTAAAGAAACATTCTTTTATTATAATAGAACAGTCATTAGTTTGCATTAATATTTTTTTTTAATGTTATAGAGCTTAAACAATACTGCTGTCAATAATTTTTAATTAATACCATCTAAAAATAAAGACGTTATACGAAAACTATCTAATACCAGACTTAAGTTAAAACATGTTGCGTCTCTCTATAATATGTATTACAAATGTGACGTTAAACAAAAGTATATAATAAATCGCAACATGTGGGCAGGCCAGTCTACCATTGTACCTCAAAATTCATGCAACAGAATATAAATACACATTTTTTTGGCAATATACTACATACTACTACAAAACCGCAAAGTATGGTAAAAATTCCATCTACTGCTGGTGGGTTTTGAAGTATTATGTAAGCAAGTCATTGTCACTGTTGTATGATTTTGAGTAACAATATTTTCATTTTTTAAAAACTACAAAAGTACAAATATTAACTGCAATTTTTTTGGTAAGAGTACATTCAATTTATATTTTTTTGTTTTAAATTACATTTTTATGTATATAATGTGTACCATATTATCTATAATTCCTTGGTAGACTTGGCAAGACAATGACTTGTTACATAATACTTTAAAACCCTATACCAGTGGTATTTGGGATTTTTGCTATACTTTGCTTCAATATTATAATAGCCCGTGGTTAAAAAAATTAAAACAATAAATAAGAAAAAATAAGCTTCATAATAATTACTCGTCACAAACCGGCTGGTGGGTATGAAGCTAATGAAGCATATTACAACATTATAATAAATAAAAAAACCACAAAGCGATCAAATAAAAGAAAAATAAGAGAGTAATAAATCGCAAAAGTATGAATGTTTGTGTGAATGTTTGTATGTAATCGAGTTGCCAGGTTATAAAAATTTATTTTTAATTTTATATGAAAGATTTTATAATTTTAACAAGAACTTCATTTTGTAATCTATTTGAAACGTTTAATTGAATAAAATAATTCTGTAACTTAAAATGTAAATGAAAATATTAATAATATTGTTATACATTTATATTTGTAAATTATTAAACTTTTTATTAATCAAAGTATTCTGGCAACTCAAATAATTTATTAAAATAAATGATATATAATATCATAACAAAATTTCTAAATTTTAAGAAAAAAAATTGTAGAAAAATCTTAAACTAATGTAACTAATTAAAAGTTAAATTCATAATATATAATAAAGATACACAAATACCAAAAATCTTCATGATTCACAACAATGTGAAATGGTATGTTTTTCTTATGTTCTAAAAAATATCATTTGTGAATTTTATATTTATAGATATTGGAAACTGAAGTATACATTGCATTGTACCTGTGAAGTACATCGCAGATTATAAATACGAGTTATATCCTTATTTGGACTATTGCAATTAATATAGAAGTTCTTTCATCTGAGGCGTAACTTTTTTTATAAAAAAGTGTTCAATGTTTACATATTTTTTATTAATTAGTAATATTTCCTTCTGAATACAGAAAAATGGATCAAATCCTGAGATGGAAATTTCCTTCATTCAATATTACAAGAAAAGGATTAAATTTCAATGGAAGTATATGGACTATTAGTCCAAATCAAATATATACTACGTTGATGTTAAACAATATTTGGAAAAATGAATCCATTTTAAAACGAAGGCATCATTTGAATAAAAATTATCTTCCTTTATTATATAAGTTTTCATTGTTTATAGGGTATCAGTTTCACAAAAAATATATTTTTGGAAAACTTGTCAAGAATAACCTCCTTTGGAAAGCGATATTGAATATTTTGGAACTTAAAATGGAAACCACTCTATTCGCTGACGATTCTGCTACCATCGGAAAAACTATATTATTATTGACGAAGTTGTACAAGAATGGTAAATACATTTATATTTAAAGAAAAAAAAATATTAACTAATTACTATTTTTTATTTAACAGAACGCATATCTGTTTGATCACTGGAGGAAAATTTCGTCGTATTTTCAGAAAGTAAACATATAAATTACTACATGAAATGAAAGAAACATTCTTCAAATTTTGCGTGACAAATTCTACGAGAAAACTTTGAAATGTCCAAATAAAGTAAGTCAAAATTCATATTAACATTCTCTGTGGCCTTGATATACAGTATGTCATCGGATCGAGTTAGAAAGAAGGAAAACATTTTTATTTTTTATTTTACGAGAAACATGTATTCTTAATAAAACTTTTTACATGTTTCAATACTGAATATTCAGTTTTAACCTTTTCAAATTTTCTTTTAGTCTCAGACAAAAGTAGTTCGACTTAGAATTTTTCTAATTGTAAGCCCCAAAAAACAAGTTTGCGTTATCATAGAAATTATTGTTAACATGACTTTAACTTTAGTTTCATAAATTTAACAACAAAAATAATATAAACAGTAACTATTCTACTCAATCGATTCACGGTTTGTTGAGCGCATAATTGTAGTCTTCGATGCAATTATTTAACTTCTTTGAATTTCTTCCGCAGAGTTAAAGACGTCACAGCGTCTCTAATTCTCTCCTTTAAATTCTCTACATTCGGTCGAAGATAATTTGCATAAACTATTTGTTTCCAACGGCCCCAAAGATAAACATGAGACCGATTGCCATAGCGTTGAATTAGGTAAAATCGTTGTTTTTTGACAACATTTTCAACGATTACAACAGATTTTCCTAATTCACAGTCAATTAAATAAATAATACCAAATATTTTCAAATAAGTCGACCTATTTTTGTTTTTCTCTGAAACTAAAAGAAAATTTGAAAAGGTTAAATCTGAACTGGTCGTTTTGCCCACTGCTTCTTCGGAAAACGCTCTTTCTTTATGGCAATTCCAATATATTTAAATAATTAAGTGTTATTACCGGTTTGATTCATTCTTTCACATTATTCTTTTTGTTTAGTTATCGTCTTTTGCTAACGTTTTTGGCGGTTTTCCGTTAGCATTTACAGGGAATCCTGAAGACTAATTCGTTCCGCCCAGAAGATTTTTACTACATAGTTTATTGTCATTATTATTTATTGTAATATTTTAATAATATATAACTTTCCTATTTTGTGTATCTAAGTTATAATTATACATCTGTTAAAGAAAACTTATTTTAAATGCTTCAAATTTCTTTCTTTTAATACAATTTTCTTAAAAAAAATATTTCGTATTTATTCGTATTATCGATAAACAAAAAAATCATCTTGGGTCAGTACTGCATAATTTAATTTTCCCGCCCGAGAAAAATGGTGGCATATCGTCGAAACTCAAGTAAGTAAAAATAATGAAATAATCATCATAAGGTAAATTTTAACTTTATTATCTAACAAATATAAAAGTAAAACCTAATTTTAAAATGACATTATTTACACTTGTAATTCATACGTTTTATTATAAAAAATTCTTTTGTAAGCACAGCAGTTCTGAAACGTTTTTATAATAACATAATCAAATCTAACTGATCAAAATTATAGTACAAATAAATGTTTAATAGCGATGTGTCGTTTTAAAAAGTTTTAATTGTTATTTGTAAATTTGTTTTTATAAATGTTGTGTGAAGTAAATTTTGAAGCAAATCGGTTCTCAAACAGTGGAGTTTCATATAACTATAAAATTACACATTTATTCAAGGAGATTTTATTACTACTAGAGTTATATTTCACTTTTAATCAAACACGAAATAAAATTAAATATCGTTAATGAAAAGACTGCAGTATTACAATGAAAAAAAATTAGCTTCCACGGAATAAAATTAGTAGTCATTTTTTAATTATGATACCTATGTTACCGACATTCCGAAAGTTAGTTGACAGTTTCATTTCATACAAATTTTGTTCATATTTTTTCATTGGAATAAAAAAGTAAGTATAAAACTGGGCAAAACTCCAGTATAATGTATTGTAATTAAGAATTGGTTACTTTTAACTGTAAATGTGTGCTATTGTTTCCAAATAATATTTGAATTTTTAAACGGTTAACTGGAAATTTCAACAGAATCTATTTTTTTTAAAATATTTTTGTATATAAAAGACGCGAAATATAATATAATTTTTACAACAGGCTGTATCGCTGTTAGCATTAATTGGTTTTTATGCGACTGTTGTGTCAATACTCGTTAATAAATCGTTTAATAACGAAAGTGACCTTTAATTTACTTACATTGGTTTCTTAAACATCATTTGGTTTGCTTCGCACAATTTCAGTAATGATATACATTACACACAATTTACATATTAATCTGTTAATTATAGACTGGGAGTAGATAAAAATTATTTTTGTTATGTCCATATGTCATAACTTCTGTAAATAGTAATTAATTCATAAAGTCTTGTCTATGGAGCTTGAGTAGAATTTATTTATAGTATTTTCTTAGTATCAATTATAAAAGCAAATAAGAAAATTTAAAGACTCATACGTTTTTTAATAGGAATAATAAAAATAATTTTCTTTTACCGATTCTATTCTTATCACCCTGAACACATTTATTTTTGCTTCTTCCATAAGTTCACTATGCGCTAATACGATCTTTCAATCGCAGTTCACTATCACAAGACGACAAAAAAAAATCAGAACGAGGTGGCACGGGCAAACATTCCCGATCACTCTGCCAAAGCAACATTAGACGAAAAGAATGAAGAATGAAAAATTTAGACTCAAGAACAAAATTTATTATATCTAACCGAATCTAACTTATAAAATATTTATCTACAAACAAAAAAAAATGAAAAAAAAATTACTATTTCTTAATTAAATTATATAAAGCGCACCACTACTTTGTATTCTGTAAAAAAAATTGTATGAGTTATTAATAGTTATTTTTTATACAAGATGATAAAATAATATTCTTCGCGAGTCGATAATTTAATTTTATCGTCGCGTATAAAATTTTATTTTTTTCTATAACAGGTTTTGAAGAAAAAAGAATTAGAAAAATTAAATTATTATTTAAGAACAATTTTAAAATGTCAGTAGTATGCGTTGTTATGGAAATGTACTTCTAATAAACAAAAGTTAAAGTACTTTATCTACCCTTGCAGTTAAAGTACTACTTTATCCACTATTTTGAGTTGATAAAATTGCACTTTAACATCCACTATAGAAAAAAATATATAAATATATACATGTTTCCTCCTTACTATTTTATTTCATCAATATAATTTTATAAAAATAAAAAATTGATAGTCGATGTATGAATATCAGTGTGGAACAGTATATTTAATATAATAAAACTGTTATATAACAGATTTTTTTTCTGTTTCTCCTAATAAAAAAATTAAGTGAGGGTTCATGTTCGATCATACATCCATTATTTATAGAAGAGAAATAATATTTAATATAGAAAAGAAATAACATAAAATTACTGATAATCATACTACTGAAGTGTAACTGATCATCATAAAAGTGCATTGTACATAATAATTTACGGCAAATTTTATTTACATTATTTAAATTTTCATGACATATGACGTTTGTCATAATCAAATAATCATAATGCAAGTCTTGTATTTGCTTAGAGAAATATATAGTAAAATTAGTTTAAAAGTAAAATTACACTACATTCTGTAATGTAAGTATGTCATTTTATATTTTCTTGGCTGTATTTAGATATGTGTTTTCATTTGAGATATAGTTTTTAATTTATTAAGTTAAGTAATCCAAACAAGAATATATTTATAGAAAAGAAATAATATAAAATTACGGATAAGAACACTATTGACAAAAATTACCATAACCAAAATTTCTACATTGTACGGCTAATCGTTTTTGAGTTATACGAAAAAATAATGTATTTTGTTGATTAAAAACTGTTATAGTAACAAAGCATGTAGTAAATATTAGAAACTCTTCTCCAAATTATTAAAATTTGTTCTTCAAAATTATTCATTAAAATGTTTTTTTGTTAAATGCAATAATTTAAAACAAAGTTCAAATATTGATTATATTTATTTTATAAAATTTAAACTTTGATTACTACTATCATAAGGCATGTTTAACTGAAGTTAATTTTTAACAACAATGATAAATCGAGATAGAAAGGTTTACAAACTACAAATTTGATTACAACAACCAAAAAACTTGTAACTACTTCCTCAGATGTAATCATAATAACTTTCATATCAAGCAATTTATGTATTTTGTTGAATATAATCTGTTATAAGAACAAAGTATGTAAGTTTTACAAATGCTTTACCAAATTATTATAGTTTGTTCTTCAAAATGATCTATTTGAAATGTCTTTTCGTTGAATACAATAATCTAAAATAAAACTCGAATTTTGATTACAATACTAAAAATATTACGTAGTTAAAATTATCAAGATTCAACTTTTATTTACAACAGCTAGATAACATGGAATCAAATTTGGTCCACGTTGAAATGCTGTACTCATCTGTCAACATTGTCAATGTCGTATGATTTTCAAAGGCTGTTTAGTGTTTACATAAATGTACATCTTTTTAAAAATAAAACCTGGGTAATTTGTCAAGTGTACATTATTCTATGATAAATTATTTTTATCGAATGAATTCAAATCCTCAGTCTCCTACGTGAGGTCACATATGCCCTCTCCACAATTTTATTATTGTTTTTCTTCGGAATTATCAATTATAAAGCTCTTTCTATAAGTTCATTGTGCGCTAATGCGATCTGTCAATCGTAGTTAACTATCACAACAAGGCGACAAACAAAAAATCAGAACGAGGCGCACGGACAATCATTCCTAATCACTTTAGCAAAGCAACATTAGAAGAAAATTATGAAAATTAAACAATTTAGAACTTAACTAAATTTATTATACTAAACAAAATTAAATACTTATATCTACATACAAACTAAAACTAAAACATATAATTTTTCTTAATTACCTAAACCTAAAACTAAAAACTATCCTACTTCTTCATAAAATTATTTATGAGGTGGTACATTGCCCACCACTGTCTTCTATCCTGTAAGAAATTTTGTATGAGTTATTAAAATTTATAAATATATTAATGCATCTTCCTTACTGTGCTGTTAGTTGCGGTCTGGGGAGCATTCCGGTTCCCGCGATAGCGGCGGTAGCTCCCTCGCCAGCGGCCCCGGCCGGCGTACTTGCCACGGTAACTACCACCTCTACCGCGGGAACTATTTTCTTCTTTCCCCTTCTTCTCCATTTCCGCGTTACCATTATTCTCCACCTCCTTTCCACTGCTTTTATCTTCTGCCGCTTCTATTCTCCGTTTTATGTCCTCCACGTACCTTAATCCTTCCTCCATTTCGCGCTTCAGATCTGTTAATGTTGCTGCCGTAGAAAAATGTAAATTTATTAATATAATTTATAGTATAAAATTATTATTTAATATAGTTACTTACTGTTTTCTTCTGCATCTACCACTTCAATTTCTTTGCGATCCATTTCGATATTTACTTGAGACATTTTTCAATAATTAGCACAAACTAATAAATTTTGTTTGTATCCATGGTAATATATTTCATTTAAATATATCAATGTGAAATTAGTTGCTATTTTATTGATATTATAATAAAAGTTTCGTTTAAGAAATATAATTATTCACAAATAAATTATCACATTAAAATGTCGTTTTTATATAATAAAAAAATGAGGTATCATATTTAAATAAATCTATTATTATTAAAACACTTCTCATATGTAAATACATATTTCATTAAACCTGAATTGTTCAATAATTTCGTGTCATTGATTTATAGAAAAGAAATATCATAAAATTACGGATAATAATACTATTGACAAAAAAATAAATTCTGGAAATCAAACAAGGCACGTCGTATTTAGTCATAAACACATTTATTTAAAAATAGTGACAATCTTTTCCTTCATACCATCTTGGAAGAAATGTTTAACAATTTATTGTACAATAATTATTTTGAATTATGTGTCTGGATTATATTAAACTGTAAGTAACTGCATTTTATACATTCTTTATGCATTTCATCAAATTGAAATGATGAAATTGATTACAACAAAGATTATATTTAAAAAAAAACCATTGTATTTTGTTATGGAACGAGATCATTTTTTAGATGAAAACGTTTACAAAAACAAAGTATCTATCCAATTATTCATTTATCATTGATATTTCAAACTATAAACACTTTCTGAAACCAAATATTAATCGAAATATGCGTTTGATGACATATGCTCTTAGTCGAATATGACTGTGTATGGATTGCATAAAAATTCATATTTTTACTACGAAATAATGGAAAAGAATGTTTGAAAATTGTTGAATATTAATTTAAGGTATGATATAAATATTTTTAAGTACATTTCTAATTTTTATCACTTACAGATGTCATATTAGGCTCAGAGTGTAATCATATGAAATTAAATGAAGCTATTTTTATCATAAATAATGCTATAAAAATAGTAAATATAATATATTCTTTCATATACAACCATAAAGTTTTAAAAAAAGGATTATTTATGCAAAAATTTGCGATGATGAAAGTTGCGAGCAAGGTTTGCAAGTTCCCACAGTTAGTTTTAGTTATTATTCTGTAGTTATAAACATATGTCATTTTAAAATATATTATACCTTTATATTCATTGGATAGTAAATAAAAGTTACTTTATGAACATTATTATTTCACATATTTTACTTATTTTATTTAATTCAAATTTGTCAATCTGACATCTAAAAATTCATTTTCATAAACGAAGTGTACCTATTAAAATGATAAGATATATTTTAAAGAGATTTATTTAGAAACCAAATATATTTAACATTTAAAAATGAGCCTTTAGATTCTCGAAAACTTAAAAGAAAATGGCCGGCTTTGATTGTTGGCTACCCTTTATGTAAATTTTCGGGACCCTAAAGGCCCATTGTTAATTGTTAAGTTATATTTATAATATTTTTATTTAAAAAGAATATTGTGTTCTAATTAAATTTATTAACAAGTGTCTTTGAATTTTAAAATTTACACTTAACACAAGTTTGAACGCATCCAAAATAATGTTGTCAAATTATCTTGTCATTTTGACATTGCTTAAAATATAAGTATTAGACCGTATTATGCATATAAAATCAATAAGACTAGATATTCATTTTGCTGTATTATAATAAAGAGACTTCATTTTATTAATAAATGTAAAGAAGATAGCATTTTATTGTGTATCACAACTTGTACCAAAGAAACTACTACAAGAAACAAAGTATTTGTTTACATATGTGTTATTTCTCTAATTTTACCTTCAATTATAATTGTGTAGAGAAGTCACATTTAAATAAGAATTCTAAAATACAGCACAAGCATTTACAAGCCCAGTTAGAAAAATATCACAAAGTTTCAATAAAATCATTCTACATAAATACGTCTGAAAATTTTCTTGAAATTTTTTTTACATTTTCAAAACATAAGCAAAGAAATTATGTCTGAAACGAGTGCATAAAGTACTATACTTATAGCGAAATTTAAAGCACATTAATAGGGCTGGAAGTGTAAAGAAAAAATGAGTAGAAAGAAGAAATAAAAAAATAAAAACCTTAATAAAAATTTCATACGATAAATAAATTCGCAATAATACTACATATTCTGTAATGAACTCTTTCATTGTAGATGTACATATGTACCATTAGAATTAGATTGATGCAGAGAAGATATGACAATGATTATTATAATGAAAATTTTGTTGATAAGAATTAATGGCTACAATTTTTATAGTAATCAAGCTATGCGTTATGGCTTGGAAACCGAAAGTGAAGCGAGATCAGTATTTCAAGCTTCAACTAATATATGATACATGAAATTGGACTTGTGTTGTAATATTATACAACCAATCATACGTAGCATGTAGTGATGATGGTTTTATGAAAGCAAAAAACGGATTTGAACTTCTGGAAATAAAATGTCCTTATTCCTGTCAAAACAAAATCATTGTAGATTTACAAAATAAAAAGTCAGCTGTAAATGATTTAGAATTCGATGAAAATAGTAACGTTAAAATCAAAAAATTCGACAAATATTACCACTTTTCAAAGCATATACTTCATATTACCGTTTGCCATTTCATTATTCGTAGAAAGAGATGATAAGTTTCTATCTACATTAATTCTAAAGATTCAAGGCTTTTATTTGAAATATTTCATTCAGTTTGTTCTGAATAAGTTTTAATAGACTGCATTAGAGTAACGGTCATTTTGTGGCGCCAAATTCAAACTGAAACCCTAACTCGCCTCCGCGCTCCGCCGATTTATAAGCCCATGTTATTCTTATGTGAATAAAAATATTCTATCTTTAAGTTGCTGGAAAGTATTATGCAAATCTTAACTATGAAACCTTATAAATACTAATCTCTAATGTTTTATCAATCATCTAATGTAATATACACATCCGCCACTTTAACTTAGCGTTTTTAATTTGCTGCACCAAGTAACGACATATGTTACTATTTGAGATACTACTTTCTTTAAAATGAAATTTTTCTTAATTTATTCTTTTATTTGTATTTTTTCTGTAAGGAAAGCAAAGAGTAATGTTTTGAAACATAAAAAATCTCTATGTTATAATTAAGAATCGCCAAAATGCTTTAATATCGTGAATTGAAAATGTACTCCCATAAGAAATGCATGCACTCAGATTTGAATTGGGGTTTTTTATATTTTTAATTTTTTGAAACTTAAAAATATTGATTTTCTCTGATACACACAGAAACAAAGTTTACAAAGACTGGTTTAAACGGTATAGTTAAACCTATAAAAATTATGTTTATATAATATTTAAAAATATAGATTTATTAATACAAAAATATTATTATATAGTAACTAAATTTATAAACAAAGTTATAGTAATTTTTAATACGAGAATACAATAATTTTAAATAAAATAATAATTTATCGATGAGCCAAAAGTCTTGATAGATAATTTATTCAAAAATTTGTTTTATTTATCAAGGCAATCTTAATTCATTTTCTAAAACACCTTAAATTTTATTTAATTAATATTTCGTTAAATATAAATATTTATGAAAGTATTTTAAATTTATAGGATGCCATTTTAATTTTTGAACTACTTATATTCCAATTCTTTCATATCTGGGGGAAAATTTAGTAACTTTTGATTTTAATTTTAATTTAAAATTAAGTTAACTGGGTAAACAATATTAAACGATGTCAATTGACAATGAAAAATTAAAAGAAAAAAGTATGACAGTAAACATAAATAAACCACAAAGGCAATAATATAAAAAAATTATAATGTCGATATCGTAAGTAATATTTTCGGAAATTATTTATCTTTGTATTAGAAAATATTTTTTTTATTTACAGTTCAGCATATAAGTACCGATGTAAATACCCCAACTGCAAAAATAAAAGAAGTGTGAATGTCCGCGGCACACAGAATAAACATTTTTTAATTTTCCTCTTCACGATCAAACAAGCTGTGACGTGTGGATGAAATTTTGTAAAATTAAAGCAGGTACAAATTTATCATATTCTTATCTTTGTGAATATCATTTTGATATTAATTCTTTTTACAACATATCGAAACACTGTTTACTAAAAATGCATTCATTCTGGCTCCCAGACACTTTTAAACTCCGATACAAATGCAGATCTGTCATGTCTCAATGATAGGATAGAGTTTTCCAGAACCAAATTAGGATCTACGAGTAGGTGTAACGTTATACGTCAAATTAATTTAAATCAAATTCCTTCTAATACCGCAGTTTTGGCATGTGATTCTAGAAATAAAAATAGAGTTTTGTGTGTTACAAATTTATCTGGAAAAGAAAGAATATTATATAAATTTTATAGGCAAGAGAAAATAAAAAATATAAAATTGAAGAACAAGCTTTCAAAAATGAATTATGCTAAAAAATATATAAGTAAAATAGTATCTAATCAATTGGTAGAAAATATTGTAAAACGGGTTAATAAAATTCCTTTCATGTTCATTAAATCACAGCTGAAAACATCTCTCCAAACTTTTGCTGAGAGAACATCGCTCCAAAAATTTCGTCGAGAAAACATCACTTCCACAAATGACACCGAGAGAATATCTCTCCAAAACTTTTGTAGAAAGAATATCGCTTCGAGAAATTTCACCGAGAGAATATCTCTTCCACAAATGGCACCGAGAGAACATCTCTCCAATACTTTTGCTAAGAAAACATCATTTCGATAAATTTCACCGAGCGAACATCTTCCATAAATGACACCAAGAGAATATCTCTCCAAAACTTTTGATGAGAGAATATCGCTTCGACAAATGGCACCAAGAGAACATCTTTCATCATATATGTTTATTTTAAATGAATAAATAAATAATAAATATAATGATAACAAATGTATATCTTTTATTTAAAATGAAAATATCCAGTAGTAATAAATGAACAAATGAAAATTGACAGGTGCATTTGACGTTTATGTGTCATATACAAAATTTAATGATCAAGTAGGCTTAGAGTAACTCTACCCCGAAAACATCAGATGGCAGCAGTTCCGTGCTGCACACTTGATCCATTGGGTTACGCTTCTTATTATGTTAATGTTTTGTGGATTCAACTTTTATTTACATCAGCTAGAAAACATGGAATCAAATTTGGTTGACATTGAAATGTCTGTACTCATCTGTTAACATTGTCAATGTCGTATGATTTTCAAAGGCTGTTTAGTTTTTACATATGTACATCGTTTTGAAAATGGAACCGGGGTAATTTGCCAAATGTACATTATTCTATGATAAATGATTTTTATCGAATGAATTCAAATCCTCAAAGTTTCCTACGTGACGTCACAAATCCCCTCTCCAAAACTTTATTATTGTTTTTCTCCGGAATTATCAATAATAGACCGATTTAAAAAAATACGGGTATTTTATTTTTTGTACAGAACCATAAAATGGAAGAAAATAAATCAGGTCATATATCCCATTAAGGTTTACAAACAACACATTTGATTATATCAACTAAAAGACTTGTAGTAACTTCCTCAAATGTAACCAAAATTACTTTCAAGTGAAACAAGTAAAGTACTTTCTTGAATAATAACTGTTTTATTAAGAGGTATGTCGGTAAATATTACAAATTCTTCTTCAAATTATTATAATTTGTTCCCCAAAATTATCCATTCAAAAGGTTTGTTTGTTAAATGAAATAGTCTAAGCCCGGGTTGCACAAAGCTTCATCAATTTTGATTAATGATTAATTTTTTGACAGCAATGTATTTTTAATACGTGGCCATGGTAACAACGTCAAATTAATCAGTGATTTTTTTTATTAGAGGCTGATTAGCCTTTCTGCAACCGGGCATAAGACAAAGAGAAAATTTCGAGTAAGATAATAGAAGAAAATGTAATCAAATTTTATAAAATTTTAATTTTGATTATATCAACCACAAAGCGTATTTTAATTAATCCTTTTTTTAACAAAAATGAACTTGTTATTAAGGTTTACAGACTAAAAATTTGATTATAGCAATGAAAAATTTGTCTGAGGTATACCGTGTTTGTTATTAATTAAAAGCACTTGACAAGGGTTTAGCTTGCAAAAATGATAAAACAGTTCCATGTAGATCGGCTTTTGTTTTCAGAGAAAAGTTGTCAGAAGTATGTTGTGTTTGGTATCATATGAAAGGAGTCGATAAGAGCTGGCTTGCAGAAGTCACAAAATTTTCGATCGGCTTTTGTTTTTTGTGAAAAACTGTCAGAAGTATGCCGTGTTTGGTATCAAATGAAAGTACTCGAGTTGGGCAGCCATATTGAAATAACAAAAATTTGCCAGGTCGATCGGCTTTTGTATTTTTGCAAAATTTGTCAAAAGTATATCGTGTTTGGTATCATATGAAAGGTCTCGTCAAGAGCTGGTGTACAGGAATAAAATTAGCCGTTAACTGTAAATACTTCATTGATGCCGGAGGCCTAGTGAAGCTCAGCGTAGCTGAGCCTTCGCTAGTCCTATATACTAAACGATTACATTCACTGTTTTTAATATATCTTACTCTCTATAGATTCATCACGACAAACGATTAATTTTTATAAATAGCTACAGTTTGAACCAGCTAAGGGATTGTTGTAATTTTTTTTTAAATTGTAGGGTATAATATGAACTGCGATCCTTTTGGGATCTCGTGTTTTTACTGTGAGTGGTTTTCAAGTAAAAATATAAAAACTGTGCAAAATTGGTACCTTGAAACAATGGATCCCAGAGGCCATGTCTAACTTTAAGAAGAATCACGCCGTCATCCGTCACTTTTGACAATCTGTCTATGAACTTCAAATGATTATATCTTTTAATAGAACATTGATATTAAAGATTTGAAAACAGTATCATAAATAATAGTCCTGAGCAAAGGTTTTACCATTATTTTAAGTTTGTAACACAACACATTTAATTATTTTAAATTATGACGTTTCGAAGACAAAAAAATGTGTCATGTCGATCTGTATTTGTTTTTCGTAAAAAGTAGGTCGTCCTTAAATTTTAAGAAAACCACACAATGTGGACTGGTGTGCACGAATGACAAAAATGTTCTACGTAGATTCGAATTTGTTCTTTGTAAAATGTTGTCAGAAAAATGTCGTGTTTGGAAAAAGTTGTGAGAAGTATGTGGTGTTTAGTATCAAATGAAAAGCTCGATAAGGGCTAGCGTGTAGAATTAACAAAAATGATCAATATTGACCGGCTTTTGTTTTTTGCAAAACTTTTTCAAAGGTTCGTCAAGGTTGGTCTCAAATGAAAGGTCTCGTTGAGGGCTAGCCAGCAGAATTGACAAAAATGTTCCATTTCTATCGGCTTTTGTTTTCTACAAAAAGTTCTCAAATGTATATCGAATTTGGTCTCAAATGAAACGTCTCGTTGAGGGTTAGCGCGCAGAGTTGACAAAAATCTGCTATATCGATCGGTTTTTGTTTTTTTGCAAAAAAATGTCAGAAATGTGTGGTATTTGGTATCAAATGAAAGGTTTCGATAAGATCTGGTGTGTAGAATTAACAAAAATGATTAATGTTGATCGGCTTTTGTTTTTTGCATAAAGTTTTTAGAATTATGTCGAGTTTGGTCTCAAATGAAAGGTCTCGTTGAGGGCTAGCGTGCAGAATTGACAAATATGTTCCATTCTGATCGGCTTTTCTTTTCTGCAGAAAGATCTCAAAGGTATGTAGAGTTTGATCTCAAATTAAACGTCTTGTTGAGGGCTAGCGTGCAGAATTGGTGTATGGTGTTTGCTTGGGTGTTTGGTATCAAATGAAAGGTTTCAATGAGGGCTGGTATACAGAATTAACGAAAATGGTCAATGTCGATCGGCTTTTGTTTTTTGCAAAAGGCTGTCACAAGTATATAGTGTTTGGTATCAAATGAAAAGTCTGGGTGTGGCTAGCGTTCAGATATGATAAAAATGTTTCATGTCGATCGACTTTTGTTTTATGCAGAAAGTTCTCAGAAGTATGTCGTGTTTGGTATCAAATGTGAGGTCTCGGTGAGGACTGGGCTACATAAATGATAAAAATATATTAGAAGTATATCGTGTTTGCAATCTAATGAAAGGTCTCGGTGGGGCCTGACGTGCAAATATGAAATAATTGTTTCATGTCGATCGGCATTTGTTTTTTGTACTAAAAGCGGAGCTCTAGGGAATGCTCGGCGTAGCCGAGAATTCGCTAGTCCTATATACTAAAAGGCATGTGTCCTAATCTATATTTATTTTCATTATGACGATCCCCAAATTTTCGGACAAACCTACAGCCTTAACCATTTATGAAATTGTTATTTTTAATAATATTAAGTTGTAGAGAATGATGCGTAGGTGTGCCTTTTGGGTGTTTCATATTTTTACGTCGAGCAGTTTTTGCGTAAATTAATAATAATAATAAAAATAATAATACTACTTTATTTGATGTAAAGATATAACTTTATACAAATAGATTGGTAACATTATTGTATAGACACATTTTATATATTTATAATGAAAGATCTAATTTTCAAAGACGCTTGAATGTAAAGAAAGACATCGTAAATCTTGTCCTTGGTTGGGTACCCCAGTAGTGCCTTCATTGTTTCTTTTTCGGAGTTGGCTTGTTTGGTGTGTTTTGTGATGTACTGCTTTTGGAGACTGGTATAGATAGGACATCGGAATAGGAAATGATATATATATTATTTTCTTTAAGGAGATTACATATGTCACAAATTGTTTCGTTATTAAATTTGTGGGAGAATCCGTCTTGATATAGGGACGTGTTGTTTGGGTTGGATGTTCTTAGCTGGCCAATTATCTTTAGGATGTTATGAAGAATAGGAAATGTAAAGTAGTTGAAGCAAATATTGTAGTATTGGAATAGATGATTGTAGGATAAGGTAAGGATTCTCTGGGTATCTTCATTGTATAACATCTCTCTGTATGCAACTACTATATTATGCTTCTCCTCTTTTACTGTTAAGCAACTCTGTTTTTCAAATATCCAGTGAAAATTAATTTTTTGAAGAATAACTTCGAGGTTCCTTACCCAATTATTTTTTATATGTCTCTCATGTGTAAGTAAAGAATTATCCTTTTTGTTCAGTTTTAGTAATTGATCGTAGCAAATTTTAGGATATCTTTCATTTGGCATAAATACAATTTTATGCCACCAGTTTATTAATTTTTCTACTATTACGACTTCAGCGTTACTTTGTCCCACCTCTCTTCTGATAATGTATTTCGGAGTAGATTTTTGCCAAGATAGTATTGTTTTAAAATATTGTACTATCCCTTTTTCTATGCTGTTGGCTTGTGATGGACCCCACACTTCTGCACCAAATAAGAGAGATGGTATAATTATGGAGGAAAATAATTTAATTTTTGTGTTCCAGCTATTAATTTTGGCTTTAGACATGGTATTTTTAATTGTGCCCGTTATTCTAGTAGTCTTACTAATGAAATCTTTTGTATTTTCATTAAATGTTCCCCCTCTTGTAAATGTTATTCCCAGGTATTTGTAACTGTTTGTAAATTTGATTTCTTGATTTTGACAAGTGTGTATCATTCTTCGGCGAGGTGGTCTGCCTTTGTGGAAATGCAATATTTTGGTTTTATTTGGATTTATTTTTAGACGAAGATTATTACAGTACGTGGATAAAGCGTTTAATTTTCTTTGCAAGTCTGGAATTGAATATGCAAATATTACAAAATCATCTGCGTATTGTAGAGATAAAATGTCAATGGATGGAGTAATGAAATACTCGTATCCTTCTAAATGAAGTTCTCTAAAAAATATTTCCAAATCTGACACATATAGGGCAAATAGCAGAGGGCTAGTGCATTCTCCTTGTAATACTCCTTTCGTAATTGTTATCTTCTTCGATAATTTATTATTTACCATGATTTGTACTGCAGCGTCTTTATAAATATTGCTCAATGTCCTTGTTATTTTTCCACTTATACCTGAGTAATAGGTTTTTTTCCAAAGTAGATCATGTAGTACTGTATCGAATGCTTGTTGAAAATCTATAAATATGGCATATACTCCTTTATTTTTTGTAAGCAACGAGGTTTGTACTATACTATTTAAAACAAATATGTTATCCACACATGATCTATTTTTCCGGAACCCAGATTGTGCTTCAGGTAATATTGAATGACTTTCTATCCAGCACTGCATTCTATGGTTTATAATGTATGTGAATACTTTCAGAATTGTGTTTATAATAGCGATTGCTCTATAGTTGTTCGTATCTAGATGGTCATCTTTTTTGTGGATAAGAGTTAATTTAATTGTTTTTAATGAAGGGGGGACATCTTCCTGGTTTAGAAAACTGTTTAGTAGATTTTTAAGATGGATTTTTCCCACAGTAGGAAGATTTTTTAATTGTTCATATACTATTCCATCGAGTCCCGGACTTTTATTATTTTTTACATGTTTGAGAGCAAAGTTGAGTTCTCCTAATGTAATGTCTACATCTAAGTACGGATGAAATGTATCTTAATATTGGTGGTTGCAGACTACCTTTGAGTTGTACCTGTTTTGAAAATAATTCTCCCATTCTTGCAAAGGTATGGGGTTTGAGGTTTTATTTGAAGAAATAAATGATCTTATTGTTTTCCAAAACTCTTTTTGGTCGACGATATTTTCCATTTTTTCTTTAGTATTTTGTTTATTTATTTTCTTTTGCAAATTAATATATTTTTTGTATTGTAATTTTGACTGGAGATATATTTGTAGATCTTCATTATTAAACTGCCCCTTTTTTAGTTTTTTATAATTTTTTCTTATATTTTTTTTAAGTTTAACACATTCTTGATTGTACCAATTTTTATTAGTTTGATGCCTATTGTCGTTGATTTTAATTGTTTTTATTATTCCCATATTTTTTGAAACTGCTATTATTTTGTCAATAAAATTTTTATATTGGTCATTAGTACGTTCTGAATCCACATTAAAGTCATTCCAGATTAATTGGATTTCTGCCTGATATAGTTCCGCTGCTGATTCTTTCCATTTTGTTATGCTACTGTTTTTTATGTTATTTGTGGGGACTCTCGTGCTGTTATTTTCATCTATATTTTGAATTTTTAGTGAGCAAATTAAATGATCAGAAAGGAAAATATCTTCAATAATACTAAAATCTAAAATCAGTTGAATTGCAGTAATATTGATCCACATGAGGTCTATTGTACTTTTGCCTCTTGGACCTATGTATGTGTAGTTGGCAGGAGTGTCACTTAAAGATCTTCCATTTAGTACAATTAGACTTTCGGCATCACAGGTGTCCAGAAGATCTTTTCCTTTTTTATTTATTACTTTATTTTTGGTTGTTCTGCTAGCACTGAGATTGGTAGCAGAAAAGAAGTATTTTCTAGTTGATTTTTCTCGCCAATTCTTGCATTAAAATCTCCATATATAATTAAAGCAAAATCTGGGTGTAATGAGGTTATATTCTGCAAGTTTTCTAGGAACAGTTCTAACAATATGGTGTGTTCATAAGAATGTGAAAAATAACATACTGCAATTATTAACTTCTGTATTTTGTTATTTATTTTTAGAAATAATCAATGAGGTTCTTTATTTATAATTTCTACTGTATGTAATGACAGATTCGAAAATATTATTATTCCTCCAATAGCCCTTCCTGTGCTAGCTTCTTTAATGGCTTGTTGTTGGTAAACAGAATACTCTTCTAGAAATGGAGGGTTTTCATTTAAATTGAAATTAGTCCATGTTTCAACAAGACAGATTAATTTATGCTTTAGAATAATTTTTTCTTCTTCTTTGTTAATTTTAAATATATTTTTAAAACCTTGGATGTTCCAAAATAAGATTTGGTTTGTAAGTATTTCTGGATAAGTTATTTTTGAATTTAGTTTTTTGAGATTGACTGAGTACGTTGTCTTGTTTGTATTAGCTTATCGAGAGGACCTGATTTTACAATAATGTTTTTGCTCTTTGTCTTATTTCTCTTTTCCCTGATTATTAGTGTGTCATAATTTTCTCTGTGCTTATTATGATGACGGTCTTGCGAGTTTTTTGCCTCTTGGTTATTAACATCATCTGTTGTACTAGTTTGTACTCCTGGAGTTTTTAGTTCATTTATTTGTACTAAATGTTGGGAGTCAATTATCTCATTGTCATCATCAACTGATACGTCATCTTCATTTGTTTGAGGATAATTTAATGCGGTTAAAGAGACGGATCGTCTTCTTTCTTCCAGAGGGTACTCGTTGATGATATTAAGATTTTTATTGTTAAGAGTAGTATCATATTCAAAGTCTGTTGCAGTATATTTTGTGCCATTAACATAAAGAATATTTTGTATCAGTGTTGCTTTCATATCTTTCTTTTTTGCTTGTATGAGGTGTGGTTTTAAAATTTTCCTCTCTTGTAGTACTTTGTGTGTGAAGTCTTCATCTATGTAAATTTGTAGCTGTTTTAATTTTTTTGCTTTATGTAAAATTTCTTTTTTATACTTTTTTGAATAAAATTCTATTATTACTGGTCTAATTTTATTACTGAGTTTTTTGCCAATTCTTTTTATTTGTTCTATGTTGTTCATTGTAATGTGTCTCAGGTTTAAGTTATCATTGATTAATTTGATTATTATGTGATCTAAATTTTCATGTTGGTCTTCTTTTATTTCGAATATTAAGTTTTTTTCTTTCGCTTTCCTTTCTAAAAATTCAATTTGCTTTTCTTGTTCCAAAATCTTTTGTTCTAATTGTTCAAATTTATTTTTATTGTCTTCAGTTATGAGTGATAAGGTGTTATTTATATGTGTTAACGATAATTGCATGTTTTCCATGGTGGAATTCATGGGTTTTAATAAATTTCTTATCTCTTCAAGTGTAGCCATAATTTTTATTTTCAATATCGTTGGCAACACTGATTTTTAAGCAAGGTCTAGCTTAGCGCGTGAGAATTTACTGGTTTGAAACTGAGTTGTCACTGACCTTGAAAATTTTTAATTCACTTTTAGCTTACTTTGTATTATTTATTTAAATTAATTTATTTATTGTTCTGTTTTTGTATATTGAAAGGATCACCTGTTTGTAGAAATTCTTATTTTAAAAGAATATTTACCTTATTTTTTTGCACAAAATTGTAATTAAGTTTTTCACTATGACTTTACACTATGAACGCAATGTTACCAACGCGTAAATTAATAAAAACCACACACTTTTTTAATTTTGAAACAATCTTGAAACTAAAGATCCTAGTAGCCATGTCTAAATTTAAAAAGAATCACGCAGTAATCTGTCACTTTTGGCAAACAGTCTTTGAACTTTAAACGATTGTATTTTCAAATCGAACATTGATATTAGAGAAATGATTACAGTATCATGTATAATAGTCTTAAGGAAAGGTGTTACAATTAATTTAAGTTTAAAACATAACGTATTTAATTAATACAAATTTTGACGTTTCTATTGTCAAAAGTCAAGGTTGCCAAATGTGTGATGAAGTAACTAAATTTAAACCAAATATTCCTAAACTAACTTTACTGAAGACGGTGGCAGTTGTATTAGGGTTGACAATATTAATTTATAAATTTAAAAATTAACTAGTATTTTTTAATACAAACAGTGTTGCCAAATTATGAAGTAGGTAACAAAATAAAAATCAAATATTTCTAAATAAAATAAATTGAACACTTTGCTGTGATATCAAAAGAAAGAAAACCATAAGGGCCGGTTTTAAAATGACAAAAAAATGTGTCATGTCGATCTGCATTTGTTTTGCGCAAAAAGTTGTTAAAAGTATATTGTCCTTGGGTTTTAATGAAACGACAAAATGTGGACTGGTGTGCACAAATGACAAAAATATTCTACGTTGATTAGAATTTGTTTTTTACAAAATGTTGTCAGAAATATGTTGTGTTCGGAAAAAGTTGTGAGAAGTATGTGGTGTTTAGTATCAAATGAAAAGGCTCGATAAGGGCTGGCGTGTAGAATTAACAAAAATGATCAGTGTTGATCGGCTTTTGCTTTTGCAAAACTTTCTCAAAGGTACGTCGAGTTTGGTCTCAAATGAAAAGTCTCGTTTAGGGCTAGCGAACAGAATTGACAAAAATGTTCCTTTCCGATCGGCTTTTGTTTTTTGCAAAAAGTTCTCAAAGGTATGTCGAGTTTGGTCTCAAATGAAACGTCTCGTTGAGGGCTAGCGTGCAGAGTTGACAAAAATGTGCTATGTCGATCGGTTTTTGTTTTTTTGCAAAAAGATGTCAGAAGTGTGTGGTGTTTGGCATCAAATTAAAGGTTTCGATAAGGGCTAGTGTGCAGAATTAACAAAAATGGTTAATATTGATCGGCTTTTGTTTTTTGCAAAAAGTTTTTGGAAAAATGACGAGCTTAGTATCAAATGAAAGGTCTCGTTGAGGACTGGCGTTCAGAGTTGCAAAAATGTTGCATTCCTTTCGGGTTTTGTTTTCTGTAAGTATTTCTCAAAATTATGACAAATTTGGTCGCAAACGTAGATTAGAATTCGTTTTTTGCAAAATGTTGTCAGAAATATGTTGTGTTTGGTATCGAATGAAAAGTCTCGGTGAGGACTGGTGTGCAAAAAAGAAAATTTTCCATGTTGATCGGCTTTTGTTTTATGCAAAAAGTTAATAGACGTATGTCGTGTTTGCTATCTAATGAAAGGTCTCGTTAAGGGCTGACATGCAAAATTGACAAAAATGTTTCATGTCGATCAGCTTCTGTTTTTTTCAGGAAGTTGTCAAAGGTATCTCGTGTGTAGTATTAAAAGAAATTTCTCGATGAGGACTGGCGAGCAGAATTGACAAAAATGATCTATGCCAATCGGCTTTTGTTTTTTGCAAAAAATTGTCCGAAATATGTCGTATTTGGTATCAAATGAAAGGTCTCGGCGAGGGTTTGCCTAGAGAATTGACAAAAATGATCTATATCGATTGGTTTTTGTTTTCTGAAAAAAGTTGTATAAAGTATATCATGTTTGGTCTCAAATAAAAGGTCTTGTTGAGGGCTCGCGTGCAGAACTGACGAAAATGGTCTATGTTGGTCGGCTTTTATTTTCTGCAAAAAGCTGTAAGAAGTATACCGTGCTTGGAATCAAATAAAAGGACTCGATGAGGGCTGGCGAACAGATATGTCAGAAATGTTCAATGACGATCGGCTTTTGTTTTCTACAGAAATTTGTCAGAAGTATATCGTGTTTGGTGTCAAATGAAAGATCTCGTTGATGGCTAATGTTCAGAATTAACAAAAATGTTTCATGTTGATCGGCTTTTCTTTTTTTGCAAAAAGTTGTCAGAAGTATATCATGTTTGGTATAAAATGAAAGATCTCAATGAGAGCTGACATGTTAAAATTTGTAAGAAATATGTCATGTTTGGTATCAAATTGAATATTTTTATGAGGGCTGATGTACAGAAGTGACAAAAAATTGCCAAGTTGATCTACAATGGTTTTTTTTTACAATTACTTGCCGGAAGTACACTGTATTTGATATTAAATGAAAGCATTCAACAAAACTTATCTTGCAGATATAAAATTAGGTATCAAATCTTAAAATTTCACGGACGCCGGGGTCTTAGGGAATGCTCAGCGTAGCTGAGCATTCGCTAGTCATATACTATTTTCGTTGAATAACTTTATAATACCTTTGATGACGTTCGTCGTGAAAATCCCATGTACAAATTTGCTAAAATTATAGGAACTCCAAATTATAATATTTTGAAATTTAAAATTTCCTGCTCATCCCGACATACAACCAAGATAACACTTATAAACGCATGAACATATGATTTTTTTCTAAAAAAAAAATTCAAACTTGAATGTTCATACTATACATTTTATTATTCAATTTTAATTAATTTATAATTTTATATTTTAAAATATAATTTATATCATTTTAACAAAATTATGCGCACGCATATTTTCGTTTACATCATGATTTGTAACATTAGGTCCTGTGTTTGAATTGCTAGTTCTTCTGCAAATTGTATATTGTTTGAATGGTTGCAATATTTTCTTTAGACTTTGCGACGATCACTGGGGCCGCTGCTATTGTTCTCGGTCCGTGATGTCGTGGTTCTCCTACAGGATGTCGGGTTCTTCTCGGGCGCCAATCTGCGGATCCTGTGAGAGAAGTGACGTGTGCCACGGGAGCTCTAGGTCGGTCGGGCCAAGGTTTATCACAGACAGACAAAAGTAAGTTAAATATTTTATTGTACTAAAAATTACTACACCTAGTTGTACTGAGCCGTAGAAAGTAAGAAAAATGACAAACTAACCGCGGTTCTACCCAGCCGTCGACGGATTCGATTCGGTGCGGTACGGTACGGGTGCGGTCTGCTACTCTTCTCGGTTAGCTGTTAGACGTTATAGTAGTCGTAGACTGAAGAATACGGCCCCGGCGGTCGTATTTATACCCGAAATTTAATTAAACTTGCAGCTACTGATTTTAAAATGAGAAAGACTGACTTTTTGTATTGTTGTTTTCGTTCAATAAATTGAATTTTATTTTAAGAAATCGCGAAATCAATTCCCTTAGCGTTACAGAGTTTTGTATATGATTTAATCTGATTTACATATTTTTTAAAAATGTAGGATGGGATTTCGATCTCGGGACCCGTTGTGTCCACGGTTGGCGGAACTGCGGCCATGCGCACGCGCTGGCTCAGCTGACATGTGTTTTATTGTGAAAACTTTGAAAACTGTAAAAATAACAAGAAAAGCTAGGAAAAGTAAGAGCGGTAAGTGTTAACAAGTTTTTATTATTGTTTCCTTCAGTGCTGTGGTTGTAGGTGAGACATTTGTGAAAGTTTTGTCCCACGTGGTCTTGAGGTTATGTTCCATGCCATGTGCTTTCGCCAAAGTATTTTTCGGCGGTTCTTTGGCAATCCGGCAGACTGTTGGAGATGTCGTACCGTTTCATGAAGGTGTTTGCAGCGGTCGGCGGCTACTGGTTCGGACGGTGGGTTCGCTCTAACCTGATGTACGGTTCGGACCTCGTTTAGTTATTCTAAATAGTACAGATGTAAATGCTCGGCAGTATGTTTATATGCAAATTCCAAAATATTATGTATTTGTTAATAACGCTTGAAAGGCTAGGCAACGCGAGTCAAAACCACCAATAGGCCGAATTATTTCCGTCAGTCCCAGAGATATAGAAAGGTTCCATCTACGTTTAATATTAGTACACGCGAAAGGGGCCACAAGTTTCGAAGACTTGCGTACCGTAGATGGTAAGTTGTATAACACATACCAAGAAGCTGCCCGCGCATTAGGTCTTTTAGCAAATGATAAAGAATGCGAAAATTGTTTAGGTGAGGCAATGATAAATAAATTTCCGAGACAATTAAGAGAATTATTTGCATATTTAATTTGTTTCCACACGTCCACCAATGCCGTAGCTTTGTGGGAAAAATTTAAATAGTATTTGATAGAGGATTATTTATTGCACAATTCCGAAAAAGTAGCGCAAAATAAATGTTTAAGAAGTTTGATATGGTAACACTGTTTATGAAGTGCGTTGACGCGAATTTTTAATCTGCAAATTTTTTTCTATATTTACTTGAGATCTAGTGAAAAATAATTTACAAAACTAAGATCGAGGAGCTTTAGTGGCACTAGTGTTTAAGAGAAGAGAATTACACACAACGTAAGAAACACAGAGTAGAAAAAATCACACATATTGGGCGCACAAGGTCAGTGATCCATACTTATCTTAAGTCAAGTTAATTAATTCGTGTGCGCTGCTCCGACGTGTTTCTCTTCACTGACACAGTGTTCCCAACCATAGCAAAAATAAAATTTATTTATTTATAAACATGGCTTCTATTGAAGAAATAAAACATTTATTGACACCTCTGTTGACACTTATCAACAATAACATTGAGAAATTACAAAAATCAATGGATAAATTTAACAACTCAACTAAAGAGAACGAAGCACGCTATGAAAAAATTATGATCAACTTAAAAGAAAAAGACAATCAGATAGAGATCTTAGAACGTAAAGTGAGAGAAAGAAATATTTTGTTTTTTGGGATAAATGAAGAACGGGATGAGATACTTGAAGAAAAAGTATTACACCTCCTCCATAATAAGCTAAACCTAAAAAACATCACGGCAAATAACTTCGAGCTCGTCAAACGATTAGGTAAATTCAAGGCAAATAACACTAGACCCATTATTATTGAACTAAATTCAAAGAAAACTAAAAAAGAAATACTAGGCAAAGCAAAATTACTTAAGGGCACAAAAATATATGTTAAGGAGGACTTCACGCCAAAAACAGTACAAGAGCGAAAAGTACTAAAACCATTCATGATTAAAGCTAATAAAGAGGGTCATAAAGTAACACTTTATCACAACACACTGTCCATTAATGACGTGGCATATAAAACTACAGATTTCGAAGACCCAATTGAAGAAGAGCCAATATATTCAATATCTAGAAGATTATCTGTATCTCTCAACGACTTAGATAATATCCAGTGTGATAACTCGGAATCTGAAGAGGAAGAAAATAATACAGACAAAGAAAAATATGAACCTCCAGCAGAGTCAACAAAAGTTACATTTACAAAACACACCCAAAATAACCCAAAAAACAAGAACAAAATAACACAAACAAACGATACACCAAATACACAATACAAAAAAAATTAATTAACCGATCAATTAAAAAAAGCGGCCCTTTAGACAAACACATCCAAACAAGATCAATATCAAAAAACTCGCAAACAAAAAACTAACAGTCATGAATAATAACAAAATTATGTTTTGGAACATACAGGGTTTTCATAACATCTATAAACTCACAGTACAAGAACAACAAATATTACTACATCATGAAGTTATATGTCTGTCTGAAACTTGGGTACACAAACAATTAGAAAAATGTCCACCATTTTTAGCAAATTTCGAAATGTACGAGCAACCCGCAGTTAAACAACATAGCACAGGAAGAGCTATAGGCGGATTGATAATATTTTCAAAAATAAATTCCTTTAAAGTAGCAATAATCGAACAAGAAGTTCACTGGATTTATCTGAGCATTACAACCAAAACACGAAACTTTATCTTATGTTCTGTGTACTTCTCACCTGCTTACGATTACTCAACTCTCCTAGAACTTTTTTCTGAAAGCCTAAACAATATAACGCAAACATACCCGCAACATTCCTTAATTATCGGTGGTGACTTTAATGCCAGAATAGGCAATCTGAATGATTGCCACAACATAATATTAAACAACTCAAATCTAAATGCGTTAAGAAGCACCCACGACATTATGGCCAACAAAAAAGGAAAGGATCTAAACAGAATCATGGAAGAATCCAATTTATTTGTTTTAAACGGCAGAACCTCTAGTGACACACCAGTAAAGTTCACGTACGTTGGGCCAAGTGGCAGAAGCACAATAGACTTAATATGGGCAGACATAAGTGCCATACAGATTATTACAGACTTAAAAATAGAAGACATAATAATATCAGACCACATGATATGTTCTTTAGAAATAAAAAACCTAAACGAAATTACAAACCAAAAAGTGCCGAAAGCAATTAAACACCTAACAAAAGTACAATGGGATAACACGAAAACAGAAAAATATAAAGAAGAACTAAACAAGATCACAATACAGGAAGACACTATAGTTAAGTACGAATCCATAATTAAACATATGGGGACAGCCTCTTATAGTGCAGGTCTAACTAAAGAAATAAAAATACTCAATGCAAGCCCAATAAACAAAACACCCTAGTATGACGGCACATGCGCAAACTTAAAGAAACACGCCAGAAAATGTCTAAGAGAGTGAAAAAAGCAAATTTCAACAAAGAAAGCATCTCTGCATATGTAATGGCAAAGAAAAGCTACAAGCAGTACATCGCTAAGCATAAGCAAACTTTTAAGCAAAACCTACAAATGAAATTACAGACAGTAAGCGATCAAACTGAGTTTTGGAAAGCCATAAAAGCTCTCAACCCCACATCTCACAAAGAAAACCCAGTAAAGTTAGAATCTTGGACTTCTTACTACAAAAAATGGTTCGGTGACAAAATTTTAAACGAAAGGCAATTCATAGATGTCCGCCACCCGTACTTAGATACCTCAATTACAATTCACGAACTAAAATACGCACTAAGCAAACTAAGAACCCACAAAAGCGCAGGAATCAACGGAATTGTAAACGAGCAACTAAAGCATTTACCTCACAAGTGGAAACTATACCTATGTGATTTACTGAACGAATTCATTAATAAAGAAAATATACCCACGGAACTGAAAAAAAGGAAAGTAATTTTAATCCACAAAAAAGGGGATCGCTCTGACATCAACAACTACAGAGGTATCGCTCTACTTAATTCGATCACAAAACTTTTTACCTTTATTTTAAATAACAGATTGCAAATATGGGTAGAAAGCCATAATATACTTCCCGAAGCGCAATCTGGATTCAGGAAAAAAAGATCTTGTATTGACAATCTTTTCGTGCTCAACACCATCATTCAAACATCGTTTTTGAAGAGCCAAAAGGGGGTATATGCAATATTTATAGACTTCTCCAAAGCTTTCGATTCAGTACCTCACAATCTATTGTGGAATAAAATATTTCACTTAGGCGTGAGTGGGAAAATCGTCAGAACTTTGAACAACATTTATAACGAGGCTACAATAAGGATAGAAGTAAACAATAATATCACGGAAGAAATACAAGTAAACAAAGGGGTTTTACAAGGAGAATGCACCAGCCCTCTACTATTCGCCCTTTATATACAAGATTTAGAAAAATATTTCAAAAATAAAAACCTAGAAGGATATTTCGTTAACCAGGATACGGACATTATAACACTTCAATATGCTGATGACATTGTCTTATTCGCAAACTCACCAGTAGATATACATCGTAAACTCTTAGCTCTGACTGAATTCTGTAATGAAGTTCAATTGACAGTAAACAACGATAAAACAAAAATTTTGCATTTCCACAAGGGTAGGCCACCAAAAAGATTGCTAAAGTACACATGCCAGGGTAAAGAAATAAAATTTGCGAAAAAATATACGTACTTGGGAGTTACTTTTAGCCCTTCTGGATCATTTAATGAAAATACCAAACTATTCATATCCAACGCCAATAACATCTCAGGTACAATAAAGCAGACAATGGCCAAAGGCAAAATACACTGCTGACAGACAATAATAAAACTATATAACTCTACTTCGCTTCCTTCGCTCACATATGGAGCAGAAATATGGGGACCGTCACAATGTGAAGGAATTGAAAAAGGACAGCTACAATTTTTTTAAAATATTGAATCTTGGCAGAGAACTACTCCAGGATATATAGTTAGAAGAGAAACTGGACAACAAAAAGTAGAACTAACCATTTTAAAGAAAATGTTACACCTGTGGTACAGAATATTGCTTATGCCGGACACTAGGTATGTGAAAATTTGCTATGAAACCTTGAGACAAAAAAAGATAAACAGCTCACGATTAAATGAGACTCAACAAAACATGAACTGGACGACACAATTAGAAAATATGCTAAAAAAAGCGAATTATGCATGGATTTGGAACAAGCAAAACAGTATGACACTAGAAGAAGAAACGAAAAACATATTATTGGCTTACAATGAGACACTCCGTACAGCAAATACAAGACTCGTATACATTTACCAGGACGGAGTCTGCCATAAACTAAACCACGAGGAAATATGCTCTATATGTAACATGTATGAAGCGAACAACTTAGAACATTTCCTACTCCGTTGTCCCATTCTTTCCCCAATTAGAAACGAATTTCTCCACAGGTACCTATCCACCCAAACCCAGAACATCAGAGCACTACTGGCAGACCCTAGCAAGGATAAAATGTACGCCATCCAGAACTACGTCGTCAACGCCCTAAAATTACGCGCCTTTGCTATGAATCCATAAAAATTATATAACCCTCATATTATGTACATATTTTCCCAAATGAACAAAAATTTAATGGATTACCACTTCTTTGTTATAGAAATGTATTTTTCTGCAGAACAAATAAATATATTATTATTATTATTATTAAATGTTTAAGAAAAATTCAAGAAAAATTAGAAAAACATAGATTCACATTAAGCGATTTCGGTTTACCGCTGCCAGATGACGTAGATGAAAATGAAACCGATTTGATTGATGCTGCAGCAAAAAATTAAAGGGAGAAAAAATGTAGCGTTGTTTAATAATGACCAAAGAAAAATTTTAGATTTAATTTTAAATGCCGTATCAGATAGTAATAGCAAAAATAGATATTTCTTTGTAGACGGTCCTGGTGGTACAGGAAAGACATTTTTATATAATACCCTCATCAGTATTTTAAGAGGTCAAAATATTAAGGTAATAGCCGTGGCGTGGACAGGAATAGCGGCTACTTTATTAAAAGGTGGACAAACTGTACATTCGATTTTCAAGTTACCAGTACCTGTAAATGACGGCTGCGTATGTAAAGTTATAGCGAATAGTAATGCAGACAAACTAATAAAAGATGCAAGTGTAATCATCTGTGACGAAGTAACAATGATACCGAAACACGCGTTAAATGCAATAGATTTACTTTTAAAAGATTTAATGAACAATATAGTACCATTTGGCGGGAAAGTTATAGCATTAGGTGGTGATTTCAGACAATGTTTACCGGTAGTAAATTATACAAATCATCGTACCACAATAATAGAAACTTGTGTAATAACAAGTCACTTATGGCAACTCTTTCAAAAAATTTCTTTAAAACAAAACATGCGTGTAAATAGGGACGAAAAAGAATTTTCTGAGTATTTACTAAAAATCGGCAATGGTTTAACTGAAGTTGTCAAAATTCCTGCACACTGTGTATCACAAACGTCATTAGCTAATGATTTTTTTTTTAATATTATTAAGTTTCGGCATCGACTGCTATGATCATTAGCCTTTCTAGTACTATTACTTGTTATTATTTATATGTAGATCAGCACTACACATTAAAAACCCGTTTATTGCCCGACGGCAGGTAAGTACTATTATTATCTATAGGACGACACTACACATTAAAAACCCGTTTATTGCCCGTCGGCAGTCAAGTCTGATAAAAAGTAGGGACGTCACATTTAAAATAATAAATAATATTTGATTAAAATAATATAGACGTGGCACAGTTAAAATGGACAAATATTAATAAATAACACAGAAAAATAAATAAATAAATTAGATTCTATCATATAGATTGACAGCCTTTGAAAACTTTAAAACATTCTTCATATGCGTGTGGTATGTCAAGAGATCAGCTATGTCATGACTAATGTCAAATAGCTGTCTCAGTGGGTCATACTGTGGACAGTCGATAAGAATGTGACGTACTGTGACAGTAACGCCACATCTGTCGCACAGGGGGGCAGGACTTCGACTAAGTCGATAGCCGTGTGTCAGACTTGTATGACCCAATCTGAGACGGTTGATCTTGACTAGATCTCTTCTCGACAGATCGCGCGGTAGGACAATCGGCATAACAGACGGTTTTATACTATGTAGATGATTCTCCACTCTATCCCATATTTGTTGCCATATGGCCAATACTTCTCGCTTCACCATCAGTTTGACGTCTGATGGCTTGACGAGAGATACATCAACAGAGTCGGTATCAGCAGCTGACCTTGCTGCCTCATCGGCCATCTCATTCCTTTTAATCCCGACTTGACTCGGGACCCACAGAAAATACACATCGTTCCCTATGTCATGAAGATGTTTCATGAGGGACAGGATGCTCTGTATAATCGGGTCAAGGGCAAAGAGGTTCGAGATGGCTTGGAGGACGCTCAGTGAGTCACTGGCCAGGACTACTTTGCGAGCTTCTGAAAACTCGCTGAAGCGTATTGCCTGCCATAGAGCGTATGACTCTGCTGTGTACACTGACGTGATACGAAGCATTGACCATATGTGTGGACTGTCATGAAAGACAAAAGCGCAACCGGTGCCATGGGGAGTTTTCAAACCATCTGTATAAATGATCGCAGCGTCCCTATACTCAGTGTTCAAGATCTCAAGGAACCATGACCGTATAAGTACTGGTGGCGTGTCGGACTTGTCAAACCTTAGAAGACTAAGGTTGACGCCGACTGGTGGAACAAGCCACGGTGGTACTTCCAACTCTCCGAGAGGAGAAGTTGGGGGCAGTACTAGGTTCATGGATTCCAGGAGTTCTTTTGCGCGAACACTGATAGGTTTCGTCTGGATCAGTCGTCTGTTGTACCTATTGTCCGAGAAGAATGTTTCGAAGTTTTTATGTCCAGGTAAGCTTACACACGTACATCAAAAGGAAATTCTTCCTTCTGACGTTGAGGGGAGACAAACCCGACTCAGAACACAGGTTCAATGTGGGGGTACTAGGAAACGCACCCAGGGCATATCTAATGCCCAGATGGTGTATGGGGTCCAGACGACTTATTGTTGTACGCTTAGCGGAAGCATAAACGATACAACCGTAGTCTATCTTGGACAGAACCAAAGACTGATAGACCCTCAGAAGGGTCCTTGGCTCTGCGCCCTATCTTGTACCCGCCAACATTTTCACCATGTTCAGGGCTCTAAGGCACGCGGTCCTAAATTCCTCTACGTGTGGTCTCCAGGTCATTCTTGGATCAAAAATTAGACCAAGGAAGCGTATCGTGTCAGCAACACGGATGACAGTATCCCTCATATACAAGAGTGGTCCATAGTGTGGTCGATTCAGTCGGCAGAAGTGCATGCACTGGGTCTTCTCGTGGGAGAACTTGAACACTAAATCCTGTGCGTTACGCAAAACAATGTCAATTGCTTCTTGCAAGTGCCTGTTAATCTCTCCCATTGTCTTCGCAGAGAAGAACATGGTGAGATCGTCGACATACAGACACTTGCCAATTACGGCAGGTAATCGGGAAACAAGTCCATTTACCGCAATGGCAAACAGGGTAACGCTTATCGTGGATCCTTGTGGGTTTCAGTTGTCAAGGGTCCGGACAGTGGACACAGACGTTCCCACGCGTACCTTGAAGCGACGATGTTCCAAAAAGGAAACAATCATTTGCGGTAAATTCCCACGAAGTTTTCAGTCATGCAACTTCTTTAAGACCTGATACCGCCAAGTCATATCATAGGCCTTTTCAAGGTCAAAGAACACAGCGACCAAATGTTCTTTATTAGCGAACGCCGTCATTATTGCATTTTCCAGATATACAAGGTGATCAACAGTGGACCTAAACTTACGAAAATCAGCCTGGTGGATGGAAAGAAGGCTGTTTGTTTCCAGGAACCACATGAGACGATTGTTGATCATCCTTTCGTATATCTTTCCGATGCATGACGTGAGGCTAATAGGCTTATGATTTGACGGTACCGTAAGATCTTTGCCGACTTTGGGAATCGGCACCACAAGAGCTTCCCTCCAACAATCAGGATATTCTTCTTTTTCCCAGAGCAAGTTGTATACTGACAGCAAATGCAACCGGAACGCTGACGTAAGTTGCTGGAGCATGTCATTGGTAACTCGATCGGGACCTGGAGACGAAGACCTAGCCTGACTGAGTGCGTGTTCCAGTTCCAAAAGTGTGAAAGGTGCGTTATAATCTAGAACTTCAGCTGAGCTGAAGTCTAATGGAGCTTCACGCAGAGCCCTTGAATTTTGAAATTCTGGCTCATAGTTGCGTGAGTTGCTTGCACTTTGGAACTGGTCAGCCATAATCTCAGCGATGGTTGGTGGATCGCGAGTGTAGGTTTCTTGAGTAGTAGTCTCTGTCGAAATGCCAGAGACGTACTCTTCCCAAGATTTGCATTTACTCTCAAGTATACAACGACGAGAGACTGCTCTGGCTCTTTTAAAGGAGATAAGATTTTCCTGTGTTGGATACCGCTTAAAGAGGTTGAAAGCTCTTTTTTTCTTATGGACCAACTCTCGTACCTTCTCATTCCACCATGGGATGGATGGAAGGTTCCGGGTCTTGTTTGTGGGATACTGTCTTCAGCAACAGATATAATGCTGCTTGTAAGTTTCTCTATATCATCACTTAGTACGGTGGGAACAGAAAGGGACATGTGAAATTTTTGCCAGTCAGCTTTTTTATGAAGCCAGCGTGCTGGGTAGACCTGTGTGCACTTAGGGACGTCCGTAGTGATCACTATGGGAAAGTGATCACTCCCATGAAGATCACCGAGGGCCTTCCATGAGAATCTACTCGTCAATCCGAAAGAAACAATTGTAAGGTCGATTCGTGAGAAAGACATCGACCTGGCGTTAAAGTACGTTGGTGAGCCATCATTCATGAGTACGAGGTCAGGAGCTCGGAGAAACTCCTCGACGGGTCGACCTCGTTCGTCCGTATGGTCAGAGCCCCACAGACCATTATGAGCATTAAAATCTCCAAGCAACACAAACGGTGTCGGCAATTGCCGAATGAGGTACCGTAAGTGTTCTACATCCCAGTCCGCCTCAGGAAGGTATACATTGCATACCGTGAGAGCGGCTGGTGTAGCAATGCGGACTGCTACTGCTTGGAGATTTGTATCGACGTCGACTTGCTTAT
Organism: Stenolophus ochropezus; assembly: GCA_035578165.1. Classification (NCBI taxonomy): domain Eukaryota; kingdom Metazoa; phylum Arthropoda; class Insecta; order Coleoptera; family Carabidae; genus Stenolophus; species Stenolophus ochropezus. The sequence goes on from JAQOWZ010000007.1 coordinate 25,973,787, forward strand.
AATTTACATCGCTCCGTAGAATGATGGCTACACCTCCACGAACCCTTATGTTCGGTGGCATGTCTCTCCGGATTATTGAGTAGTTCTTTAGGTTGTACGGTTGTCCTGGCAGGAAGTGTGTCTCTTGGAAACAAGTGCATATAGGGTTTAGCTGACTAAATAGCATCTTAAGCTGGTAATAATGGAATACACATCCCCTTATATTCCACTGAAGAATGGAATCCATAAAAGTGATGAATTAGAGAAACTTACTGTGGCTTCCTTGGTCTACCTTTTTCCCAGCCTTTCTTTTTTTTTTTTCTTCTTCGGCTGTACGCCCGAAGTTTAAGAAGAGGCGGAATAAACTGAGGAGGATTCCTCGTCTGAGACGACGGAGATGATGGAATCCTCATCCACTCCTCTTTTTCTCTTCTCAGCCACCTCCGATGGCATAGGGCTCGATGCCCTTTGCGACGAGATGGTGCGAGTTACACGGCTTGTAGGTGCCGTGAAAGGATCTCGCGTGACGAAGACGGATTTAAGAGCTGCTACCAGTTGAGGTAGTAGCTTTTTTACTAAACCCGTCACGTCTGCTTTGCTGGGTTTCGGGGCATTGGCAGCAGTAGTCGCGTATGAAACTCCCAGATTAGGAGTTCGTACGACTACTTTGTTCCTCGCTTCAAAGTAGGATATATTTTCCCGCGTCTTGAGTTCTTGTATGGCAACCTCTTGCTTATACATTGGGTAGTTTCGCGACCTTGCAGAATGAGGACCATTGCAATTAACACAGGTCACGGGTTACTCACATTCTTTGCCCTCGTGTAAGACCTTGCCACAAGAGCAGATCTGTGTGCCTACGCACCTTGCAGAGGTATGCCCAAAGCGTTGGCAACGAAAACAACGCATAGGCGCGGGAATATATAATCGCATTTTGAGCGAGTAGAACGCGAAGTTCACTTTATCCGGGAGTTTGGGTGTATTAAATGTCAGGATATGGTTTGGTGTATTCACCAATTCACCACTTTCTCGTTTTTTGATCCTCCTGACGTCAATAACACCTTGGGCTTCCATCTCTGACTGGATTTCTTCTACTGTACAGTTAAGTAGATCCCGACAATATACAATACCACGAGAAGAATTCATGGTTTTATGCCCCGAAACATTAACGTCGTTCTCACCCAGCTTTTTTAATTTAAGGAGACGTTCAGCTTGCGCTGCTGAAGCGGTCTCTATAAATAAACCTTCTTTCGTCTTTCTTGCTGCTTTGACTGTTCCAATAAGTCCAAAGAGCTGTTTATGTATAATAAACGGGCTTATCCTATCAAAGTTCCTTCCATCAGTTCTCTTAATGACCAGGAACCGGGGTACAGGGCCCACCTTTTCCTGGCTCACTTTGTTCTGCTCAACAGAAACAACACACTTTGCGGCTTATTAAGGCCGCTCTCGCTCCCCGACTGGGAGCCTTGATTTTTTTGCGGGGTTTTCTCCCCGGGGGTTTTTACCGTCCCACCAGACGGGCCTTTTTTGTCGGCTGGCTTGCCGGGTGTTGTCTTTGTTTTGTCCTCCCCTTTACTCATGTTTTATAGCAGTTTGTCCAGCGCATCGTGTGGGACGGAGCGGGCTGGTTAGTTGGGAACGGGTATACCCTCGGACTCATCCTACCCCAGTTCCCCGGGGCCCAACCTAAACCGTTTAACCGACACCGGAATACTCGGACGGGTCGGACTCGCTCGGGGCAGTAGAGGTTCCGAAACCTCTACCCATATCACACTTCCTGATCAAGGCCCGAAGTGGCTGGCTCCTGACTCCTGTAGCTTCGACGCATCGGCAGAGCAAGCTCACATCAGCCCTTCCTCTCTGACGCCGTGGGAAGACTCCCGTACCAACCACCTTTTGGCATCAGAGCACCCGGGCACTCCCAGCGCCTCTACTACAGGAGCTGATCAACGTAATCCAGGTACGAAAGCAAAGGTCAATATAAAGAAGGGTCTGGGACCCGTTAGTTCCCCCTCTGCTGGCAACAGAGGGGTACTAAGCCCCCCCACCACGACAAGGTGGGTCCACGCGGGGGTAGCTAATGATATATTTGGAGATAATGATATAGAGCCAAATTATATACACAAATTTACAGACCGCGCCATTTTAGCACCAACAAATGCCGATACAATGGTAATAAACGAACAAGTATTAAATAAAATCCTAGGACAATCAAAAATATATTACAGTGCTGATTTTTGTAAAGGCGATGATAAAAATAAAATTAGTTATCCAACCGAATTATTAAATGCGTTAACACCAACCGGAATGCCTCCTTACAAATTAACGTTAAAAGTGGGGGCAATAATAATGTTACTAAGAAACATGAATCCAAAACATGGGTTATGTAACGGTACAAGATTTTTTATAAAAGATATGAAAACTAATTACCTTGATGTAGAAGTATTAACCGGGCAAAGTGCAGGTACCCGACTCTATCTACCAAGATTTGATTTAATTACCGATACAAATTTACCATTCAGTTTAAAACGTTGCCAATTTCCAATTCGATTAGCATTTACAATGACAATTAATAAATCACAAGGTCAAACGTTTAATTTTGTTGGAATTAATTTAGAAAATCCAGTTTTCACTCATGGCCAATTATATGTTGCAATGTCGAGAGTACGGTCATCTAAAAACTTAAAAATAAAATTACCGGAATCAAATATTAACGAAAATTCTAAAGAAGGAATAACAACGAAAGTGTTATTTAAAGAAATTTTAAACTAAACAAGATATTAAAATCATAATGAAATAATTTCAATTAAATTTTAATCAATAAAAAAATTATATAAGATAACAATATTATATGAAGTACATATTTATAAACATTATTTCAAAATTTAAAAACATTATACCCGGTGTCCCAGTTCGACCGACACATGGGAGTTTTACATGGGAAATCAGTTAATTATGAATAGTATCTCCCCAGTGCAAGATATTAACTTGAAATTTTGTATGCTTATTGGGGAATATTATTTCTATGGATTACAGTTATTTGAAATATGCAATTTCGTCTGCAGGGCGAGATTTATTAAATTTAAAATCTAACATTTTCGTTCAAAATCAGTCAGCCATGGAAATAAAAGAAAATATCTATGTGACAGTTCTGACAGTCAATGACATGTCATTGTAGATATTTATATTTTTGTAATATTGCTATATTATTTAACAAAAAGAAACTAAATTCAATTTAAATAATATTAAAATACAGGGAATAAGTATTAAAATCAGTGATACTTCACTAAACTGTCAGATAAATATTTTCTTTTATTTCCATGGCTGTCTGATTTTGAAAGAAAATATTAGATTTTAAATTTAATAAATCTCGCCTTGCAGACGAAATTGCATATTTCAAATAAGTGTGATCCATAGAATTAATATTCTCTGATAAGCATACAAAATTTCAAGTTAATATCTTGCACTGGGGAGATACTATTCATAATTAACTGATTTCCCATGTAAAACTCCCATGTGTCGGTCGAGCTGGGACACCCGGTATAGAGCATTTCATAAACAAATTTTACAAAAAATTTAAGTTAAAGTGCAAGTATTAAACCAATCTTTTCACATGATGACCATTATGCAGTATCGTAGCCAGGTTATTAAAAACCTTAAAGATAAAATTATCAGATTCAAATATTAAAAATAAAGATTTGAATTGTGAACAAATGAAATATTTAGAAAAAATTTAAGTTGAACAAGTAGATATCATGATAAAAAAATTTTATATTTACAATGTCATAGTCATTTCGTAACTTATTGCAAAATTATGAACAAAATATCAATAATATATAAATTTCATTAAAATTAATTTTAAAACTATATAAAAAAAAATTTAATGTTTGCACTCAAAGACATTGAAATAAAATTTACTAAAACTAAATAAATCTAGCAAATACATATAAAAATATATAAAAAATTGCAATCCATTTAATAATTAATTAATGAACGTAAAATTTAAAAACATTTAATATACAAAAGTATATAATAAATGATAACAGACAAGCAGGCCATTCTAACATTGTATCTCAAAACTCATGCAACAAAATACTAATTTGTACTTATGTTTTTGGCATTATACTACAAAACCGCCAAGTATGGTAAAAATTTCAAGTACCATTGAGGGTTTTAATGTGTTATGTTCCAAGTCATTGTGCCTGTTGCATGAATTTGAGAAATAAGGTTTGATATTCATAAAACTATAAAAGTGCAAATATTAACTACGATTTATTTAAACATACATTTTTTGGTAAAAATACCTTTTTATGTACATATATCATATAATTTGTAATTACTTTGGTAGATGGCAAAACAATGGCTTGGACATAATGCATTAAAACCCAGTAACAGTGGTATTTAAATTTTTGCTGTACTTTGATTTAGTATTATAGCCCGTGATTAAATAAATAAAGATAAGAGAAATTAAATACATTGAAAAAAAAACTTTATCAAAATGATTCGCCACATATTGGCTGGTTGGAATTAGGCATATGAAGCTCATTAAACCCTTTTTTAGAAAATTTTTAGAATATCGGAAAAACATGTCATATTATAAAAAGGATTATTAATGTTGTAGATGAAATATAAAATAAAAATATAAGAAAGCAATAATAATAAATTTAAAATATAAAATAAAAGCATGTTGAAGTAATAATTATTATTTAAAAATGTGATTTAGAAATACTTAATAATATAAAAAGGAATAAGAAAGAATTTAAAATATAAATGAAAAAAAATTAAATAAATAATAAAAAATGTTATGATGGTAAAATTTGATATGTTGAATAATATATGCAATATATTTAATAAATGTAATTGATATAAGTATTAAATATTATTCCGACATAAAAAGTGGTTCGTAAAATATTGTAAAAGGTAATAAAAATAGAACTTATGTCTGATAATACCATTGCTCCTTTTACAAATTTTACGGACCTTGACAAAATGAAAATACAATAAAAAGAATTATAAAAGGCAATTATAAATAAAACTACTCTGTAAATAAAAGTTAATAAAATAATATTAACAATGAAAAACATAAATAAAATAAAAAGTATAAAGCAATGGTTAACTATTAGAATAATTTTCTATAGCGTCTATATTCTGGTATATTGTATTTTTTACCTATATTTTCAATAATATACATTAAAAATTTTATTTAATGATAAAAAGGTCCCTACATTTAATAGTTAAATGAAAACCTATTTTATATGTAAGTATAAAAAAATAATTTTAATTTTTTACATTAAAATACAATTATAATAAAACTATATTTAAATGCATATTTTACCTTCTACTACTACTAAAAGATTAGTTAAGCAACATTTTTTTTATTATAATACAACAGTCATTAGTTAACATTAATATTTTTCATTAACAATAAAAAATCGACAATAAAAAATGTAATAGCGCTTAAACAATACTGCTGTCAATAATTTTTAATTAATACAATCTAAAAATAAAGACGTTATACGAAAACTATCTAATACCAGGCTTAAGTTAAAACATGTTGCTTCTCTCTATAATATGTATTAGAAATGTGACGTTAAACAAAAGTATATAATAAATCGCAACATGTGGGCAGGCCAGTCTACCATTGTACCTCAAAATTCATGCAACAGAATATAAATACACATTTTTTGGCTATATACTACATACTACTACAAAACCGCAAAGTATGGTAAAAATTCCAACTACTGCTGGTGGGTTTTGAAGTGTTCTGTAATCAAGTCATTGTCACTGTTGTATGATTTTGAGTAACAATATTTTCATTTATAAAAAACTACAAAAGTACAAATAATAACTGCAATTTATTTGGTAAGAGTACATTCAATTTAAATTTTTTCGTTTTAAATTACATTTTTATGTACATAATGTGTACCATATTATCCATAATTCCTTGGTAGAATTGGCAAGACAACGACTTGTTACATAATACTTTAAAACCATATACCAGTGGTATTTGGGATTTTTGCTGTACTTTGCTTCAATATTATAATAGCCCGTGGTTAAAAATTTAAAACAATAAAAAAAAAGAAGCTTCATAATAATTACTCGTCACAAACCGGCTGGTGGGTATGAAGCTAATGAAGCATATTACAACATTATAAAAAAATAAAAAAAAAAAACACAAAGCGATCAAATAAAAGAAAAATAAGAGAGTAATAAATCGCAAAAGTATGAATGTTTGTGTGAATGTTTGTATGAAATCGAGTTGCCAGGTTATCAAAATTTGTTTTTAATTTTATATGAAAGGTTCTACAATTTTAACAATAATAACTGTAGTTAGTAAACAAATCGTATTCTTTTAATGTTTTGTTGAGTTGAGTAAAATATTTCTATAAATTATCTAAAATGTAAATGAAATTTATACTAATATTATTATACATTCATATTTTTAAATTATTTAACTTATTTGTATTAAAAATTATCTGGCAACTCAAATAATTTCTAATAAAAATTAAAATATAATGTCAGAAAACTTTTTCAAAATTATATATTTCTTTAAAAAAATGTAGAATGATTTGTTAAACTTTTGTAACTAATTAAAAGTTAAATTCATAGTATGTAATAAAGATACACAAATATCAAAGTAATTTCATTTGATTCACATCGATATAATATGGTATGTTATTATCAAGTTCTGGGAAATATAATTTTTGTATTTCATATTTTTAGATAATAATAACTGAAATCTACACTGCATTATGGCTGTAAACTATGTCGAATATAATAAATATGGGATACAAGTATACCAGTACATGGACAATTACATATGTGAAATCGTAATACCAAAGTTTTTTCAACTGAGGCGAACATTTTTTTTTATAAAAAAAGTGTTTGAATGTTTACATATTTTATATAAATTAATAATGTTCCTTTTTAAAAACAGAAAACTAGATCGATGGGATAAAATCTACAAGTTGAATTTTTCTTCGTTAAATATTTCATTTCATTTCAATCACAAGAAAATGATTCAATTTTATTCGAAACATATAGCATGTTTTAATTCAAATGATAAATGAAATATAGTATTTTATATGTTGATGTCAGACATTGAATCCACTGTAAAATGACGATAACAATTAAAAGAAACTAATCTTTCTCAATTATATTAGTCTTTATTTGTAGAGGACAGAAGTTTCACCAGAAAGTCTTTTTGAAATACTTGTCAACAATAATCTCAACTGAGAAGCGATCTTGAATATTTTGGAACCGAACTTTGAAACCTATTCGTTGACGATTTTCCTGCCATTGGGAAAACTTAAATATTATAGACAAAGTTTAATAAGAATGGTAAATACATTATATTAAAAAAAAACATCTTTATTAATTATTTTTTATTTAACATAATGCACAACCCTTCCATCACTGGTAGAATACTTCTTCGAATTATCAAATAATTTATTAAACATAGGTAATATTTATTTGTAACTAAATATTTATATTTACTCATTAAAATTTTTTCAGACAAAATATACATAAAAGTTACTACATACTTTAATGCTTGATCGAGAAATTTCACTCGCTTCGATCTTACCATTGTGTCACCCGTGCTAGCGAGTAGACTCTTATGGAAGATGATCTCTATGGGAGCGACCACTTTCCCGTAGTTATCTCTACCGATGTCCTTACATGTACAACCATATACCCTTCCCTTTGGCTTACGAACAATGCAAATTGGCAAGAATTCAGTACATCCCTTTACATTCCAAATATGGCAGCAAATCCAAATAAAAACGCAGAGAAACTTACTCGTAGCATTCTTACAGCTGCCGAAATAAGTATGCCTCAGACGCAGCCCAAAGTCTGTAAAAAGTCTATTCCGTGGTGGAATGAAAAAGGAATTGGTCCACAGTACAAAGAGCCTTTAATCTCTTCAAAAGGCACTCTACTTAGGAGAATCCCCTTCAAAGAGCTAGAACTGCAACTTGCCGATGTATATAGGAAAGCAAGCGCAAGTCCTGGTATGACTACGTTTCGGGTATTTCATCCGAGACTACCATTCAAGAATGCTGGACAAAAGTGAAACGTATCTGTGGATACGGAAACTCATCTAGTCTTTCCTGCCTGAAGATGGACGATGAAACATGTGTTCGCGATCCATCCATCATCGCAGAAATTATGGCTGACCAGTTTCAATGTACGAGTAGTTTTCTCAATTATGAGCCTGATTTTCAGAACTCAAAGACACTTAGAGAGACTTTTCTAGACTTGAGATCTACTGATAACCTAGACTACAACAGTGACTTCTCAATCATTGAACTGGAACACGCTCTCATCCAAGCCAGGATTTCATCTCCAGGCCCTGATAGAGTAACCAACGACATGCTTCAACATGTCAGTCTAACATTCAAAAAATACTTGCTTTCTATATACAATCAGCTCTGGAAGGAAGGTGTCTACCCTGATACCTGGCGGGTAGCTACTGTGGTACCAATTCTAAAGCCGGCAAAGAACAAATGATACCGTCAAATCATAGGCCTATTAGTCTAACGTCTTGCGTTGGAAAAATATACGAGAGAATGATCAACAACCGTCTGATGTGAATCCCCGAAACCAACAATCTACTATCACACCACCAAGCAGGCTTTCGTAAATTCAGGTCCACAGTTGATTACCTCGTATATATGGAAGATGCAATTCTCACTGCATTCAACAACAAAGAACACTTGGTTGCAGAGTTCTTTGATCTAGAAAAGGGCTATGATATGACTTGGCGGTACATTATCTTACCGAAACTGCATGACTGGGGCTTTCGTGGCAATTTACCGCAAACCATCGCAACATTCTTGGCCAATCGCCGTTTTAGAGTTCGGGTAGGCAATTCTCTGTCCACCGTCAGGACACTAGAGAATGGTGTTCCACAAGGCTCTACCTTGAGTGTTACTCTGTTTGCGATAGCGGTAAATAAACTTACCTCTTCTGTCAGCAACTCAGTCGACATCTGCCTATATGTTAATGATCCCGCTATATTTTGTTCTGGCAAAAAAATGGGAGATATCAACAGAACATTGCAAGGTGCAATTAACACCATCCTGGAGAATTCTGACAGATTAGGATTTAAGTACTCGCCCGAAAAGACCCAGTGCATGCACTTTTGCCGGCTTAATAGACCACACTAGGGGCCACTACTGTTTATGAGGGATGCAGTTATTAGAATTGCTTGTTAGGTTCGTTTCCTTAGGCCATTGACCCAAAACTGACTTGGAAACCACACATTGCACAGTTAAAAATGACATGCTTCAAATCATTAAATGTCATTAAAATGCTGGCGGGTACTAAATGAGGTGCAGAACCCAAAACACTCTTACGGGATTACCAGTCTTTGGTCTTGGCAAAAATCGACTACGGATATGTAGTATACGGTTCAGCCAAACCAACCACTTTAAAGACTTAAGACCCTATCCACCATCTAGGAATATGGTATTAACTTAGTGCATTCCCAAGTACCCCCACGTTGAATTTATGTGCCATGTCTGGTTTGTATCCTTTTGATATTAGAAGAAAGAAATTTTTTTTTTAGGTGCAAAAGATCTTCTGGACACCATGAACCCTGTACCTCTCCCAACTGTCAGCCTGGGAGAATTGGAAGTACCGCCGTGGCTTGTGCCACCACCTCGAATCGATTTTAGTTTACTAAGATTCGATAAGTTCGATACTCCTCCAGTACTAATAAGGTCTTGGTTCCTGGAAATATTGTACAAGAACAGGGACGCTGTGATTATATTCACAGATGGTTCTAAAACTCACCACAACTGGATGCGCAATTGTTGTCAACGACAACAAATACATATGGTCAATGTCCCCTCTAATCTCAGTATACACAGCAGAGTCATATTTAAGTTCAACTTTATACTGTAAGCTTATATTTATAGAGTGGTTGGCAATAAACTCAAATATGGGTTTTATGGTTAAGCTTGATAATATGCACAAACCAATGTTTTTAACATAATATCATCAATTCGGAGTGCCTCAAGGTTCGCACCTTGGCCCTATATTATTCAATTTATATATAAACGATGTAAGTACTTGTTTTCAAAATTGATGATTTTAAAATATTCAAAACTATAACCAATATAAACGATTCTGTTGACCTACAACATGAGTTAGATAAATTCTATTCTTATTGCAGAAATAACTATCTGTCACTTAACATTGCTAAGTGTCATTATGTCAATTTCACTAGAAATAAAGGTATTATAAATTTTCCCTACAATTTTAATAATAATGCAATAAAAAAAGTATTCATTGTTAAAGACTTAAGAATTATGTTTGATCCAAAATTAGTACATAACTTCCATATAGATTCTATGGTTAAAGACTCTCACCGAATGCTTGGTTTTGTTATACGTACTTGTAAAAGTTTTACTGACCCATTTCCTATTATATGTTTGTATAACTCTTTCGTACGTTCTAAACTAGAATATGCATCAGTGATATGGAACCCGATGTATAAAAAGAACATACATCTAATAGAAAGTATACAAAAAAGATTTTTATATATACTATGCGCTAAATTTAATGTGGATATTCCTAACTATAAAGCTAGACTTCAATATTTCAAAGTAAATAGTCTTGAAACTAGAAGAGTTTTATCAGACATGATAATACTACATAAAATATTTAACAACAATCTAGACTGCAGTTCATTTTTACAATATTTTAATTTTCATGTCCCTCAAAAAACGACTCGTTCTATCTCACTTTTTTACATACACAAAGCTGCTACTAATAAGCATAAAAATTCTGCCATTAATAGACTAATGTCATCATACAATAATAATTTTAGCCACGTAGATATTTTTCATACAAGTTCCATGACATTTAAAAGAGAAATATTGAAGTCTTAGGTTAATATGTAATTAGTTAATCATGTAAGTCAGTGTTTTAAACAATTATCTGTTGCATATTTGTGTATTCATGGAATTTCTAATTTTTTCATTGTTTATCTTTGTCTTACTTATTGCATTGTTAATATAAATGTAGTATTCAGTGGGAACCTATAATTGGTTTAAGCAAATTGTTGGTTCTCTAAATGTTCATAAATAAATAAAAATAAATAAAAATAAATAAATTCCATCTTAAATGCCTTTCAATATCATATGTATACTTACCTATATATAAAATGACAGTCTAAATTAATTATCATTTTTCTGCCTAAGTCCAACTTTATACATTATACTTATAATTATAGAGTGGTCGGCAATAACTTCAAATATTTGTTGTATGGTTAAACTTGATATTATACACAAACAAATGTGTTTAACATAATATCTTTAATTCCATCTTAAATGCCTTAGAATATCATATTTATACTTACCTATATATAAAATGACAATCTAAATTAATAATAATTTTTCTAACTAAGTGCAACTTTATAATTTATGGTTAAATATTGAGATTGTTGGCAATAATTTCTAATATGGGTTGTATGGTTAAGCTTGATATTATACACAAATTTAATATAATTTCTTTAATTCCATCTTATATGCCTTACAATATCATATGAATACTTACCTACATATAAAATGACAATCTAAATTAATCATCATTTTTCACTTTTAGTCCAACTTTATACTTTTTGCTTATAATTATAGTGTGGTTGGCAATAATTTTAAATATAGGTTATATGGTTAAGCTTAATATTATACACAAACAAATGTATTTAACATAATATTTTCAATTCCATCTTAAATGCCTCAGAATATCATATGTATTGCTACGAAGTAGCGGTGTTCAACGCACTGCGCGGGCTCTCGACTAGGCTCAGGGAGACAGGGCCGTAGTAAACGTAATTTTATTTATTTATTAATATTTATTCTTGCCAAGTGGTTTAGAATCTACAGAAATAATATATACATTTTTATTCTACATTGTGTGTGTGTAATACATTTATGCTACTGTTTTCTTTTTAATGATTTTGCTCACCCACTTCTCTCCTGTTCCTAGATCGTCTAACAGCTCCGTTTCTCCTCTATCTTCTCTTTTTACTTCTCTGCAATATTCCCTTAAATGCTTTAGTGTTTCATCTTCTCTGCCACATAATCTGCACCCCCTTTCTTCCTTTGGTAACCAATATTGGTTTTCTCTTTCTTCGTTACCGCATCTGAATCTGGCTATCATTTTGATGTTTTTCTTTGGGTTTAATATATAACTTGGTATTTCTGTTGCTTGTATCTGTTTGTATCTTTTATTGTAATTGGATTGATTTGTTCTGATCTGTTGTTCTTGCTTCTGTATATCCCAATCTCGTTGTTGTACGGCGAGGATCACACTTTCTTCATTTATTCGATTCCTTTCTATTTGCATTTCCGAGTATCCATTCCTTTCGTAATATACCTTTCTTGTGTGTCCCCATTTTGTTAATTTGTTTTTATCGTCCTCTCCCTTCCTTATAACTTTCTAGCATTCCTTCAGTATTGAATTCTCTGAGTTTCTAACTCTTTCTTCGTATTTCACTGCTCTCTTTCCTGTTTTCACTCGAAGTTTTGCCACTTTCATTTCTTCCAGTACTATATATTCTGGTGTACATTTGTCGAGGCCCAGGATCCATTTTATGTAGCGTACTTGTACATCTTCTATTAGTTTGTGTTCAGTCCATCCAGAAATTTTCGCCCCATAAATTAGAATACTTTTTACTATTGCTTCGAACATCATCCATCTTATTCGCATATTCGTCTTGAACTTCTTTTCGCCTATACCCCATATTTGTTTCATGGCCACAATTGCTTTCCTTTTCTAGTACTCTAAGTGTTTTGTGGCTTGGTTATTTCTCTGGAATGTATATCCCAAATATCTGAATTCTTTTACCTCTTCGATACTTTCATTTTTCCACTTCCATAATTCAGAGGTTTCTCTACCTCCACCTTTTTTGAATTTCATAATTTTTGATTTTTGCGCGTTGAGATTCATATCTTTTCTTCTTAAATAAAGTTCAAGTCTTTTCAGCATTGCTTTCATTCCAGGTGAATCTTTCGCGACTATGACAATGTCATCCGCGTACGCTAGAGAACATATTTTCTTTCTTCCTATTACAAAGCCGCCTGTTTGCTCTTTGCTAAGGAATTCTTCTATATCCGCTATATATAGTGAAAATAATGTTAGGCTTAATGGACATACTTGCCTTAATCCTTTCTCTGTCCAGATCTCCTCTGTTGTTCTGTCCTTTACTTTTATAGTTTCTCTAAGAGACAGAGACACCTTTATGTCGTCCTGAAACGGATTAAAGGAATCTACGTTCTTACAATAAAAGTCGAAAATTCTGAGCAACTTGAATCTATATTGCATCTCCAAAAAAAATTATACATATAACAGAGAATGAAGATGATGATGATTATAGGGCGAAGCTTTGAGTGAGGCCACGGGCAAATAAAAATATAATAGTGGGGGGGGGGAACTTGCATGAAGGGCAAGTGCGGTCCTGTGGGCGTTGTCCCAACGGTGGCGATAGGAAGATCCGCGAGGTCGGCGGCTGATGCAGGCATGGTGGAGAAGATTCCTACAATGGTGAGTGTGGAACCTGGTGGAGGTTGCGGTTGAATGCAGTTGCGACCAAAAGATAACGGCGCAACCACGATAAAGTTAGTTCGGCACAAAACTCGAAACTCGTAGAAAACGACACAATGGCACTTCGATCAACTATCTCAAAAAAATCAATAGTTGGAAAATAATGCCCTAAGGCTTAATTGGTAGAATCCGCACTATGGCGACCAAAAACCGCAAACACTATCACTTCGTGTCGTTGATCTCCACACTCTTCCACTTACTCACTCACACTCTCCCTCACTGAATTTACCTGTCGGTAAACAATTAGCCAAAACTCGAAAATGTGGACACTTGCGCACATAAATTCCCCCGGTTCCTCCCAAAAAAAATATTTCTTTACAGACAGACTTCAAATCAACCAAATCTCCTCCAATATAACACAATAATCATGGAGAAAGATTATATTTTTAATTCACTACAAAGATACTGATTAAAAAAAACGGAAACAAATGACTACCGACTAAACACAAGCTACTCGGTAACTGTTTTCAAATCTTTTACGTGCCATTTTCCAATATTTTGACCATCGTCAACTCTCTCTAACTCATAAATATTAGAGGAAATCCGTCTCAAAATTTTACATTTTACGTATTTAGGTCCTAGCTTAGCTGAATAATACTTAGAAGCATCCGATAAAGTAAAATTCCGTTTCCACACAACCTGTCCAACATGTAATTCCAAGGGCCTGAGCTTTAAATTATATCTTACTGCACTTTTCTCATACGCTTGTTGAAATTTAAGTTTAACATCTTCATAATGTTCTGGTAGCAAATATAAATGTTCCACCCACTTTTCTTTCCCGTCAACTACAAAAATGAAGTTTTTATTACCAACTGAAGTAATTCCATACTGTTTAGCAGACAAGAAGATTTATCTACCAAACTTTAGATAAACTAGACTATAACCCGTGACCTTATGAACCGATGTTCTGATCGAGCAATTAAATTTTGCTAAGTTTGTGTCCCACTTACGCTGATTCCCGTTTACATACGAAGAAATCATGGTCTTGATAACCCTGTTTACCCGCTCCGTAAGTTAGCTTGGGGATGATAATTTGCATTTAAAATTATTTTACTATCGTAACTCTTAACCATTTTACGGAAAGCATTGCTAACATATTGTTTCCCGTTATCACAAATGATATACTGGGGCACCCCAAACATAAGAAAGACATCATTTTCTACGTGACGTATGATTGCGTCACTGGTAGCACTTGATAAAGGAAACATCAAAACAAATTTAGTAAATGTATCAGCTACCACAAATAAGTACCTATTTCGTTTAGTTGAGAGCGAAAAGGGACCCATAAGGTCGGTACAAATAATCTGCCAAGGTGGCGAAGCTCTTCGCGTTCCCATCTCACCTGCTCGACGCTTTCGATCTGATTTATGCGCGAGACAAACTGGACAGTTAGACACATATTTTATAATATCGGCAATCATACCAGGCCAGTAGTAAAGTCGCGCGACACGATTTCTCGTCTTAAAAATTCCCAAGTGTCCCGCCATAGGCGTTTCATGCATTTCAAGCAGGACTGTATTCCTTAAAGATTTCGGTACCACTAACTTCCAATCGCTTAATTCTTCGAAATTCGAGCGGGATGACGAGACAAGTTTAAATATACTTTGGTCATTAATACGCCAACGTGGATATTTATAAAGAGACTGAGAAATATTTTGGAATAATTTTGCATACCACGGATCGTGATCATGATCTGTGACATGGATTAAATTGAATTGAGGAATAGCTCGTGACAGTGCGTCAGGTACAGCGTGAAGCGAACTTTTTCTATGTTTAATTTCAAAGTCATAGGCCTGCAGACGCAATGCCCAACGCGCAAGTCATTTGTGTGGGTCTTTTAAATTTTGTAGGCATAATAAGCTGTGGTGATCGGTGATCACCGTAAAGGAACTTCCTTCTAAGTAAGCGCGAAATTTTTCGACGGCCCATATAACGCATAAACACTCCAGGTCTGTCGCGCAAAATTTTTGCTCGTTATATATTGACGCTCTACTAGCACACGCGATTACTTTTTCGCCCTCCTCAAACTGTTGTGATAGTACGGCACCTAATCCTACTTCCGTCTGTAGAATAAAGGGTTTACTAAAGTCGGGGCACGTCAGGATTGGTGCTGACACTAAACATTCTTTTAAATCAATGAAAGCGTCTTTTGCTTCCTTAGGCCACAAGAATCTTTTTGATTTTCGCGTTAATTTAGTTAAAGGAGCGATAGGGAAGAAAAGTTTGACACAAAGCGTCGGTATCAAGACGCAAGTCCTACAAATCGTGTGACTTCTGTAGTTGTAGACGGAATGGGAAATTCTAGAATGGACGTAACTTTGTCCGGATAAACTTTTAAACCGTTACGATCGATGACGTAACTAAGGTATTTTAGAGTAGGGCGAACAAATTTGCATTTTTCATGGGTTAACGTTAATCCTGCATTTAATAATCGATCAAAATCGATGAGTGTCAAAATCAGAGGTTGCAATGATGATGTCATCAAGGTACACTAAGGCGTATGGTTCCAGTTCAGGTCCTAAGACATTGTCGATAAGACGCTGCCACGTGGCAGGGGCAATTGACAGGCCAAACGCTAAACGGGTAAATTGGAAAAGGCCCCGACCTGCTTTTCTCAAGAGGTATTTCCCAGTACGTGCTCTTTAAATCAAGCGATGAAAGATGTCTTGCATCGCGTAATCTGTCAAGAATCATATTAACGTAGGGGAGGGGATACGCGTCACGTTTAGTAACTTTATTTATTTGACGGAAGTCGATACAAAAACGCTGTTTTCCGTTTGTTTTTTTTCACCATGACGACCGGCGAAGACCAAGGGCTTTGTGACGGTTCCACGACACCCAGTTCCAACATTTTGTGGAGTTCTGAGTTTATTTTCTCCTGCACAAAAGGCGAAACCTGATAATATCGCTATTTAATTGGTGTGGCATTTCCGGTATCGATAAAATGTTCCACTCCGCGAGCACATCCTAAACCGCTACCCATTTTTGAAAAATAATTAGAAGTGAGATTATATAAATCTTCGCGCTCTTGAGAAGTTAATACGTCAGTCACACCGGTATCAAGTGTCGCCGCTTGACATTCTAAGGAGAAATTCAACGAATTAATTTTAAAATTAGCAATTATATCCATATTTTTCCAGAAGTCTATGCCTAAGTCACTATTTAAATGTGAGATTACTAGAGTTGAAATAACTTTAACACGATTCTCCAAAACAAAAGGTAAATCTACGGATCCCATAAACTGTAACTGATAAAAAAGGACGTTCGTCCTTTTCACATTTTGATAAAAGATAATTTACATTAATTTGCTAGTAAAATTTTTTTACAACCATTAGCCAGTCTTTCCATTCATTAGTCTGAGACGCCGACGGAGGTACTTTCCGAGACGCATGTCGGCTTGAAGCGAGTTCGGTTACACGTTTCCCGAACTGCATTTTGGGCAATTAGATTTGATTTTATTTGGCAGGCCACAGCCGTAGCAAAATTTTTGTGTACGGGGTTGACTGCAATTGCGATACACATGATTTGCATTATAGCAATTCCAACATTTCTGGTTTGTTTGCGAGACCGATGCCACTTGGGGTGAATTTAAACGAAATCGCTGTTTATTTTCTGGCATTGGCATTGCTAAGTCAGGTTCAAGCAGTTTGCGGATATTAGACAGTGGCGGAGCATTAAAATTTTCAGCCATTTGTTTATTATATTCTAACTGCTTACAAACATTAAGTAGATCGTCTACCGTATTAATGACATTAGTTTCTATTCCGTAAATATAAACCGGTGCGATATTTGGCCGTAGCCCACTAAGATTTTCCTCTTCGCTGATTGGCATCGGCAGCCCATTGAAAAGATTTAACATACACGCAATATAATTCCCAATACTCTCAGTCGGTCCCTGAATTCTACCACTAATCTTTCTCATTAATTCTCGTTGATAACCAAATGGCTGATATTATGTCTTTAATACTGACACTAGGTGAACCCAATTTTCCAATTTAGATCTAATTGAACGGTACCATATCAACGCGCTTCCGGTAAGTAAATCACTGAAGGAATCTAATAATTCTGAATGCGAAATATTACGCGATATTCTATACTCCTCGATAGGTTCTAAAAACGCTGTAACACTAAGCCTCTTTCCGTCTCCGCTAAATGAAAATCCCCACTTATGTACCGGAACTGATTGTCTTGTGACTTTAGTCAGTATCTCATCAATATTTATTTTTATTGGAACAGCAGAGTTTATAGTTTTATTATCCATGATATCTTCGAAATGATGTTATTTGGTTTATTAAATTCGATTTTCCTCCTAATAAACGTTCATCGTCAGTAGTAATTCTGCTAACCCGTGCTAATAAATGTTGTAGTTTTGTGTCGATTCGCTTATAATCATTGTCACCTACAGATCCCGAAAAAATTGTCACATACGCCTCTAGTTCAATAGTTTTTTGATTACAGGTATTAATTTTAGATTCGGCATCAAGAATAACACTTTCCGAAATGGCTATATTACCGGGTGTTTCTAATTTTAATTTACACGCTAACAAATTCCGCATAACGCTAACAGTAAGTTGATCAACATTAAAAGTGCCTCTAATTTTAAGTTCGTACTCTAACTCTTTTCTAATTAATCTGACAGGCTCCATTTTTAAATCTATATACTATAACTACATATATAATAATATAACGAATCCTAAAACTATATGAGAATACCGCAGCGAAACATGATTTTATAATTTTAAAGAGACGTAATTATGTTGGAAACAAAGATACAGATGTTCTCAGTTTTTAAACAGCAGATTAAAAAAATAAAACTTTAAGAAGAAGCAAGCAAAATAAATTTAAATTAAAATATTGGAAACTGGTACTAACGAACTACAACTCAAGGCCCCACGTTGCGGGTGCCAAAAATATGCTACGTAGTAGCGGTGTTCAGCGCACTGCGCGGGCTGTCAGCTAGGCTCAGGGAGACAGGGCTGGAGTAAACGTAATTTGTTCAATAAAATTTTATAAGCTAGAATAAGTGTTTTCACAAACACCTTAGGGGCCACTCTGTCAAAAGAACGACGCGTGGACAGAGACACCTTTATGTCGTCCTGAAACGGATTGGAGGAATCTACGTTCTTACAATAAAAGTTGAAAATTCTGAGCAACTTGAATCTATATAATCTATAATAAAAAACGATACATATAACAAAGAATGAAGATGATGATGATTATAGGGTGAAGCTTTGAGTGAGGCCACGCGCAAATAAAAATTTAATAGTGGGGGGAACTTGCATGAAGGGCAAGTGCGGTCCTGTGGGCGCTGTCCCAGCTGTGGCGATAAGAAGATCCGCGAGGTCGGCAGCTGATGCTGGCGTGGTGGAGAAGATTCCCACAATGGTGAGTGTGGAACCTGGTGGAGGTTGCGGTTGAATGCAGTTGCGACCAAAAGATAACGGCGCAACCACGATAAATTTAGTTCGGCACAAATCTCGATACTCGTAGAAAACGGCACATTAATACTTCGATCAACTATCTCAAAAAAAATCAATTGTTGTAAAATAATGCTCTAAGGCTTAATTGGTAGAATCCACACTATGGCGACAAAAACCGCAAACACTATCACTTCGTGTTGTTGATCTCAACACTCTTTCACTCACTCACTCAAAACTCACTGAATTTACCTGTCGGTAAACAATTAGCCAAATCTCGAAAATGTAGACACTTGCGCACCAGCTGAGAGAATTCTGCGTAGGGAGGGCATGAATAACGAATGATTGAATGGAGGTGCATGAAGATGACCTAGAATCTACCCTTACTTAACAAAACTTAAACCTAGCAGCGTAACAAATTAAAGAATGGTTGGCAATAACTTTAAATATGGGTTGTATGGTTAAGCTTGATATTATACACAAACTAATATATTTAACATAATATCTTCGATTCCAACTTAAATTCTTATGTAAAATTATGACAAAATCCACTGTACCGTTTTTTGTAACACAAAAATTATTTAAAATATTCAATGTACACAATCATATTGTTAAACTGACCTACACTCCCTGAGGAAGACCCAAGAGGGGTCGAAACCGGTAGGAGACGTAGTAATTCCCAATAAAGTGACTGAACTCCAGAAAATTTATTTTCGTTCATACATCCACCAGTCAAGAAGCTTCCATTCCTATCATGTTTATACTTACTATATATAAAACGACATTATAAATAATTCATAATTTTTCTGTCTGTGCAATATTATACTTTTTGCTTAAAATTATAGATTGTTGGCAATAATTTCAAATATGGGTTCTATGGTTAAGCTTGATATTATACACAAACAAATGTATCTAACATAATATCTTTAAATCTATCCTAAATGCCTTACAATATTATATGTATACTTACCAATATATAAAATGACAATCTAAAATGATAATAATTTTTTTGTCTAAGTGCAACTTTATACTTTATGCTTATAATTATAAAGTGGTTAGCAATAATTTCAAATTTTGGTTATATGGTTTAACTTAATAATAAACACAAACAAATGTATTTGACATAATATCTTCAATTCCATCTTAAATGACTTACAAAAGTAGTATGTGGTCCTCCCTTTCCCGAGACCCAGGGTAATTAAAAAACTCATTAACTGGCGCCAGTGTCTGATAGAAATTTTTGATATGTAATTTTGATAGGAATTTTCGATAAATATATTTGAAATTTTTATTGGGGAAATTGTTTATGTATGTATGTTTAATTTTGCGAATGTTGGAATGTGATATTGGTTTAAAAATTTCCATTATGTCCTATAATGAAGTACTCATTGAGATTTAATATTGTGTACAATTTCAATAATGTGCATATTTAGGTAACTATAATTACCTGTAATGGGGAGATTAAAGTAAATGCTTAGAAGTTTCGAGATTGAATAGGGTGTACTAAGAAGTATTTAAAAAATTATAAACATTAAGTAAATGGGGTTTTAAATATTTTCTAACGAAATGTATTTCAATAATGTGCATATTTAGTAATGATAATTACATGTAATGGGAAAATTAAAGTAATGCTCTTCGCAAATTATTATGAAATTGATATTTTACTAAAGATCAATAAAAGTTTTAATTATACATAATTTGTATATCTTAAAATGTAAAATGTATTTTAAATATGGAGACCATTTCTTTGTATAGTGCTGGACAACATAATTGAGAATTGGATTACATCACCCCCTACTAGCATACCGTAAACATGGAATTATCCCCAAATTTATGGTACCGAAATGCAGAGACTGATTTCAAATTTTTAAATAGGTATATATAATACAGGTAAAAATGTTTGGTTTATACGTACTAAAACAAACAAATTTTTATTTTATTTATGTAAAAACTAATCCAGACTAATGGAGAATAGTTATTTTTTTTCCATTTTTGATCCTCATCACAGTTATAAGAATATGAAATTTTTATTAATACCGCCCCTACATATTTACGACTCATCACCTGTTGTGAGGGTTAGCCGCATCCATTACCAAGCTTAACGGATTAACTAAATATCTTGTCCTGTACTATAATAGCTTTAACTTCAGCTCTTGTAATAGGATATTTAGCGGCGGATAATTGTAGTGCCTTATTGTGAGCTAATAAAATACTTGGATTTAATTTGACGCGACGAACAAATAATGTGGCTTCATTTATTTGTACTTTATAACTTGAGCTACTTGAAATTAAATGAAAGCTATCCCGCGATCGAACTAATCTCACTCTCATTTCAACACCATTGAGCAAAAATTTTTCTTGGTTAAATATGTCTGCATGAAGATGTGCCATCATGTCAACATGTTTACTTTTTTCTGTAAAACTTTGTCGCTTGAGAAACCCTGAATTGGTTCCTGCGTCGGTATTATTCATCTTTCCTGCTTCATTGGCGTACCATAGAGTAGAAGTGAGGTGAGATTTTTTAGCATCTTTACCATAATTCAGTAAAGTTTCAATATATGCTCTATAAGCATAAGTGTTGTTGGGCGGAGATACAAGTTTTTGGTTCAAATATACATCAACTTGACTAAAAATTGAATGTAGCCAATTATTTACAGGCCCTACATTATCTAATACTTCTAAGTCAGTATTATCAGGTTTAATTATTTTTGCATTCAAATATAACATAGTTTGGGATAAATCTAAATAATCTTCTCCATGTCCTGGTATAACAAATTCAATAGGTCCATCTTCAGTAATTGATGATAACGGTTTATAATTTACCCACTGTCCACTTTCAATACTTGTTTGTGCTGGAGGAATCGCAAACAAATCCAATTCAGTTTTTATACATTCACAAGATTGAGTATGTAAAAATGCCATTTTAATCAAATATATCTACGTGTCTAGAAGGTCTTTTGTTCTTTACAGTAGCACGTAAAGTTTTAGAATGAGTACGGTTTTCAACTAATCGCTTCTTTTTATAACCAGAACCACGCATTAAGTTTTCCATTTTATCTTCGGCTTTGCGTTTTAAATTAATCCCCGCTTCTGCGATACGTTTCTTGAATGATTCTTTAGGTGGCTGATTTTGAGTGAGATCGCCCAAGAAATTAATTCCTGTATTAAATGCTTCTTTACCAACGGCTCCGACACCCTTCCGTATTAGTGGTAGAATACTTCTAAACAATCCACTAAAAAAACTTCCTATACCATGTCCCCTTTGAAATTGATTCCCTTTATATACTGCTCCAATTCCACTTCCTGCTTGTATATTGTAATATTCTTGATAAGGACAATTTTTCATGATGCTCGTCGAAAATGAAGTTTAACATACAACGTTCCAAATTGAAATGGCGTCATATAGCCATCGTTTGTTCTTATATCTATTTCTATGTTTGGAAATTCTCTTCTTAATACAGGAACGAAATGCGGCTGTGCGTATGATATCATTTCATTTGATCCAAAAACATATTTATCAGTTTTAATGTGTATAATTCTTAACAATTGAGTAACCACATCACCAACTACTTGCGGTTCAATAATGTCACAATACACAAATAATTGTGGAGGAATACCTAATATTAAATTAGGTAGATTTACTGAAGTTCTATGTTCATATATATCAGTGAATGGAGGGTAACCAAGTTGTAATGCTAGCCGATGAGATAACTTTAGAGAACACACCTTTTCATTTTTAACTTTTGTTGTAACTCGATTTTCTTCGTTATCGTATGAAAATACAACATATTCATTTATTACATTATTTTCGTTCATTTCATGTAACACTCTGTCAATGTTTTCATAATTTTTTGTAGGGATTTTCGCCTTTACAATTTTGACTACATTTTCTTCTGTCTTTGATTCTATCTTAATTGTAACTTTGTTTTCTCTTTCATTAATATTGTAAATCGAGCAAGGAAAAATAATTTCTGATAATGCTACCTCCCAAGATCCATTCAATTTTATATTTTGAGGTAATTGTGTTGTATATCGAGTAGTTTTATTATCAGGAAAATATTGCATAGAACTATTACTAGGCAATGTTATAAAAAATTCTTTTTCATTCATTATTCAATAGATGTACTGAATTTGCAGATATCCAAGTATTAAATTTATCACTATAACCTCTCCACTTAACAAGTAACTTCTTTCTGATACCTGTACCCTTCGTAGCTACTATTTTATGTATTTTATACACAGTGTCAGATTCTATTTGTACTTGTTGAAGCTCATCTTTGTAAAAGGTGCCCTCTATTACTTCATTATTTAAATCTTTTAATTTATAAACGACTGGAGTTCTATTAATAATCCCATGTACTTTAAATAGTTCCTCGCTCCAGTTAGATTCATATCCTTTTTCGAATATATTTTTGTGTTTAGATATTCTTACAATGTCTCCAATTTTAAATATTGCCTTATGAATAGCTTTTTTATTTTGTTTTATTTTACGCTGATTTCTCCAAATTTCTAATATATTTTTATCATTTACTTCACAAGGTGCTATATTTATTGTTCTATGTTTCGTTTTGTTGTAAGCATTAACTAAATCCTGTAATATATCGATATATCTATATGAATTTTTGTAAGTAAAATAACGATACATTTTTGTTTCCAAAGTTCTGTTAAATCTTTCAACAATACATGCTTTTACATCGGGATTGTGAGTAACATAAAATTTAATATCATTTTCCTTTAAAAATGACTGCACTGATTTTGCAATAAATTCCGAGCCTTTGTCAGTTTGTAAACATAATGGTTTTCTTTCATTAAATATATTTTTAAATGCTTGAATAACTGTACAAGGTTTCTTATCTTTTAATGGAATAGCCCATGCGTACCTGCTAAAAACATCAATTACTGTTAAAATATATTTGTTATTATCGTTGTACCGGGCTAACTTGCGCATATCATTAAGATCTGCTTGGAAAAGATCATTTATGTCAGAAACATTATATTTATTTCTTATAAATTTTTTTCGAGCTGGTTTATGCAATGTATATGCATCTTGTGAACTAATCCATTTTCGTATATCTTTTGACTTGTATTTCCCTTTTACAGAATTTATAATATTATTGACTCCTGAAAACCCCGCTGGATTTGATACATCAAAATAAATTTTTGATAAATTTTTATTCATTTTACAAAGAAAATGGTTTCCATTCAATTTTTTTAACTTTCACTGTTTCCGATGGATCGTCTAGTATATATTTTCGTTTTCTTTTATGTTTCATAGAAGTTTGAATATCAGATATAGAAGTAAAAATTTTTTTTCTTTGAGGATTGTTAATTAATTCTGTTGGAATGTTTATTTTCTTTAATGCTTCTAAAAATTGTTCCCAACCTATAGGATTACTACGTTTCTTACGTCCTACAATGTCCACAACTAAATCTGTTATATTTGAATTCGGGATTTGTTTATCATGAATTGAAACTACACCAGAATCACTTCATGTAATTGTCTTGTCTAGTTTTATATTTTGCAGTAATAGTCGAGCTTTTTCTTTTTGAGATTTAGGAATAATATTTATTATATTTTTTAAATCGTCTTTCTTTTCTTCAGAAATATTTTCAGATTTGACGACAAAATCTTTTAAATTTCCTGTATCGTCTCTCTTCTCCAAAGATTGCTTTGAATCTAAACTAAATTCATGTTCTATAGGTAATTTTATAGGTTCTCTACTTTGTTTTTGAAAGTATAAATATCTTTGTAATATTTCTTGATACTTAACCCATTTCTCATATTCTGATATTTTGAGATTAAAAATATTTTGCATGTCTTTATCCAGTCGACTAGTTACTGTTTCTTCATTAATATTGTTACTATTACGTAAACGGTTTAAATTTTCCGGAGATATTAAGACCATCTTTTTAGCATGTTCCATTTTAATTTTTAAATAAGTTACTTAGAAGACCTGTTAAAAGCGGAGCTAATAAAAAAGGTAAAAATGCTCCGCCTGATTGAACTAAGACACGTTTTTTAGTTTTCCAGCTATTACCAGGTTTTACAAGTTTCCGTAGAATCTTTTTATGTCTTACAAGTGAACCCTTATGTTTTAGACTGAGAGGAACTGTACCATGCAGAATATTATAAACACATTCACATATACATTTAACAGAATTACAGTCGGCGTTTTTTAATAATGCCAATCTATCTTGCGATTTCAACTTATGAAGTGCTCGCAGATATTCAGCGTTGTTTATTACTGCTTTAATCATTGTTAAGAAATAATTGGAGGCATATTTATGCTATTGTATTTATACTTATTTTTGGGTAAATAAACATAAGTACATCCATCATGTGACGTACGAAAACGCAACCAATCAGGTGTATTTTGTTTAAGATCAAAAATTAAATAGCCATGGGGAAGTGATGTTGCGTCACGATAGGCTTCTTGTATAAATTTGGAAATTTCCGGAAATACCTGTCTTGACAAATGCAATATTTGGGCTTTGTCTCGAGGATTTTTAAAATAGATAATGTAATTCCATTCAGAGATATATCCCGTTGTCCCTTTCCCTGATGAAAAATATTTTGAGTAAGAAAAAATACTGACAAATTTTTATGATGAGACCATTTTGTGAATATATCTACAACTCTCTGATCTGCTTCAGACATCAGATCATCTATAATAATTAACTGTGGATATTTGCCATCTATGCTGTCAATATCAGGCAAACCTTCAACAAATTCTACATTATTTATTGTAGTAAATAATTTTTGCCATGCGCCGTAATGCCAAGATATTTTCATAAAATTAGTATCGCACATTACATTAATATTTTATAAGAAGTTTTTAACAAAGTACGATTTTCCACTGCCTGAGGGGCCAGCAATTATTGCTGAAAAGGGGTGTTGACATTTGGAACACATGTTGTCTGCAAGGAAATAAAAATAATACTAAACTTTCATAAACTTTTACATTGTATTTATTATCCAACATATGTATGCAGTTATTGTTACAATTTATACATAATAATAATTAAAATATTATATTTCTACAAATTTTATTAATGTAGTCTGCTTTCCACAGGATCCATACTGTTTATTCGTTTTAATAATGTGTTATAAAAATAATTGTTTGATAAGACATATTAATTTATATTATATATCCGTGTGAGGTAAATTCCAGGGGTACACGGTTCTTTCAATATATGTTTCGAAATTTGTTTTTATTTGGAGACACATACGGCCTATTAAACTGTGCCAATTTTTTGTCTTACACCAATCTTCATGAAATTTATTTATTGCTATTTGATCCGCTACAAGAATATCATTGAAACTTTTAGCTTTAAAATAGGCCATGTCGTGTTCTCTTGCTATCTCGTAGTCTTTGTCAATAGATTTCTTACAGTTCATTTTATTTCCGGGTCCAAAATAAAAATGATTAGGAAAAATCATTTTTTAATATATTAACATATATTTATGTAACTATGTTGTTAATACTTGTTGTCTGCAAGGAATTAAAAATAATACTAAACTTTCATAAACTTTTACATTGTATTTATTATCAAACATATGTCTACAGAGAATATTTATAAATAATAATTATAGTATTACATTTCTACAAATTCTATTAAAGTAGTCTGCTTTCCACAGGATCCATACTGTTTCATTCCAGTATATTTAATACTCCATTTGGTAACAGATTCCTTAAGCTGCGATATATCTTCGTCTGTTAAATTATCGAATCGTGCAGGTAGATATGTTATAAATTCTTCGCATTAAGCAATTATTTTTCTACTAAACGTGGTTTTAACAGCCTTTATGTCAACCAGTTTATACAACGTATCTTTTTCCAAGTCGGAAATCTTCTTACGAGGTTTTAAGTCCGACAATCCACCTCTTTGGTTTAACTTGGAAAAGTCCATGTCTACACATGAACAAATAAATAAATAATAGTAAAAATATAATAATTTAAATTTTCTTACCTAAATAATTTCAGATGTGCTTCACAGCTCTTTTCAACTGGAATAAAGTGTATAAGAAATTTTTCCTTATTTATACGGTGTATATTTTGTTGATTTTCACTTTTATCCTTCAATTGAAATTCTTACTGAAATATTTTCTAATATTTAAATCATTTGAATTCCTCAAAATGTTTGAGCATTACATTAAGGTCACATTACAGGTCATTACCTATAAATATGCATATTATTGAAATTACATTTTGTCATTAAATATGCACAATATTGAAATTACATTTCGTCAGAAAATATTAAAACCCATTTACTCAATATTCATAATCTTTCAAATACATGTTAGTACTTAATCTCAAAACTTCTAAGCATTTACTTTAATCTCCCTATTACAGGTAATTATCGTTACCTAAATATGCACATTATTGAAATTACATTTCGTCAAAAATATTAAATCCCATTTACTCTAGGACATAATGGAAATTTTTAAACCAATATCACATTCCAACATTCGCAATATTAAACATACATACATAAACAATTTCCCCAATAAAAATTTCAAATATATTTATCGAAAATTCCTATCAAAATTACATATCAAAAATTTCTATCAGTCACTGGCGCCAGTTAATGAGTTTTTTAATTACCCTGGGTCTCGGGAAAGGGAGGACCACATACTACTTACAAAATCATATGGTTACTTACCTGTATATAAAATGAAAGACTAAATTAATCATAATTTTTTTGTCTAAATCTAACTTCATACTGTATGTTTAAAATTATGGATTGATGGCAATAATTTTAAATGTGGGTTTAATGGTTAAGCTTAATATTATACACAAAGTAATGTATTTAACATAATATCTACAATTCCATCTTAAATGTCTTACAATATCATCCTATACTAAACGATTACATTCACTATATATCTATATATCTATATATCTATCTATAGATTCATCACGAGCATCGAGTAACTTTTGTAATCGCCTACAGCCTGAACCATGCAAGTGATTGTTATAATTTATTTTTTTTAATATGTGGGGGTTAATGAGATCTGGTGCCTTTTGGGTGTCTCATATTTTTACTATTAGTAGTTTTCGTGTAAAAAAATAAAACTTTTCACAAATGCTGCCTTGAAACAATGGATCCCAGAGGCCATGTCTAACTTTAAGAAGAATCACGCCGTCATCCGTCACTTTTGACAATCTGCCTATGAACTTTAAATGATTATATCTTTTAATAGAACATTGATATCAAAGATTTAAAAACAGTATCATGAATAATAGACTTGAGCAAATGTGTTACAACTAATTTAAGTTTAAAACAAAACGTATTTAATTAATATAAATTTTGACGTTTCCAATGTCAAAAGTCAATGTTGCCAAATGTGTGATGAAGTAACTAAATTTAAACCAAATATTCCTAAAATAACTTCACTGAAGACGGTGGCAGTTATACTAGGATTGACTATATTAATTTATAAATTTAAAAATTAACTACTATTTTTTAATGCAGACAGTGTTGCCATATTATAAAGTAACTAAATAAAAATCAAATATTCCTAAATAAAATAAATTGAATACTTTGCTGTGTTTGTTATCAAAAGAAAGGAAACCATAAGGGCCAGTTTTAAAATGAAATGAAAAAAATGTGTCATGTCGATCTGCATTTGTTTTCCGTAAAAAGTTGTTAGAAGTAGGTCGTCCTTGAGTTTTAAGGAAACGACACAATACGGACTGGTGTGCACGAATGACAAAAATGTTCCATGTAGATTAGAATTTGGTTTTTGCATAATGTTGTCAGAAAAATGTCGTGTTTGGGTATTTTCAAATTACAAAAGTCAATGTTGCCAAATATTTAATAAAGTAACTAAACAAAGAACTAATATTCCCAAATAAAAGGTTACTGAAGACAGTGAATGTTATATTAGGCTAGGTCACGATGAGGGCTAGCGTGCAGAATGAATAAAAATGTTCTATATCGAACGGCTTTTGTTTTTTGGAAAATGTTGTGAGAAGTATGTGGTGTTTGGTATCAAATGAAAAGGCTCGATAAGGGCTGGCGTGTAGAATTAACTAAAAAGGTCAATGTTAATCGGCTTTTGTTTTTTGCAAAAATTTTTCAAAGGTATGTCGAATTTGGTGTCAAATGAAATGTCTCGTTGAGGGCTGGCGTGCAGAATTGACAAAAATGTTTCATGTCTATCAGCTTTTGTTTTATGCAAAAAATTGTCAGAAGTATGTCGTGTTTGGTATCAAATGAAAGGTCTCAGAGAGGACTAGCGTGCAGAATTGATAAAACAGTGCTATGTCGATCGGTTTTTGTTTTTTGCAAAATGTTGTCAGAAGTGTGTGGTGTTTGGTATCAAATGAAAAGTCTCGTTGAGGGCTAGCGTGCAGAATTGACAAAAATGTTCCATGTCGATCGGCTTTTGTTTTATGCAAAAAGTTGTCAGAAGTATGTCGTGTTTGGTATCAAATGAAAGGTCTCGGAGAGGGCTAGCGTGCAGAATTGACAAAAAATATGCTATGTCGATCGGTATTTGTTTTTTGCAAAAAGTTGCCAGAAGTGTGTGGTGTTTGGTATCAAATAAAAAGTTACAATGAAGGCTGGTGTGCAGAATTAACGAAAATGATCAATGTCGATCGGCTTTTGTTTTTTGCAAAAGGTTGTCACAAGTATATAGTGTTTGGTATCAAATGAAAAGTCTGGGTGTGGGCTAGCGTGTAGATATGATAAAAATGTTTCATGTCGATCGACTTTTGTTTAATGCAGAAAGTTGTCAGAAGTATGTCGTGTATGGTATCAAATGAAAGGTCTCGGTGGGAGTTGGAGTACATAAATGACAAAAATGTTTCATGTCGACCGGCTTTTGTTTTTTGCAAAATATTATTAGAAGTATATCGTGTTTGCAATCTAATGAAAGGTCTCGGTGAGGCCTGACGTTCAAATATGAAATAATTGTTTCATGTCGATCGGCATTTGTTTTTTGCACTGACAGCGGAGCTCTAGGGAATGCTCGGCGTAGCCGAGAATTCGCTAGTCCTATATACTAAACGAATACATTCATTATATATCTATCTATCTATAGATTCATCACAAGCATCGAGTAGTTTTTGTAATCGCCTACAGCCTGAACCATGCAAGTGATTGTTATAATTTTTTTTTAATATGTGGGCGCTAATGAGATCTGGTGCCTTTTGGGTGTCTCATATTTTTACTGTTAGTAGTTTTCGTGTAAAAAATTTAAACTGTGCACAAATGCTGCTTAGAAACAATGGATCCCAGAGGTCATGTCTAAATTTAAGAAGAATCACGCCGTCATCCGTCACTTTTGACAATCTGCCTATGAACTTTAAATGATTATATCTTTTAATAGAACATTGATATCAAAGATTTAAAAACAGTATCATGAATAATAGACTTGAGCAAATGTGTTACAACTAATTTAAGTTTAAAACATAACGTATTTAATTAATATAAATTTTGACGTTTCCAATGTCAAAAGTCAATGTTGCCAAATGTGTGATGAAGTAACTAAATTAAAACCAAATATTCCTAAACTAACTTCACTGAAGACGGTGGCAGTTGTATTAGGATTGACAATATTAATTTATAAATTTAAAAATTAACTACTATTTTTTAATGCAAACAGTGTTGCCAAATTATAAAGTAAGTAAATAAAAATCAAATATTCCTAAATAAAATAAATTGAATACTTTGCTGTGTTTGTTATCAAAAGAAAGGAAACCATAAGGGCCAGTTTTAAAATGACAAAAAAAAATGTGTCAAGTCGATCTGCATTTGTTTTCCGTAAAAAGTTGTTAAAAGTAGGTCGTCCTTGGGTTTTAAGGAAACACACAATACGGACTGGTGTGCACGAATGACAAAAATGTTCCATGTAGATTAGAATTTGTTTTTTGCATAATGTTGTCAGAAAAATGTCGTGTTTGGGTATTTTCGAATTACAAAAGTCAATGTTGCCAAATGTTTAATAAAGTAACTAAACAAAGAACAAATATTCCCAAATGAAAGGTTACTGAAGACAGTGAACGTTATATTAGGCTAGGTCACGATAAAAACGGAGATTAAGCGTGTTACTGAGACCTTGAAAAGGAAGATGGGCACATTTGAGAAACGTTGGGGCGATCTCGCGGACAGGGTGGAGCCAAGTATTTCGAGTAAGGGTAGCCAAACTGATTTTCCGGTTGGGGCCAAGAAAGATCGGGCGACGGCTGACGACGTTAAGCGCGACATGAGGAAAACGAAGGACATTCAGTCCTTCACTGCGAATGCCAAACGGAGTTGGCCAGCGAACGCATACACCTGCACCCAGGAGGTAACCTTGGCGGTTACTGACGTAAGGGAGGGGGTGGTCATATTAGGAACACCGGACCTCATGCCAAACGATAGACGTGGATGTTGGAAACGAGATAGAGGGAGCTCCTAGCAAGGTTGTCTATATGAGTAATCGTGTAGAGGTTCCTACTGGGAGGGAAATAAAGGTGTACAACAGACACATATATTACCTGATTGGCGAAACGAATGGGGAGGGAAAGAAGGAGATAACTTTGGAAACCCTATATGGGTACCTGAAACTCGTGCGTGCTGGCGCGGCTGAAAGGGAGCATAAGACTATTTTTATGCCTAAGATTGGCTGTGGAAAGGGTCGACTTGACTGGGGAATCGTCAGGAAGCTGGTGGAGACGGTTTTCTATGAGAGCGGTATTAAGGTCTTAGTATGTATCCCTAAAGCTAACCCGAAGAAGACCGCGAAGAAGGAAACGAAAAGAGCGACGGACACGGACAATGAAAAACCTGAGGAAAGCCAAAGCCACACTGAAGGCCAAGAAACGTGGGCGACGGTGGTGAGGAAAAGTAGCAAAAGGCGAGAGCCCAAAGCTGCTCTTACCAAAAAGCCGGCCCCACCGACTAAAGCAGCCAGTTCGAAGCCACGAAAGCGACCAGAAGCAGTCGTGGTTAACGCTGCAGGCACCTCCGTGCCGCAACTGGTTATTGCCATCAAGGCAAAAGGCGGACTAAAGGAAAACGGGATAACAATTACCTCGATGCGGACGACAAAGCAGGGCAACCTGCTTCTGGAGGTCGCACGGGAGCCTGGGCTAGCGACTAAGCTGAGGGAATGCGTAAGCAAAGCCCTCGGTAAAGACGACTGCGCTCGGGCGCTGACAGGGGACAAGCCGGTGCAGCTGCAGATACTTGACATAGAGGAGGGGCTCACCAAGGAAGAGGTACTACGAGAAATGAAGGATGCCCTCGGAGATGACGCTGGAAAACTGAAGCTCCTTGCGCTGAAGAAGGCGCGAGCTGGAACCCAGGCAGCCATCCTTTCGACGAGTCTGGAGGTAGCACAGATGCTACTTTCAGACCGGAAAGTTAGGATTCCGATAGGCCTGGTTTCATGCAAAGTACGTCCTTGGGTGGATCCCCTCCAATGCTTTAAATGTCGGGGATATGGCCACACTGCAGGAGCTTGCAAAGGCATGGACTTCAGCAACTGCTGTTCCAACTGTGGCAAAGAAGGGCACATTGCGAAAAACTGCAAAGATGATCCCGTATGTCTAACGTGCGGCACCAAAGGACATCGAAATGTTCGAAGCACCGGTTTGCGTTGGAAGAGGCTAAAAAAGAACGCAATGGCTACTACAGTAATACAGGTCAACGTCGGAAGATGCAGAGCGGCACATGACCTGCTGTTCCAAACAGCGAAGGTCCACAAAGCCGACGTCCTCGCCATCAGCGAGCCCAACCAATACCTCGGTAGCGTATGGGTATGGGATTTGCGGAAGGACGCTGCAATCGCGATCACGACGACTAGGGTCACTGTCGATGACAGGGGTTCGGGAAACGGCTTTGCGTGGGTTAAGTTGGATAGCTGTGTTTTGTACAGCTGCTACTTTTCCCCTAACCGGCGGAACGAGGAGTTCGAACAGTTCCTGCTCGAACTCGCACAGAGCATGACCGAACATACTGGGGCCAAGGTGATCGTTTGCGGCGACTTTAATGCGAAACACCCAAAATGGGGTTCCCCGAGAACGGATCCGAGGGGAATAACACTCGCAGCCTGGGCGGCTTGCATGGACTTGGTAGCGACTAACTCCGGGGATAGACCAACTTTTCAGCAGGATGGCTCTTCGAGCCATATCGATATCACGTGAGTAACCGCGAGTTTCTACCCACGCTTGGAAAGAAGGGAAGTCCTAGAGGAAGAGACTCTAAGCCTCCACAACTACATCAAGTTCTGCATACGAAGCCAAAGACCTGTATTGCAAGTAGAAAGCAACAACATTGCGAGGGGATGGGCCATGAGGGGAGGGGAGAGAGAGCTGGAGAAGATCGGCGAAGAAGTGCGCACATGGCTGAACGGCATCACCGAACCCCCTGACACCCCAGAGAAACTTGTGCGCTGCCTTCGGACGGTGTGCAAGCGAAATCTTCGACAGAGGGGGGTTAGTGGTAGGCCCGGGGTATACTGGTGGAACGAGGAGATAGCAGCTCTTAGGCGCGAGGCTCTGGCGGCGAGGAGATGCTACCAGCGAAAGTTGAAGAGGCATGAGAACGATGCCTGCGAAGCGGAGAGAGAGAGCCTGTGGGAAGCCCGAAAGGCGCTGAAAGCGGCAATCAATCTCTCGCAGAGGAGGAAATGGAAGTAGTTGATCGATGACAACGTATGGGGGAAGGGGTACAAGATCGTAGTAAAACGCATCAAAGGGCTCCAGCCCTCAACGGCGCTCGGAAAACGACAGCTCGAGGACCTTGTAACTTCTTTGTTCCCCCAGCATGGGAGAACGAACTGGATACCGACGGTGGTAGCAGAGAAGCCAGAGCCTTTCACAGTGCAGGAGATGGAAAGAGCTGCTATGAAGATGAGGTCCAATAAAGCCCCTGGGCTAGACGGAATACCACCAGAAATGGTGAAGATTGCCGTGCAGGAGACGCCACACGCCGTTCTGAAGGTCATGAACCGCGCACTGGAGGAGGGGATCTTTCCCAGCAAGTGATAGACGGCTCGCTTGGTTTTAATACCAAAGGGGGGAAAGCCGGGGCGAGTACGACCGCTCTGCCTACTCGATGCTGCCGGGAAGCTGCTAGAACAGATGATTCTATGCAGACTAAAAGGCAGCCTAGAAAGAAATGGTGGCCTCTCTGATAACCAACACGGTTTCCGAGAGGGGAGAGGTACCATTGAAGCAATCCAGACCGTGGTAGACGCCGGAAGGAAAGCGAGGACTGGCACCGTGAAGTCCCGGAGGCTATGCGCTCTTGTCACATTGGATGTAAGGAACGCCTTTAATTCAGCGAGATGGAAGCGTATCGTGGCCGAGCTCCGTAAACGAGGAACGGAACCTTATTTAATAAGGATAATCTGTTCGTACCTGGACGACAGGTACATCGTTGCGGAGTCCTCAGAAGGAGGGGCATGCTCTTACCCAGTCACGAGTGTAGTACCACAGGGCTCAGTCTTGGGCCCCACACTCTGGAACGTCATGTACGACGAAGTACTTCGCCATGAGATGCCGCAAAGCACGAAGCTAGTGGGATACGCCGATGACCTGGCTGTTGTAACAGTGGAGAGATCCGTTGAACAGCTACAGTCAGGCGTGAACGACGCGTTAAGTAGGATACACGAGTGGATGGAGGAAGCGCAGCTGGACCTTGTACCAGGGAAGACCGAGGCAATCGTATTCCCTGGAAGAAGGCAGCTCCCGGAAATCGTTTTCGAACTATGTGGAAAGGTGATTAGGCCACAGGCTACTGTCAAATACCTTGGGGTAACGCTTGACAAAAGCCTTACCTTTGGACCACATATTAGGAATGTTTCGGATCGCGCAGCACGGACAGGGTCGGCATGAAGCAAATTAATGCCCAACGTTGGAGGACCCACATCCAGCAAGCGTAAACTACTTGCGAATGTAGTTCAGTCGGTGATGCTGCATGCGGCACCCGTATGGCACGAAGCCCTACGATTCGACAATCTCCGCACACTAGCTTCAAGAGTACAGAGGAGATCTGCATTACGCGTGATCAGCGCTTATTGCACCGTGTCGGAGCAGGCGACACTGGTCATTGCGGACATGCCACCTCTTGATCTTCTAGCTCAGGAAAGGGCGGAAAGAGCGACAAAGGCGAAGGAAGGAGTACAGGAGGGTAAAGAGCTAGCAAGGAAGAGGACGTTGGATCGGTGGCAGGAAAGATGGGCAAATGAGGAGAAGGGAAGCTGGACGCGTAGATTGATCCCCGATCTACGGCCATGGCTGCAACGGAAGCATGAAAAGGTGGAATACCACCTCACGCAGATGCTAACAGGCCATGGGTGTTTCGCAGCCTACCTTCTCAGAATGAGTAGGTACGAGAGCGATGTATGTATGTTTTGTCCCTCTGTTGTAGACACGCCAGAGCACACGCTTGTAGCGTGCGAGCGATGGAGGGTGGAGAG
The DNA here is from genome assembly GCA_035578165.1 of Stenolophus ochropezus. NCBI lineage: Eukaryota > Metazoa > Arthropoda > Insecta > Coleoptera > Carabidae > Stenolophus > Stenolophus ochropezus. The sequence continues at coordinate 26,009,214 of JAQOWZ010000007.1, forward strand.
GGAGAGCCTGGAATCCGCACTAGGCAAGGCCATCACGCCGGAAAACCTCGTCCCAACCATGCTAGAGGAGCCTGGTACCTGGAACCTAGTCCGTAGGTTCACTACTACCGTCCTCAAGACAAAGGAGGATGAGGAGCGGAGGAGGCAGAGAAGATGATGCTGAATGCAAGCAAGGCAAGAAAGGTAAGGTAAGTTGAATACCGAGTGAGCTAAGACCTCCCCTCAGGGGGTCGGAGTGGAAAAGCTTGGGATGGAGGACGGTATACTAGAGAGGAAGGGTGATCGACGGAGAAAAGACGGGTTTTCCCCTGGAGTGGGTGCTAGCAACCTGATGTTGTGCGAATAGCGGTTCCGGGTTGTTGGTGTGACCACGAAGGGGGAGAGGTTTTAGTGGGCAGGAATCCCACAGTATCTCAGTGCGAACGCTGAGATCTCTTTTGAAGATTTCCTCTTCCAGAAAAAAAAAGGTCACGATGAGGGCTAGCGTGCAAAATGAACAAAAAAGTTCTATTTTGAACGGTTTTTGTTTTTTGTAAAAAGTTGTGAGAAGTATGTGGTGTTTGGTCTCAAATGAAAAGGCTCAATAAGGGCTCAATGTTGATCGGCTTTTGTTTTTTACAAAAATTTTTCAAAGGTATGTCGAGTTTGGTCTCAGATGAAAGGTCTCGTTGAGGGCTGGCGTGCAGAATTGACAAAAATGTTCCATGTCGATCGGCTTTTGTTTTTTGCAAAAAGTTGTCAGAAGTATGTCGTGTTTGATATCAAATGAAAGGTCTCGGAGAGGGCTAGCGGGCAGAATTGATAAAAATGTGCTATGTCGATCGGTTTTTGTTTTATGCAAAAAGTTGTCAGAGTATTTCGTGTTTGGTATCAAATGAAAGGTCTCGAAAAGGGCTAGCGTGCAGAAATGACAAGATATGTGCTATGTCGATCGGTATTTGTTTTTTGCAAAAAGGTGCCAGAAGTGTGTGGTGTTTGGTATCAAATAAAAGGTTACAATGAAGGCTGGTGTGCAGAATTAGCGAAAATGGTCAATGTCGATCGGCTTTTGTTTTTTGCAAAAGGTTGTCACAAGTATATAGTGTTTGGTATCAAATGAAAAGTCTGGGTGTGGGCTAGCGTGTAGATATGATAAAAATGTTTCATGTCGATCGACTTTTGTTTAATGCAGAAAGTTGTCAGAGGTATGTCGTGTATGGTATCAAATGAAAGGTCTCGGTGAGATTTGGAGTACATAAATGACAAAAATGTTTTATGTCGATCGGCTTTTGTTTTTTGCAAAAAATTATTAAAAGTATATCGTGTTTGCAATCTAATAAAAGGTCTCGGTAAGGCCTGACGTGCAAATATGAAATAGTTGTTTCATGTCGATCGGCACTTGTTTTTAGCACTGACAGCGGAGCCCTAGGGAATGCTCGGCATAGCCGAGAATTCGCTAGTCCTATATACTACAAGGCATGTGTCCTAATCTATATTTATTTTCATCATGACGATCACCAAATTTTCGGAGAAACCTACAGCCTTAACCATTTATGAAATTGTTATGTATAATAATATCAAGTTGTAGAGAATGATGCGTAGGTGTGCCTTTTTGATGTTTCATATTTTTACGTCGAGCTGTTTTTGCGTAAATTAATAACAACCACACACTTTTTTAATTTTGAAACAATCTTGAAACTAAAGATCCTAGTAGCCATGTCTAAATTTAAAAAGAATCACGCTGTAATCTGTCACTTTTGACAAACAGTCTGTAAACTTTAAACGATTGTATTTTCAAATAGAACATTAATATTAGAGAAATGAATAAAGTATCATGTATAATAGTCTTGAGCAAAGGTGTTACAATTAATTTAAGTTTAAAACATAACGCATTTAATTAATATAAATTTAGACGTTTCCAATGTCAAAAGGCAATGTTGCCAAATGTGTAATGAAGAAACTAAATTAAAACCTAATATTCCTAAATTAACTTCACTGAAGACGGTGGCAGTTGTATTAGGATTGACAATACTAATTTATAAATTTAAAAATTAGCTACTTTTTTTTAATACAAACAGTGTTGCCAAATCATAAAGTAACTAAATAAATATCAAATATTTCTAAATAAAATAAATTGAATACTTTGCTGTGTTTGTTATCAAAAGAAAGTAAACCATAAGGGCCAGTTTTAAAATGACAAAAAAAATGTGTCATGTCGATCTGCATTTGTTTTTCGTAAAAAGTTGCTAGAAGTAAGTCGTCCTTGGGTTTTAAGGAAACGACACAACACGGACTGGTGTGCACGAATGACAAAAATGTTCTACATAGATTAGAATTTGTTGTTTGCAAAATGTTGTCAGAAAAAAGTCGTGTCTGGGTATTTTCGAAATACATAAGTCAATATTGCCAAATCTTTAATAAAGTAACTAAACAAAGAACAAATATTCCCTAATGAATGTTACTGAAGACACTGAATGTTATATTAGGCTAGGTCACGATGAGGGCTAGCGTGCAAAATTAACAAAAATGTTCTATAACGAACGACTTTTGTTTTTTGGAAAAAGTTGTGCGAAGTATGTGGTGTTCGGTATCAAATGAAAAATCGATAAGGGCTGGCCTGTAGAATTAACAAAAAAGGTCGATGTGGATCGGCTTTTGTTTTTTGCAAAGATTTCTCAAATGTATGTCGAGTTTGGTCTCAAATGAAAGGTCTCGTTGAGGGCTGGCGTGCAGAATTGACAAAAATGTTCTATGTCGATTGGCTTTTGTTTTATGCAAAAAGTTGTCAGAAGTATGTCGTGTTTAGTATCAAATGAAAGGTTTCGGAGATGGCTAGCCTGCAGAATTGACAAAAATGTACTATGTCGATCGGTTTTTGTTTTTTGCAAAAAGTTGTCAGAAGTATGTCGTGTTTGGTATCAAATGAAAGGTCTCGAAGAGGGCTAGTGGACAGAATTGATAAAAATGTGCTATGTCGATCGGTTTTTGTTTTATGCAAAAAGTTGTCAGAAGTATTTCGTGTTTGGTATCAAATGAAAGGTCTCGAAAAGGGCTAGCGTGCAGAAATGACAAGAAATGTGCTATGTCGATCGGTATTTCTTTTTTGCAAAAAGGAGCCAAAAGTGTGTGGTGTTTGGTATCAAATAAAAGGTTACAATGAAGGCTGGTGTGCAGAATTAGCGAAAATGGTCAATGTCGATCGGCTTTTGTTTTTTGCAAAAGATTGTCACAAGTATATAGTGTTTGGTATCAAATGAAAAGTCTGGGTGTGGGCTAGCGTGTAGATATGATAAAAATGTTTCATGTCGATCGACTTTTGTTTAATGCAGAAAGTTGTCAAAGGTATGTCGTGTATGGTATCAAATGAAATGAGAGTGAAATTGGCAGCCGATTCGCAGCAGCCGATTCGAAATTTAGCTGCTTGTGAACAAACTAGGCAGCGCGGACAGCGACGGTAGACCAAGGCCAACTGTATGTGTTGAGAAATGATATATATCTTATATACATGTTATTTTGCGTTTCTAGTTATATCCCAAGCCAGATACTAATTGAAACTTAATTATTAAATAAAAATGCTCACTATTAGTGTGCGTACTCATAGATATTATACATTATTGATATAAATGACAATAACAACCTTGAGATCTTACGCGCGAAATATGGATTATCCACAATGTTTTCATAATAATTGATATTAACAATCATAATAATATTTTTCTGTTGTTAATATTTTCCATACATTATCCATATAAGTATGCAAAATTATCCTGCATATTAAAATAATCTGTATAATATATCTCTCTACGTATCAACAATTATTTATTTATTACTGCTAAACCAACAAATGTCTGTTGTTCATATTTCGCACATATTATCTCTATAAGTATATAAACAAATCCTGGATATTAAAATAATCTGTATAATATATCTCTCTACGTATCAACAATTATTTATTTATTACTGCTAAACCAACAAATGTCTGTTGTTCATATTTCGCACATATTATCTCTATACGTATATAAACAAATCCTGGATATTACAATTATCAGACATCCTTCTGGACAATGAGGATATATGTTTGACAATTATATCATCTCTGCATTAATAACAATTATTTATTTATTACTGTCAAACTAACAAATGTTTGTGATTCATATTTTGCACAAATTATCTGTATAAGTATATAAACAATTTCTGCATATTAAAATTACCAGTCATTCTTCTGATCAATAAGGATATATGTTTGATATTAATATCATCTCTACGTTACAACTATTATATATTTATTACAGCCAAACTAACAACTGTCTGTTGTTCATATTTTGCATATATTATCTCTAGAAGTATATAAACAAATCACGGATATTAAAATTATCAGACATCCTTCAGGAAAATAAGGAAATATGTTTGAAATTAATTTTATCTCTACGTAACAACAATTAATTATTTATTACAGCCAAACTAACAAATGTCTGTACTTCATATTTTGCACATATTATCGCTACAAGCATATAAACAAATCTTGGATATTAAAATTATAAGAAATCCTTCAGGACAATAAGGAAATATGTTTGAAATTTATCTCTCTCTTCGTATCAACAACTTTTTATTTATTACTACCAAACTAACAAATGTCTGTTGTCCATATTTTGCACATATTATTTCAAAAAGTATATAAACAAATCCTGGCTATTAAAATGACCAGACCTCCTTCAGCAGAAAAGGGAAATATTTTTGAAACTTATTTCATGGCTACGTAACAACAATTATTTATTTATTATTGCCAAAATAACAAATATCTGTTGTTCATATTTTGCACATATTATCTATTATACATATATAAACATTTCCTGGGTATTAATATGATTAGACATCCTTCAGGACAATAAGGAAATATGTTTGAAACTTATTTCATCTCTACGTAACAACAATTATTTATTTATTATTGCCAAACCAACAAATGTCTGTTGTTCTTATTTTGCACATATTATCTATATACGTATATAAACAATTCCTGGGTATTAAAATCTTCACCCATCCTTCAGGACAATAAGGATATATGTTAGATCTTAATATCATCTCAACGTAACAACTATTATTTATTTATTACAGACAAAACAACAAATGTTTGTTGTTTATATTTCGCACATATTATCTCTATATGTATATAGACATTACCTGGCAGTTAAAATCATCAAACATCCTTCAGCACAACAAGGGTATTTGTTTGAAATTTATATCTCTCTACGTATCAACAATTATTTATTTATTGCTACTAAACTAACAAATGTCTGCTGTTCACATTTTGCACATATTATCTCTATAAGTATATAAACAAATCTTGGATATTAAAATTATCAGATATATTTCAGGACAATGAGGAAATATGTTTGAAATTTATATCTCTCTACGTATCAACATTTATTTATTTATTACTGCCAAACTAACAAATGTCTGTTGTTCATATTTTCTACATATTAACTCTATAAGTATATAAACAAATCCTGGATATTAAAATTATCAGATATCCTTCAGGACAATGAGGAAATATGTTTGAAATTTATATCTCTCTACGTATCAACATTTATTTATTTATTACTGCCAAACTAACAAATGTCTATTGTTCATATTTTGCACATATTATCTCTATAAGTATATAAACAAATCTTGGATATTAAAATCATCAGACATTTTTCGGGACAATAAGGATATATGTTTGATATTAATGTCATCACTACGTAACAACTATTATTTATTTACTTCAGCCAAACTAAAATATGTCTGTTGTTCATATTTTGCACATATTATCTCAAGAAGTATATAAACAAATCCTAGATATTTTAATTATCAGACATCCTTCAGGACAATGAGGAAATATGTTTGAAATTTATATCTCTCTACATATCAACAATTATTTATTTATTACTGCCAAACTAACAAATGTCTGTTGTTCATATTATGCACATATTATCTCTATACGTATATAAACAATTTGTAGTTATTTAAATCATCAGACATCCTTCGGGACAATAAGGATATATGTTTGATATTAATATCATCTCTACGTAACAACTATTATTTATTTATTACTGCCAAATTAACAAATGTCTGTTGTTCATATTTCGCACATATCATCTTTAAAAGTATATAAGCAAATCGTGGACATTAAAATTATCAGACATCCTTCAGGACAGTGAGGAAATATGTTTGAAATTATTTAATTAATTAATAATTATTTTAAACATATATCCTTATTGTCCTGAAGGATGTCTGATAATTTTAATATCCAGGATATTTTTATGTACTAATAGAGATAATATATGCAAAATATGAACAGCAGACATTTGCTAGTTTAGCAGTTATAAATAAATAATTGTTGATGCGTAGAGAGATATAAATTTCAAACATATTTCCTCATTGTCCTGAAGGATTTCTGATGATTTTAATAAGCAGGATTTGTTTATATACTTATATAGATAATATGTGAAAAATATGAACAACAGACATTTGTTAGTTTGGCAATAATAAATAAATAATAGTTGTAACGTAGAGATGATATTAATATCAAACATATATCCTTATTGTCCTGGAGGATATCTGACGATTTTAATATCCAAAAATTGTTTTTATACTTATAGAAATAATATGTGAAAAATATGAACAACAGACATTTGTTAGTTTGGCAATAATAAATAAATAATAGTTGTAACGTAGAGATGATATTAATATCAAACATATATCCTTATTGTCCTGAAGGATGTCTGATGATTTTAATATCCAGGAATTGTTTATATACTTATAGAGATAATATGTGCAAAATATGAACAACAGACATTTGTTGGTTTGTCTATAATAAATAAATAATTGTTGTTACGTAGAGATGAAATAAGTTTCAAACATATTTCCTTATTGTCTTGAAGGATGTCTGATCATTTTAATACCCAGGATATCTTTATATACTTATAGAAATAATATGAGCAAAATATGAACAACAGACATTTGTTAGTTTGGCTGTAATAAATAAATAATAGTTGTAATGTAGAGATGATATTAATATCAAACATATTTCCTTATTGTCCGGAAGGAAGTCTGATAATTTTAATATCCAGGATTTGTTAATATACTTTTAGAGATAATATGTTCAAAATATGAACAGCAGACATTTGTTAGTTTAGTAGTAATAAATAAATAATTGTTGATACGTTGATATGATATTAATATCTAACATATATCCTTATTGTCCTGAAGGATGGGTGATGATTTTAATATCCAGGAATTGTTTATATACGTATGTAGACAATATGTGCAAAATATGAATAACAGACATTTGTTAGTTTTGCTGTAATAAATAAATAATGGTTGTAATGTAGAGATGATATTAATATCAAACATATATCCTTATTGACCAAAAGGATGTCTGGTAATTTTAATATCCAGAAATTGTTTATATACTTATATAGGTAATATGTGCAAAATATGAACAACAGACATTTGTTAGTTTTGCTGTAATTAATAAATAATAGTTGTAATGTAGAGATGATATTAATATCAAACATATATTCTTATTGACCAGAAGGATGTCTGGTAATTTTAATATCCAGAAATTGTTTATATATTTATATAGATAATATGTGCAAAATATGAACAACAGACATTTGTTAGTTTGGCAATAATAAATAAATAATTGTTGTTACGTCGACATGAAATAAGTTTCAAAAATATTTCCTTTTTGTCCTGAAGGAGGTCTGGTCATTTTAATAGCCAGGATTTGTTTATATACTCATAGAGATAATATGTACGAAATATGAACAACAGACATTTGTTGGTTTGGCAGTAATAAATAAATAATTGTTGATACGTAGAGAGACATAAATTTCAAACATATTTCCTCATTGTCCTGAAGGATGTCTGATAATTTTAATATCCAGGATTTGTTTATATACTTCTTGAGATAATATATGCAAAATATGAACAACAGACATTTGTTAATTTTGTAGTAATAAATAAAAAGTTTTTGATACGAAGAGAGAGATAAATTTCAAACATATTTCCTTCTTGTCCTGAAGGATGTCTAATTATTTTAAAATCCAGGATTTGTTTATATGCTTGTAGAGACCATATGTGCAAAATATGAAGTACAGACATTTGTTAGTCTGGCTGTAATAAATAATTAATTGTTGTTACGTAGAGATAAAATAAATTTCATACATATTTCCTTATTTTCCTGAAGGATGTCTTATAATTTTAATATCCATGATTTGGTTATATACTTCTAGAGATAATATGTGCAAAATATGAACAACAGACAGTTGTTAGTTTGGCTGTAACAAATAAATAATAGTTGTAACGTAGAGATGATATTAATATCAAACATATATCCTTATTGATCAGAAGAATGTCTGGTAATTTTAATATGCAGAAATTGTTTATATACTTATACAGATAATTTGTGCAAAATATGAATCACAAACATTTGTTAGTTTGACAGTAATAAATAAATAATTGTTATTAATGTAGAGATGATATAATTTTCAAACATATATCCTCATTGTCCAGAAGGATGTCTGATAATTTTAATATCCAGGATTTGTTTATATACGTATAGAGATAATATGTGCGAAATATGAACAACAAACATTTGTTGGTTTAGCAGTAATAAATAAATAATTGTTGATACGTAGAGAGATATATTATACAGATTATTTTAATATGCAGGATAATTTTGCATACTTATATGGATAATGTATGGAAAATATTAACAACAGACAAATATTATTATGATTGTTAATATCAATTATTATGAAAACATTGTGCATAATTCATATTTCGCGCGTAAGATCTCAAGGTCATTATTGTCATTTATATCAATAATGTATAATATCTATGAGTACGCACACGAATAGTGTGCATTTTTATTTAATAATTAAGTTTCAATTAGTATCTGGCTTGGGATAGGGCTAGAAACGCAAAATAACATGTATATAATATATATATATATATATATATATATATATATATATATATATATATATATATACTCGTATATATCATTTCTCAACTGATACAGTTGGCCTTGGTCTACCGTCGCTGTCCGCGCTGGGTAGTTTGTTCACAAGCAGCTAAATTTCGAATCGGCTGCTGCGAATCGGCTGCCAATTTCACTTTCATCAAATGAAAGGTCTCGGTGAGATTTGGAGTACATAAATGACAAAAATGTTTTATGTCGATCGGCTTTTGTTTTTTGCAAAAAATTATTAGAAGTATATCGTGTTTGCAATCTAATGAAAGGTCTCGGTGAGGCCTGACGTGCAAATATGAAATAGTTGTTTCATGTCGATCGGCATTTGTTTTTAGCACTGACAGCGGAGCCCTAGGGAATGCTCGGCATAGCCGAGAATTCGCTAGTCCTATATACTAAAAGGCATGTGTCCTAATCTATATTTATTTTCATCATGACGATCACCAAATTTTCGGAGAAACCTACAGCCTTAACCATTTATGAAATTGTTATGTATAATAATACCAAGTTGTAGAGAATGATGCGTAGGTGTGCCTTTTTGGTGTTTCATATTTTTACGTCGAGCTGTTTTTGCGTAAATTAATAACAACCACACACTTTTTTAATTTTGAAACAATCTTGAAACTAAAGATCCTAGTAGCCATGTCTAAATTTAAAAAGAATCACGCTGTAATCTGTCACTTTTGACAAACAGTCTGTAAACTTTAAACGATTGTATTTTCAAATAGAACATTAATATTAGAGAAATGAATAAAGTATCATGTATAATAGTCTTGAGCAAAGGTGTTACAATTAATTTAAGTTTAAAACATAACGCATTTAATTAATATAAATTTAGACGTTTCCAATGTCAAAAGGCAATGTTGCCAAATGTGTAATGAAGAAACTAAATTAAAACCTAATATTCCTAAATTAACTTCACTGAAGACGGTGGCAGTTGTATTAGGATTGACAATACTAATTTATAAATTTAAAAATTAGCTACTTTTTTTTAATACAAACAGTGTTGCCAAATCATAAAGTAACTAAATAAATATCAAATATTTCTAAATAAAATAAATTGAATACTTTGCTGTGTTTGTTATCAAAAGAAAGTAAACCATAAGGGCCAGTTTTAAAATGACAAAAAAAATGTGTCATGTCGATCTGCATTTGTTTTTCGTAAAAAGTTGCTAGAAGTAAGTCGTCCTTGGGTTTTAAGGAAACGACACAACACGGACTGGTGTGCACGAATGACAAAAATGTTCTACATAGATTAGAATTTGTTGTTTGCAAAATGTTGTCAGAAAAAAGTCGTGTCTGGGTATTTTCGAAATACATAAGTCAATATTGCCAAATCTTTAATAAAGTAACTAAACAAAGAACAAATATTCCCTAATGAATGTTACTGAAGACACTGAATGTTATATTAGGCTAGGTCACGATGAGGGCTAGCGTGCAAAATTAACAAAAATGTTCTATAACGAACGACTTTTGTTTTTTGGAAAAAGTTGTGCGAAGTATGTGGTGTTCGGTATCAAATGAAAAATCGATAAGGGCTGGCCTGTAGAATTAACAAAAAAGGTCGATGTGGATCGGCTTTTGTTTTTTGCAAAGATTTCTCAAATGTATGTCGAGTTTGGTCTCAAATGAAAGGTCTCGTTGAGGGCTGGCGTGCAGAATTGACAAAAATGTTCTATGTCGATTGGCTTTTGTTTTATGCAAAAAGTTGTCAGAAGTATGTCGTGTTTAGTATCAAATGAAAGGTTTCGGAGATGGCTAGCCTGCAGAATTGACAAAAATGTACTATGTCGATCGGTTTTTGTTTTTTGCAAAAAGTTGTCAGAAGTATGTCGTGTTTGGTATCAAATGAAAGGTCTCGAAGAGGGCTAGTGGACAGAATTGATAAAAATGTGCTATGTCGATCGGTTTTTGTTTTATGCAAAAAGTTGTCAGAAGTATTTCGTGTTTGGTATCAAATGAAAGGTCTCGAAAAGGGCTAGCGTGCAGAAATGACAAGAAATGTGCTATGTCGATCGGTATTTCTTTTTTGCAAAAAGGAGCCAAAAGTGTGTGGTGTTTGGTATCAAATAAAAGGTTACAATGAAGGCTGGTGTGCAGAATTAGCGAAAATGGTCAATGTCGATCGGCTTTTGTTTTTTGCAAAAGATTGTCACAAGTATATAGTGTTTGGTATCAAATGAAAAGTCTGGGTGTGGGCTAGCGTGTAGATATGATAAAAATGTTTCATGTCGATCGACTTTTGTTTAATGCAGAAAGTTGTCAAAGGTATGTCGTGTATGGTATCAAATGAAATGAGAGTGAAATTGGCAGCCGATTCGCAGCAGCCGATTCGAAATTTAGCTGCTTGTGAACAAACTAGGCAGCGCGGACAGCGACGGTAGACCAAGGCCAACTGTATGTGTTGAGAAATGATATATATCTTATATACATGTTATTTTGCGTTTCTAGTTATATCCCAAGCCAGATACTAATTGAAACTTAATTATTAAATAAAAATGCTCACTATTAGTGTGCGTACTCATAGATATTATACATTATTGATATAAATGACAATAACAACCTTGAGATCTTACGCGCGAAATATGGATTATCCACAATGTTTTCATAATAATTGATATTAACAATCATAATAATATTTTTCTGTTGTTAATATTTTCCATACATTATCCATATAAGTATGCAAAATTATCCTGCATATTAAAATAATCTGTATAATATATCTCTCTACGTATCAACAATTATTTATTTATTACTGCTAAACCAACAAATGTCTGTTGTTCATATTTCGCACATATTATCTCTATAAGTATATAAACAAATCCTGGATATTAAAATAATCTGTATAATATATCTCTCTACGTATCAACAATTATTTATTTATTACTGCTAAACCAACAAATGTCTGTTGTTCATATTTCGCACATATTATCTCTATACGTATATAAACAAATCCTGGATATTACAATTATCAGACATCCTTCTGGACAATGAGGATATATGTTTGACAATTATATCATCTCTGCATTAATAACAATTATTTATTTATTACTGTCAAACTAACAAATGTTTGTGATTCATATTTTGCACAAATTATCTGTATAAGTATATAAACAATTTCTGCATATTAAAATTACCAGTCATTCTTCTGATCAATAAGGATATATGTTTGATATTAATATCATCTCTACGTTACAACTATTATATATTTATTACAGCCAAACTAACAACTGTCTGTTGTTCATATTTTGCATATATTATCTCTAGAAGTATATAAACAAATCACGGATATTAAAATTATCAGACATCCTTCAGGAAAATAAGGAAATATGTTTGAAATTAATTTTATCTCTACGTAACAACAATTAATTATTTATTACAGCCAAACTAACAAATGTCTGTACTTCATATTTTGCACATATTATCGCTACAAGCATATAAACAAATCTTGGATATTAAAATTATAAGAAATCCTTCAGGACAATAAGGAAATATGTTTGAAATTTATCTCTCTCTTCGTATCAACAACTTTTTATTTATTACTACCAAACTAACAAATGTCTGTTGTCCATATTTTGCACATATTATTTCAAAAAGTATATAAACAAATCCTGGCTATTAAAATGACCAGACCTCCTTCAGCAGAAAAGGGAAATATTTTTGAAACTTATTTCATGGCTACGTAACAACAATTATTTATTTATTATTGCCAAAATAACAAATATCTGTTGTTCATATTTTGCACATATTATCTATTATACATATATAAACATTTCCTGGGTATTAATATGATTAGACATCCTTCAGGACAATAAGGAAATATGTTTGAAACTTATTTCATCTCTACGTAACAACAATTATTTATTTATTATTGCCAAACCAACAAATGTCTGTTGTTCTTATTTTGCACATATTATCTATATACGTATATAAACAATTCCTGGGTATTAAAATCTTCACCCATCCTTCAGGACAATAAGGATATATGTTAGATCTTAATATCATCTCAACGTAACAACTATTATTTATTTATTACAGACAAAACAACAAATGTTTGTTGTTTATATTTCGCACATATTATCTCTATATGTATATAGACATTACCTGGCAGTTAAAATCATCAAACATCCTTCAGCACAACAAGGGTATTTGTTTGAAATTTATATCTCTCTACGTATCAACAATTATTTATTTATTGCTACTAAACTAACAAATGTCTGCTGTTCACATTTTGCACATATTATCTCTATAAGTATATAAACAAATCTTGGATATTAAAATTATCAGATATATTTCAGGACAATGAGGAAATATGTTTGAAATTTATATCTCTCTACGTATCAACATTTATTTATTTATTACTGCCAAACTAACAAATGTCTGTTGTTCATATTTTCTACATATTAACTCTATAAGTATATAAACAAATCCTGGATATTAAAATTATCAGATATCCTTCAGGACAATGAGGAAATATGTTTGAAATTTATATCTCTCTACGTATCAACATTTATTTATTTATTACTGCCAAACTAACAAATGTCTATTGTTCATATTTTGCACATATTATCTCTATAAGTATATAAACAAATCTTGGATATTAAAATCATCAGACATTTTTCGGGACAATAAGGATATATGTTTGATATTAATGTCATCACTACGTAACAACTATTATTTATTTACTTCAGCCAAACTAAAATATGTCTGTTGTTCATATTTTGCACATATTATCTCAAGAAGTATATAAACAAATCCTAGATATTTTAATTATCAGACATCCTTCAGGACAATGAGGAAATATGTTTGAAATTTATATCTCTCTACATATCAACAATTATTTATTTATTACTGCCAAACTAACAAATGTCTGTTGTTCATATTATGCACATATTATCTCTATACGTATATAAACAATTTGTAGTTATTTAAATCATCAGACATCCTTCGGGACAATAAGGATATATGTTTGATATTAATATCATCTCTACGTAACAACTATTATTTATTTATTACTGCCAAATTAACAAATGTCTGTTGTTCATATTTCGCACATATCATCTTTAAAAGTATATATATATCAAACATATATCCTTATTGATCAGAAGAATGACTGGTAATTTTAATATGCAGAAATTGTTTATATACTTATACAGATAATTTGTGCAAAATATGAATCACAAACATTTGTTAGTTTGACAGTAATAAATAAATAATTGTTATTAATGCAGAGATGATATAATTGTCAAACATATATCCTCATTGTCCAGAAGGATGTCTGATAATTGTAATATCCAGGATTTGTTTATATACGTATAGAGATAATATGTGCGAAATATGAACAACAGACATTTGTTGGTTTAGCAGTAATAAATAAATAATTGTTGATACGTAGAGAGATATATTATACAGATTATTTTAATATCCAGGATTTGTTTATATACGTATAGAGATAATATGTGCGAAATATGAACAACAAACATTTGTTGGTTTAGCAGTAATAAATAAATAATTGTTGATACGTAGAGAGATATATTATACAGATTATTTTAATATGCAGGATAATTTTGCATACTTATATGGATAATGTATGGAAAATATTAACAACAGAAAAATATTATTATGATTGTTAATATCAATTATTATGAAAACATTGTGGATAATCCATATTTCGCGCGTAAGATCTCAAGGTTGTTATTGTCATTTATATCAATAATGTATAATATCTATGAGTACGCACACGAATAGTGTGCATTTTTATTTAATAATTAAGTTTCAATTAGTATCTGGCTTGGGATAGGGCTAGAAACGCAAAATAACATGTATATAATATATATATATATATATATATATATATATATATATATATACTCGTATATATCATTTCTCAACTGATACAGTTGGCCTTGGTCTACCGTCGCTGTCCGCGCTGGGTAGTTTGTTCACAAGCACCTAAATTTCGAATCGGCTGCTGCGAATCGGCTGCCAATTTCACTTTCATCAAATGAAAGGTCTCGGTGAGATTTGGAGTACATAAATGACAAAAATGTTTTATGTCGATCGGCTTTTGTTTTTTGCAAAAAATTATTAGAAGTATATCGTGTTTGCAATCTAATGAAAGGTCTCGGTGAGGCCTGACGTGCAAATATGAAATAGTTGTTTCATGTCGATCGGCATTTGTTTTTAGCACTGACAGCGGAGCCCTAGGGAATGCTCGGCATAGCCGAGAATTCGCTAGTCCTATATACTAAAAGGCATGTGTCCTAATCTATATTTATTTTCATCATGACGATCACCAAATTTTCGGAGAAACCTACAGCCTTAACCATTTATGAAATTGTTATGTATAATAATACCAAGTTGTAGAGAATGATGCGTAGGTGTGCCTTTTTGGTGTTTCATATTTTTACGTCGAGCTGTTTTTGCGTAAATTAATAACAACCACACACTTTTTTAATTTTGAAACAATCTTGAAACTAAAGATCCTAGTAGCCATGTCTAAATTTAAAAAGAATCACGCTGTAATCTGTCACTTTTGACAAACAGTCTGTGAACTTTAAGCGATTGTACATATATTCAAATAGAACATTGATATTAGAGAAATGATACAGTAACATGTATAATAGTCTTGAGAAAAGGTGTTACAATTAATTTAAGTTTAAAACATAACTTATTTAATTAATATAAATTTAGACGTTTCCAATGTCAAAAGGCAATGTTGCCAAATGTGTAATGAAGAAACTAAATTAAAACCTAATATCCCTAATTTAACTTCACTGAAGACGGTGGCAGTTGTATTAGGATTGACAATATTAATTTATAAATTTAAAAATTAACTACTATTTTTTAATACAAACGGTGTTGCCAAATTATAAAGTAACTAAATAAATATCAAATATTCCTAAATAAAATAAATTGAATACTTTGCTGTGTTTGTTATCAAAAGAAAGTAAACCATAAGGGCCAGTTTTAAAATGACAAAAAAATGTGTCATGTCGATCTGCATTTGTTTTTCGTAAAAAGTTGTTAGAAGTAAGTCGTCCTTGGGTTTTAAGGAAACGACACAACACGGACTGGTGTGCACAAATGACAAAAATGTTCTACATAGATTAGAATTTGTTGTTTGCAAAATGTTGTCAGAAAAAAGTCGTGTCAGGGTATTTTCGAATTACATATTTCCAAATGAATGTTACTGAAGACACTGAATGTTATATTAGGCTAGGTCACGATGAGGGCTAGCGTGCAAAATTAACAAAAATGTTCTATATCGAACGACTTTTGTTTTTTGGAAAAAGTTGTGAGAAGTCTGTGGTGTTCGGTATCAAATGAAAAATCGATAAGGGCTGGCCTGTAGAATTAACAAAAAAGGTCAATGTTGATCGGCTTTTTTTTTGCAAAAATTTCTCAAAGGTATGTCGAGTTTGGTCTCAAATGAAAGGTCTCGTTGAGGGCTAGCGTGCACAATTGATAAAAATGTTCCATGTCGATCGGCTTTTGTTTTATGCAAAAAGATGTCAGAAGTATGTCGTGTTTGGTATCAAATGAAAGGTCTCTGAGAGGGCTAGCGTGCAATATTGACAAAAATGTGCTATGTCGATCGGTATTTGGTTTCAATGAAGGCTGGTGTGCCGAGTTAACGAAAATGGTCAATGTCGATTGGCTTTTGTTTTTTGCAAATGGTTGTCACAAGTATATAGTGTTTGGTATCAAATAAAAAGTCTCGGTGTGGGCTAGCGCGTAGATATGATAAAAAAAATAAAAATGTTTCATGTCGATCAACTTTTGTTTTATGCAGAAAGTTGTCAAAAGTATGTCGTGTATGGTACCAAATGAAAGGTCTCGGCGAGAGTTGGGGTACATAAATGATAAAAATGTTTTATGTCGACCGGCTTTTGTTTTTTGCACTGACAGCGGAGCTCTAGGGAATGCTCGACGATCGCCAAATTTTCGGACAAACCTACAGCCTTAACCATTTATGAAATTGATATGTATAATAATATCAAGTTGTAGAGAATGATGCGTAGGTGTGCCTTTTTGGTGTTTCATATTTTTACGTCGAGCAGTTTTTGCGTAAATTAATAAAAACCACACAATTTTTTTATTTTGAAACAATCTTGAAACTAAAGATCCTTATAGCCATATCTAAATTTAAAAAGGATCACGCTGTAATCTGTTACTTTTGACAAACAGTCTGTGAACTTTAAACGATTGTATTTTCAAATAGAACATTGATATTAAAGAAATGAATACAGTATCATGTATAATAGTCTTGAGCAAAGGTGTTACAATTAATTTAAGTTTAAAACAAAACGTATTTAATTAATATAAATTTTCACGTTTTCAATGTCAAAAGGCAATGTTGCCAAATGTGTGATGAAGTAACTAAATAAAAACCAAATATTCCTAAACTAACTTCACTGAAGATGGTGGCAGTTGTATTAGTGTTAACAATATTAATTTATAAATTTAAAAATTAACTACTATTTTTTAATACAAACAGTGTTGCCAAATTATAAAGTAACTAAATAAAAATAAAATATTCCTAAATAACATAAATAGAACACTTTGCTGTGTTTGATCTCAAAAGAAAGGAAACCATAATGGCCAGTTTTAAAATGAGAAAAAAAAAATGTGTCATATCGATCTGCATTTGTTTTTCGTAAAAATTTGTTGGAAGTAGGTCGTCCTTGGGTTTTAAGGAAATGACACAATACGGACTGGTGTGCACAAATAACAAAAATGTTCTACGTAGATTGGAATTTGTTTTTTGCAAAATGTGTACAGAAAAATGTCGTGTTTGGGTATTTTCGAATTACATATGTAAGTCAATATTGCCAAATGTTCAATAAAGTAACTGAACAAAGAACAAATATTCCCAAATGAACGTTACTGAAGACAGTGAATGTTTTATTAGGCTAGGTCACGTTGAGGGCTAGCGTGCAAAATTAACAAAAATGTTCTATATCGAACGGCTTTTGTTTTTTGAAAAAGTTGTGAGAAGTATTTTTGTAATTTTGTAATCGGAGACTTTAATGGAAGAGTAGGCATACGAGATGAAAACACTGCAGATACAGTTGGGATATATGGAGAAAACCGAAGAAATAATAACGGAAGAAGACTGATAGACTACTGCATATTAAACGACATGTTAATTACTAATACGTTTTTTCAACATAAAAATATACATAAATACACAAGACAAGGGCCAAGAGAAGAAGATAGATCAATAATAGACTATATACTTGTGGAAAACAAAAAGAGAAATTTAGTACGGGATTGCAGAGTTAGGCGTGGTCCAGAAATCTTCAGCGATCACTTTCTCGTTGAAGCAAGAATTAAAAATATTAGTAAAGATGAGAATACAAAAATTGAAGAAACAAGGACAATAGAATATGAGACAATAAAAACATACAAACTTAGAGATGTAATAACAGCGACAAAATATGCAGAAGAAGTAAATAGATTAACTGACTTACAGAAAAATAACTATAAGGACAAGAATATAGAAGAAACATGGAATATTTTTAAAAAAATAATAACACAAGCAGCAAAGAATATATGTGGAAGTAGTAAAAAGAAAGCTAATAAAAAAATGACGTCTTGGTGGAATGAGGAAATAAAAGAGGAAATAAAAAAGAAAAAGAAAACATGGGTAAAACATCTTAGTAATAGAACAAATGAAAACTACGATCAATACAAACAACAAAGACGGAAGGTTAAAGAATTAGTAGCACAAGCGAAAGAAAAAAGCTGGGAACAATTTGGAAAACAAATGGAAGCCAACAGTAAAGAAAGTCAAAAATTATTTTATAAAACACTGAAATCATTAAGAAATGAGAAGAGGAAAGTAGCAAATACAGTGAAATCAAAAGAAGGTACAATATTAACGGAAGAACAAAATATCATGAACAGATGGAAGCAATATTTCCAAGAGCTTTTATTCACAGACGAAAATAATCAGATAGAACCTGATGAACAAATTCTAACAGACCAGATAGAAAATGTGAATGAAGACGAAATGCAAGAAATACAAATAGAAGAAGTAAAAGAAGCACTACAAATACTTAAAAATGGTAAAGCAGCAGGGCATGACAAAATTACGCCAGAAATGTTAAAGTACATGGGGGAAAAGGGCATAGAAATATTGTTAACAATTTTCAACAAAATTTGGAATGGAGATAAAATACCAAGCGATTGGGAATTAGCAATAATTGTGCCGATACACAAGAAAGGAGACACCAAAGAATGCAACAACTACAGAGGCATATCGTTATTGTGTACAACACTGAAAGTATTTGAAAGAATATTAGAAAGAAGATTAAGAAACAAAATAGAATCAACAATGTCCGAAGTACAAAGTGGATTTAGGAAAGGACGCAGTAGCCAAGACCATATATTCACAGTTAAGGACTTAATACACAAGACTAAGATCACTAACACAAAAACATACATGACATTCATAGATTTAGAAAAAGCGTTTGACAGAGTACAAAGAGAGATAATGTGGAAAATCCTGCATAGAAAAGGTATAAGCACCAATCTACTAAATGCTATAAAAGGACTGTATAATAAAAACACGAACTACGTAATTACCCAGAATAGGAAAAGCGAGCTCTTCGAATCAAAGAACGGTCTGAGACAAGGAGGAGTAATGAGCCCAGTCTTATTTACGATATTTATGGATGAGATAATAAAGGAGTGCGATCAAAAATTAAATAAGATACAAGTAGGGTATAGAAATCTACAACCAGTAAAAATAGCAATATGTGCTTACGCCGATGATGTAGTAATTATGGCAAACAGCGAGGAAAAAATGCAACAAAATGTTAACACTTGGAATGAAATTATAAAGAAATACAATATGAAAATAAATGTGACTAAAACCAAAATAATGATTATCTCTAACGAACCAACAACTGCTAATATAACAGTAAATAGTGAAACAATTGAACAAGTTAATAAATTCAAATATTTAGGCGTAACAATAGATAGTAACGGCACACAAGATGCTGACACAATTACATATGTAAGTCAATATTGCCAAATGTTCAATAAAGTAACTGAACAAAGAACAAATATTCCCAAATGAACGTTACTGAAGACAGTGAATGTTTTATTAGGCTAGGTCACGTTGAGGGCTAGCGTGCAAAATTAACAAAAATGTTCTATATCGAACGGCTTTTGTTTTTTGAAAAAGTTGTGAGAAGTACGTGGTGTTTGGTATCAAATGAAAAGTCTCAATAAGGGCTGGCGTGCAGAATTAACAAAAAAGGTCAATGTTGATCGGCTTTCCTTTTTTGCAAAATTTCTCAAAGGTATATAGTGTTTGGTATCAAATGAAAAGTCTCAGTGTGCGCTAGCGAATAGATATGATAAAAATGTTTCATGTCGACTTTTGTTTTATGAAATGAATGAAACGTCTTGTTGAGGGCTAGCGTGCAGAATTGACAAATATGTACTATGTCGATCGGTTTGTGTTTTTTGCAAAAAGTTGTCAAAAGTATGTCGTGTATGGTATCAAATGAAAGGTTTTGGTGAGGGCTGGGGTACATAGATGATAAAAATGTTTCATGTCGACCGGCTTTTATTTCTTGCAAAAAATTATTAAAAGTATATCGTGTTTGGTCTCAAATAAAAGGTCTCGTTGAGGGCTAGCAAGCAGAATTGACAAAAATATGCTATGTCGATCGGTTTTTGTTTTTTGCAAAAAGTTGTGAGAAGTATGTGTTGTTTGGTATCAAATGAAAAGGCTCCATAAGGGCTGGCGTGTAGAAATAACAAAAAAGGTCAATGTTGATCGGCTTTTCTTTTTTGCAAAAAACTCTCAAAGCTATGTCGAGTTTGGTCTCAAATGAAAGGTCTCGTTGAGGGCTAGCGTGCAGAATTGACGAAAATGTTCCATGTCGATCGGCTTTTGTTTCATGCAAAAAGTTGTCATATGTATGTCGTGTTTGGTATCAAATGTAAGGTCTCGTTGAGGGTTAGCGTGCAGAATTGACAAAATAGTTTCATGCTATGTCGATCGGTACTTGTTTTTTGCAAAAATTTGTCAGAAGTGTGTGGTGTTTAGTACCAAATGAAAGGTTTCAATGAAGGCTGGTGTGCAGAATTAACGAAAATGGTCAATGTCGATTGGCTTTTGTTTTTTGCAAAAGGTTGTCACAAGTTTTTGGTATTAAATGAAAAGTCTCAGTGTGGTCTAGCGTGTAGATATGATAAAAATGTTTCATGTCGATCGACTTTTGTTTTATGCAGTATACGCATAACAATGATTGTTAGTTCTAACTTCTTACAATGCAGATATAATATGTAACTTGTAACTATTTTCTTATTATTTTTTATATTTATGCTGATGATGACGGCTGTTATAAGCGTCGAAACGTCCATTTATCAAAATAATAAACAATAATAAATTTTTTTAAAATT
Source organism: Stenolophus ochropezus (assembly GCA_035578165.1). NCBI lineage: Eukaryota > Metazoa > Arthropoda > Insecta > Coleoptera > Carabidae > Stenolophus > Stenolophus ochropezus. The sequence continues at coordinate 26,030,638 of JAQOWZ010000007.1, forward strand.
TATTGTTTTATGATCCTGAGCCACAATCACCTTTTCTTACTACATTTCTGGATCACCACTGTTCTTCACATTCTGGCTTTCACGGAAACTCGGTTATGTGATAGTGTGTTAAACTCGGAAATATGCGATAGTTCGTACACAATAAACCGCATTGACAGAAAATTCAATCTTTGTGAAGTGAGTCGTGGAGGCGGCGTGCTACTACTAACAAAATCAAACCTGCACTGCAGCTTAGTTTGTTTAGATAAATTCAATGACATTCTACCCGTAAACATTGACATTGTGTGTTCCAAATTATTTTTGAATCAAAATGTACTTTACATATTTGTTATCTATGTTCCACCAGCAAATGTTATCGATCAATTTACGAAAATTTTTGAATTATTTGAGGCTCTCGATTTTTTAGTTGATAACAATATAATTTTTTTTTTTTTAGGTTAGAGGCATCGGCTGCCAGGGCCATTAGCCTTATGTGGTACATATTATTGTTATTAAAAAAGAATAAAATGACAGCACAACATGTTAAAAATATCACCGTTTATTGCCCGTCGGCAGTCAAATGTTAAAAAGAATTAAAAAGACGTTCACAAAATAAATTAACATGTAGAATAAATAAATAAATAAATAAAAATCGCTGTCTCAAAGTCCTCAAATTTTGCTGTACAGGTCGCAGGCTTTAAGGAAGTTAATGACTTCCTTAATCTTCCCATGATCTGTCAGCATTAGACGCAAGTTATCACCAAGGTGAAATAATTGTCTCACCGGTTGTAAAACAGGACATGCTATCAAAACATGCGGTACAGTCAACGGGACCTGACAGTCCTCGCAGAAGGGCTGAGGTTCCCGTGCAAGCCTGCACCGATGTGTGAGGCCTGTATGGCCCAGACGCAACCGGTGGACTTTCACTTGGTCCTGTCTGCTAAGATCATGGGGAAGACTCGTGTGTCCGATCACAGGTTTGACTCGGCGTAGGTGGTTATCCACCCTGTCCCAGTCCTGTTGCCACAACTGGGACAATCTCCGGTGTACTGCATTTTTAGCATCGGTATACTTGATGGCCGGTACCTCTACTGTGTCTCTTTCAGCGGCTTGACGTGCCGCTTCATCGGCTAGTTCATTCCCTCTGATTCCTACGTGGCTCGGAATCCACATGAACCGAACCCGTTTACCCATGTCAGACAGATGTTTTATCCTGGATAAAATCATCTGAATGACAGGGTCTGAAGTGGAGTGGTCGGTTATAGCGTGTAGAACGCTGAGGGAATCACTAGCGATGATGTAGTGCAGCTGAGTATAATCGAGATCACAGTAGAGCAATGCTTGCCATATGGCATAGGCCTCGGTAGTGTATACCGATGCATCACAATGCAGCGACCAGGAGTGGGCAACGTCGTTGACGACTAGAGCCGAGCCAGAACCTTCATTAGTTTTTGACCCGTCCGTGAAAATAACCTTCACTTCCGGGTACGTACTTATGATTTCGAGAAACTTCTGAGTTATCAATACCGGTGGGCAGGAGTGCTTGTCATACTGGAGAAGATCCAGTATGACTTCGGCCGGGGGAATCAGCCATGGAGGGGTTTCTAAAAACCCTATGCCCATGACCTGCGGCAAGAGGTAATTGATGTCACTCAGAAGTTCTCTAGACCGGACACATAATGGTCTTGTCAAAGTCTGCGACCTGATGTTCTCCCTGAACAGGATCGTGGAGTTCTTATGGTTGTATTGAGCTCTCATCTTGCATACGTATGCAGCGATGAGTTTCATACGCCTCGTACGAAGAGGTGCTAGTCCGGATTCACAGCAAAGACTTGCCGTAGGTGTCGACGGAAAGGCACCGATACAATATCGGATACCTGCGTGGTGAACCGGATCTAGCAACCTCAGGGAACCCTTCGCAGCGGACGCATAAACAATACAACCATAATCGATCCGGGAGAGTACTAGGGCCTGATACACTCGCAGGAGTGTTTGAGGTTCAGCACCCCACCTAGTACCAGCGAGGACTTTGAGACAATTCAGCGATTGCGAGCATTTGGCTTTCAGTTCCATTAGGTAAGGTTTCCAGGTTAGTTTCGGGTCAAACGTAAGACCAAGAAATCTAACCCTGTCCCTACACCTAATGTTCTCGTCTCGAAGATATAACATGGGGCCATAATGAGGACGATTCAATCTGCAAAAGTGCATACATTGCGTCTTTCCTTGAGAAAACTTAAACCCGGTACCTACAGCGTTTTGGTCAATCTGATTGATTGCCGCTTGCAATGTACGATTGATGTCTCTCATTTTCTCTAAACGACAGAAAACGGTGAGATCATCAACGTACATGCAGATACCAACAGTGTTGCTGAGGCCGGATATAAGGTCGTTGACCGCAATGATGAACAAAGTGACATTCAGAGTAGAGCCTTGTGGTACGCCGTTCTCCAGGGACCTGCTGGAGGATAGGACGTTACCGACTCTAACTCTGAATGTCCGGTCATTAGGGAAAGCGCTAATGAACAGGGGTAGATTACCCCTGAAACCCCAACTATGCAACTTTAGCAGAATATGGTACCGCCATGTCATATCGTAGGCCTTTTCGAGATCGAAAAAGACTGCTACCAAATGTTCGCGATTCTTAAAAGCCTTATGTATATTATGCTCTAGGTACACTAGTTGGTCGGTGGTGGATCGGTATTTCCGAAAACCGGCTTGGTGCTCGCTCAATAGACCTCGGGTCTCGAGACACCAAACCAACCGGTTATTTACCATCCGTTCCAACAGTTTCCCTATACATGATGTTAGGCTTATAGGCCTGTAACTGGAAGCAGAGAGAGGGTCTTTCCCTACTTTTGGAATGGGAACAATAATTGCTTCCTTCCATACGGTAGGGTAGTTTCCCTCGAGCCATAGCGTGTTGAATATGGAAAGCAAGGAGGTTTTGAACGCCGGAGTGAGGTGCTTAAGCATCTCGTTGGAGATATTATCCTGTCCCGGGGATGAAGACGATGCATGAGCAATTGCAGAGTTAAGTTCGCCCATGGTGAAAGGGTCATTATATGGAAGTGATTGTTGGACTTCTGGAGTGAAGTCCAACTGCACTTCCCTTCCACTTTTGCCCAGTAGAAACTGCGGATCATAGTTTTGAGAGCTACTAGTGCTCTCAAACTGATCCGCCAATAACTCTGCAATTATGTTAACGTCGCTCGTTATCGTTTCTTCATCCCGTTTCAGGTGGGTCAACGGGGGTGAATAACCCCTACCCGAGATGCTTTTCACCCTTGCCCAACACTCCTGAGTGGTTGTCTCTGACGAAATGCCAGAGACATATGCGTTCCAGGAGGCTCTCTTGCTTTCCAGTATTTGCTTACGGGCTAATGCCCTGGCTCTTTTGAAGGCTATTAAATTAGCCTCAGACGGTGTTTTCTTGAATCTATTAAAAGAAGCTTTCTTGGCCCGTACAAGACCTTGAACCTCCGGGTTCCACCAGGGTAATCTACGTTTGTAGATACCCGGTTTGGTGGAAGGTATAGCCGTGTCTGCTGCTTTTAATAGATTGCTTGATAGATCCATTATGGATAATTGAACATCCTCCGTAGGGTCTGGTGTTACTAAAGCCGCTTCAAACTCTGGCCAATTCGCTTTGGTAAAGAGCCACTTGGCTCGACGAACCTGGTTAGTAGTGAGGGTGTCCGTAGTGATCACTATAGGAAAGTGATCACTACCGTGCAGGTCGTCAAGTGCTCGCCAAGAAAATCTACTCGCTAGTCTCGGAGACACAATGGTCAGGTCGATACGGGAGAAATCCCTCGACCGCGCGTTAAAGTAGGTGGGTGAACCATCATTCATTAGAACAAGATCCGTGGAATGCAAAAGATCTTCGATAATGAGCCCACGTGGATCTCTGTGATCAGAGCCCCAGAGCTCATTGTGGGCATTGAAATCTCCAAGTAGTACAAACGGGGTGGGCAATTGTCCTATGACATGACGAATGTCATGTAGGTCCCAGCCTGCCTCTGGTAGGTAGATGTTACACACCGTGAGGACAGTTGGGACGGACATTCGGATTGCAACTACTTGGAGATCAGTATCGACACGGACTTGCTCGAAGATAGCATCTTGTCTGAGAATGATGGCCACTCCACCTCGAACCCTGACGTTGGATTCCATGTCTCTCCGGACTATTGAATAGTTCTTTAGCGAATATGCTTGGCCAGGTTTGAAGTTAGTAGCATCTTCAGTTGGCAATAGTGGTACACACAGCCCTTGATGTTCCACTGGAGTATATTATCCATAAAAGTGTGGAAGAAATGGATCTATACACCGTCTTTCGGCTTCCTCGGCTTCCCTAGAGGCCAACCTTTGCCTCTTTTCTTCACTTGTTGTGAAGAGTTTTGTGAGGAGGCGGAGTATACTGAGGAATCCTCAGAAGAGGATTCTCCTCCCTCCCCACGTTTACGTTTTTCCGACACCTCAGAGGGTGTCGGACTGGTTGCTCTTCTCGGAAGAGCGGGTGGCGCACGCGTTTCCGGTTGAGCAAAGCTATCTTTGGTCACAAAGATTGTTTTCAGAGCAGCTACCAATTGTGGTAAAAGCTCTTTAACAATCGCGGAAGTTTCAGCTGGAGTTTTCTGAGTCGAGGTCACGGCAGATGCATACGATACTCCCGGATTGGGAGTGCGAACGACTATTTTATTCCTAGCCTCAAAGTAGGATATGTTCTCGCGGGTCTTAAGTTCCTGGATGGCAGCTTCTTGCTTGTAGATGGGGCAGTTTCGGGAACGGGCTGAGTGGTTACCTTTACAGTTAACACACTGTAAAGGTTCCTCACAGCCTTTGCCCTCGTGCATTTCCTTTCCGCAGATGCAAACCTGAGGGTTAGTACATCTGGCGGAAGTGTGACCGAAACGCTGGCATCTAAAGCACCTCATTGGTGCCGGTACGAACATCCTCACTTTGAGGGACTAAAATGCCACCCTCACACTGGCCGGTAGTTTAGGGGTATTGAAGGTGAGAATGTGGTTTGGTGTGTCCACCAGCTCTCCATTCTCACGCTTCTTCATCCGCCTGACCTCAACAACTCCCTGGTCTCTCATCTCCTCTCTTATCTCCTCAGGGGAGCAATAGACAATCCCTCTTGAGGTATTCATTGTCCTATGACTAACTACGTCAATAGAGAACTCCCCCAGTTTTTTAAGCCTTAGTAGCCGTTCAGCTTGCGCTATTGACGTAGTCTCTACGAACAGGCCATCCTTAGTCTTTCGGGCTGTCTTGACAGTGCCGACTACACCATATAAAAGTTTGTGCAAAACAAAAGGACTTATTTTATCAAAATTTCCCTCTAAGTTCTTAATCACCAGGAACCGGGGTACAGGGCCCACCTTTTCCTGGCTTACAACACTGACACCGCTAACCGGTGTACTCTCTTGCGGTTTCGGAGAAACCGCAAGAGAGTACACCGGTTAGCGGTGTCAGTGTTGCAGCCTTTTTTGTCGGCTGGCTTGCCGGGTGTTGTTTTGCATTTGTCCTCCCCTTTGTTCATCTTTTATAGCAGTTTGTCCAGCGCATCGTGTGAGAAGGAGCGGGCCGGTAAGTTGGGAGCGGGTATACCCTCGGACGCATCCTACCCCAGTTCCCCGGGGCCCAACCTAAACCGTTTAACCGACCCCGGAATACACGGACGGGTCGGACTCGCTCGGGGCAGTAGAGGTTCCGACACCTCTACCCATCTCACACTTCCTGATCAGGGCCCGAAGTGGCTGGCTCCTGACTCCTGTAGCTTCGACGCATCGGCAGAGCAAGCTCACATCAGCCCTTCCTCTCTGACGCCGCGGGAGGACTCCCGCACCAACCAGCCCTTTCGGCATCAGAGCACCCGGGCACTCCCAGCGCCTCTACTACAGGAGCCGATCAACGTAATCCAGAAACATAGCAATGGTCAAAATCCAAAAGGGTCCGGGACCCGTTAGTTCCCCCTCTGCTGGCAACAGAGGGGTACTAAGCCCCCCCACCACGACAAGGTGGGTCCACGGGGGGACAATATAATAATATAATTTTTGGCGACTTTAATATTCCAGAGTTAACTACCAACGTGAATAGCATCAGATGCCAAATATTTTTGTCTTTTTCGAGTATTATGGATGCTTCTCAATACAATAATGTACCTAACAACTTAAATCGCTTCCTTGACTTAGTAATTTCAAACACGCACTGCAATGTTATATCAGCTACCGACACAATTTTTTCAAAGGAAGAGAATCACCACCCCCCCCCCCCCCCCCACTATCAATTGAACTTCCCACTGAGACTAATCCAAAACATTTCAAGGCCCCCAAGATTGTAAACAATATGATTTCAAGCACGCTAATTACATACAATTATATGAACTTATTGCCAATCATAACTGGGATGTTTTAATTAGTTTCTCTGCTGTAGACGATGCTTGCGATTATCTTTATGAAACACTTTATTCATTTTTTGATATTTGTGTACCTTTTAAACGTATTAATAAGATAAATTTTCCACTCTGGTTTACACCAACCTTAAGAATCGAAGTTAAAAAGAAGAATCATTATAATAAAATGCACAAAAAATTTCCAAACAATCAACATTATGCCCAAATGTACAAATTTCTTAGAGCAAAAACAAAAACTGATATAAAAAAATGTTATAATGATTACATTACCCAGCATGAAAACGAACTTCAAACTGACCCTAAGAAATTTTGGACTTTTATTAATTCAACACGAAAAGGTTCGAGCTATCCTACTCCAATGTTATTCAATGACTGCATTTTAACAGAGAACGTTGATATTGCAAACAACTTCGCTAATTTTTTTGAGTCAGTATATACAGAAACCAATCATAATAACCCACTCCCTGTATTAACGTCGAAGTCGAATTTTTGTCTTAATGTACATAATATCACTTATATTGAAAGACTAAAAAATAATTTGTCTTTTGGGCCCGATCTCATTCCTAATTTACTTATTAAAGCTTGTAGCTTTCCTTTATCAAAAGCACTGTTTCACATTTTTAACTTAATTGTAGAAACCTCAACGTTCCCAACTATGTGGAAATTAACTAAAATACTTCCTATATTTAAAAATGGCACTAAAAATAAAATTGAAAACTACCGTCCAATTGCAATTCTCTCCAATTTCAGTAAAGTCTTTGAACGAATATTTCATAACAATATATACCCCAAAATAAATAATTTAGTATCAATTCATCAACATGGTTTCTTTAAGGGTCGTTCCACAACAACCAATCTTACAAATTTCTCCCATTATTTTTCTAATACCATCGACAAAAACGGACAGGTCGACGTGGTATATACTGACTTTAAAAAAGCATTTGCTACTGTAGATCACCGTACTTTATTACACAAGCTTCAATCTTATTCATTTTCGCCTTCATTAATATCACTCTTTCAATCTTATTTAGACAATAGGCTAGCTTATGTTGAATTTCTTGGCACGAATTCCAACAAATTCTCTACCACTTCCGGTGTTCCACAGGGTTCTAATTTAGGACCCTTATTGTTTATTCTATTTATTGATGACATTATATCAAATCTGCACTGCCATAAACTACGTTTTGCAGATGATCTAAAAATATACAATAAAATCGAGACTGTTAATGATAGTATATTATTACAACATGATCTTAATCTCGTTGATGAATGGTGCATTGAAAATAACATGTCGCTAAACATTAAAAAATGCAAAATCATAACGTTCACTCGAAAAATCAGTCATCTTAATCACAATTACTTACTTAATGGAGTTAGCATAGACCGTGTAACCTCCATTTGTGATCTTGGTGTAATTTTTGACGCCAAATTAACGTTCAAAGACCACTTTGAAAATATATTTACTTTATCTCTTCATTCCTTAGGTTTCGTTATACGTAACACTAAAAGTTTTATTAACATAGATGCAATTATTATAATTTATTATTCCCTAGTACGATCACGGTTAGAATATTGCTCCCTTATTTGGACTAAAATTTATTCCAAATACATTAAGTTAATTGAAACTATCCAAAAACGTTTCATCTGTTTTATTTATTACAAAATAATGGGCTACTATCCCGACCGCAACATATCATATAAACTTCTTAGTAAAATATTTTCATTTAAGTCATTATCAAATCGGCGTGATACATTTGCTCTTCATTTCCTGACAAAATTAATTAATGGTTCTATTGACGATCCTGTTTCTTTAGCGCAAATTTCCTTTTATTGCCCAACGTCGTCTTTACGTACGAGATCTACTTTTTACATTCCTAGAAGCTAGAACTAATATAGCATCACAATCACCAATAACAAACATATGTAATTTATATAACAATAAGTTTAATAATATCGATGTTTTCTCCAACAACACTATTTAATGTTTATTTGTCGCTTTTATGTTATTTTCACTAGTTAAGTTTTGTACTTGTTCTATTTTAGGGTTTCCTGTTGAACAATGTATTCAAATAAATAAATAAATAAATTTGGGTTGTATGGTTAAGCTTGATATTAAACACAAACAAATGTATTTAACATAATAACTTCAATTCCATCTTAAATGCCTTACAATATCATAAGTTTACTTACCTGTATATAAAAGGACAAACTGAATTAATCATTATTTTTCTGTCTAAATCTAATATTTATACTTTATTCTTATAATTATAGAGTGGTTTGTAATAATTTCAAACATGGGTTGTATTGTCAAGCTTGATATTGTACACAAACAAATGTATTAAACATAATATCTTCAATTGCACCTTAAATGCCTTAGACTATCATATGTCTAAGTACAACTTTATACTATATGGTTATAATTATAGAGTGGTTGAAAATAATTTTAAATGTGGGATGTATGGTTAAACATGTTATTATACACAAACAAATGTATTTAACATTATATATTCAATTTCATCTTAAAAGGCATACAGTATCATATGTATACTTACTTATATAAAATGACAATTTAAAACATTTATCATTTTTTGTCTAAGTGCAACTACATACTTTATGCTTATAATTATTAAATGATTGGCAATAACTTCAAACATAGGTTGTATGGTTAAGCTTGATATTATACAAAACAAATGTATTTAACATAATATCTTTAATTTCATCTTATATGTCTTAGAATATCATATGTGTACTTACCTATATATAAAATGACAATCTAAATTATTCATCATTTTTTGACTAAGTGCAACTTTATACTTTGTGCTTAAAATTATATATTGTTGGCAATAATTTAAAATATAGGTTGCATGGTTAAGAATGATATTATTCAAAATCAAATGTATTAAACATTATATCTTCAATTCCATCTTGAATGCCTTAGAATATCATGAGAACACTTATCAGTATATAAAATGAGAGTCCAACTTTATACTTTATGCTTATAACTATAGAGTGGTTTGCAATAACTTCAATTTTAGGTTGTATGGTTAAACTTGATATTAAACACAAACAAATGTATTTAACATAAAATCTTCAAATACATCTTAAATGCCTTACAATATTATTTGTATACTTACATATATATATATATATAAAATGAATATCAAAATTAATCATCATTTTTCTGTCTAAGTGCAAATATTTACTTTATGCTTATAATTATTAAGTGGTTGGCAATAATTTAAAATATGGGTTGTATGGTTAAACTTAATATTAAACACAAAGAAATGTACATGACATAATAACTTCAATACCATCTTAAATGCCTTACAATAGCATACGTATACTTACATATTGTTAAAGCAGATCTTTATCAGGTTGGGCGATTCAATAAAACACCGATTATGAATGACTATTTATTGAGTAATACACAACACAGGTTTGCCCAACAACGGCTATCGTTTTACGTGCGTACAAAGAAATACAATCATGTACAAAAATTATACATTAGGCAATACATTTGTTCTCGATAACTGTCAATTACGCGAGCACTAGATTTGTACTATATAACAAAAATCAAAGGAATCAAGATTAACAAACTATTTTAACACTCTTGCTTTTGGAATATCTTGATATAAATTTAATAATAATTATAATAAACATCTGATTAAATAATAACTGAACAAACGGAATTGCAGCGGAACAATTACTGCGCGTATTATTTTTGTAAGCCCAAATAGTGACATAATGAACGAAGCCTGTCACGGGCGAGAGGCTTGGTAAGTAAGTCTGCTAGTTGCAGTGCGCTGGCTACATATTCAACTGTAATTTCACCGCTCTCATAGCGTTCGCGGATAAAGTGGTACCGAACGTCTATGTGTTTCGTTCGTCTGTGGAACTCGGGATTCTTTACGAGCCTAATAGCGGCTTGATTGTCCATGTTCAAGACGGTTGGTTGGACATATAGATGTTTGACATCACCGAGTAAACGCCGAAGCCAGACAGCTTCCTTCGTTGCGGCACAAGCTGCCATATATTCGGCGTCGGTTGTGCTCAGTGCTACGCTCTTCTGCCTTTGCGAAGACCAGGTCACTGGTCCATTTGCCAACATGAATATATACCCGGTTACGGATTTTCTCGTGTCTATATCGTTCGCAAAGTCAGAATCGCAGTAGCCGATTAGTTCTAGGTTGCTCACGCTACTTCTGTACATGATCCCCATCGAAGGGGTACCTTTTAGGTAGCGGAAAATTCGTTTTACTGCCGACCAGTGTTCGAGATTGTAGTTGTTTAAGAATCGACTGACTTCGTTGACGGGGAATGCGATGTCAGGTCTCGTGACTGTTGCTAGGAACATAAGTGATCCGACAGCCTCTCGATACGGTACTTTAAGACCTGCTGACTCGCCGTCAATTTGTGATTGAAGACGTATGCCGGGTTCGACAGGTACGACGACAGGTTTCGCGTCTTCCATTTTGAACCGCTCGAGGATTCTCTTGATGTAAGAAGTTTGATGAAAGAAAATGCTTTTACTTGCTCGGTCTCTTTCGATTTGTATCCCGCAGAAGACGTTAGTGGTGATAAGCTGCACCACGAATTCGCTGCACAATGCCTGAAGAACCGTATCCAGGGCCCTCTGAGTCCTGGCAGCAACTAACCCGTCATCTACATATAGAGCAAGATGTACAATCGTTCCATCGACTTCACCTACGAAAATACATTTGTCCGCGTCGGACTCTTTAAAATTATGACGTGACAAAAACGTTTTGAAAGTCTTGTTCCAGTACCTAGGTGCTTGCTTAAGACCATACAAGGACTTTATGAGCTTACAAGTTACCTTACTGCGGTCTCCGTTTACCTCGACTCCCTCTGGTGGCGCCATAAATATGTCTTCCTCAAGCTCGCCATAGAGGAAGGCAGTCTTCACGTCAAATTGTTGGAGTTCCAGGTCTTCGTCGGCTGTCACAGCCAGAAGAACACGTACAGAGTCGTACCTTACGACCGGCGCGAAGGTCTCCGTGTAGTCGAGCCCCGATTTCTGCTGGAATCCCCGGGCGCAAAGTCTGGCTTTGTACCGACAAATATTTCCCGATGAATCTCGTTGAATCTTGAAGACCCATTTTGAGTCAATTATTTTCTGATTCGATTCCCGCGGGATTAGCTGCCAGGTTGCGTTCTCTTCATGTGCGGATAATTCCTCATGTATGGCCGATAACCAGCTTTCTGCATCGGCACCGGTGACAGCTTATTGGTACGAAGTTGGTACATGTAATTCAGCGACGTCGGCTTCATATCTGACAGGTGCTCTCAATTTACTTCTGTCGCGGAGAGAAATTCGGGACACGACTGGTACGCCACCTGGATCGCCAAGTCACCGTGGTTCGCGGGAGGCTCTCGAGCGTCGTTCTCAGCAAACGGAATCTTCGTACTGATGGTAGCTGCAGTCTGGCCAAGACTCGTTTTCACTTCATTGAAGACAACGTCTCTTGCTTCGGTAATCCGTTTGGTTTCCGGACTGAACAAGCGGTAATTGGCAGAGTCCCCCTGGTAGCCAACAAGGACCAGCTTCTTTGATTTGGGTTCGAACTTCTTTCTCAGCTGCGTGGGTACGTGGACAAATGCGTCGTATCCAAAGGTGCGCATATGTGCCAGACTTGGCTTCTTCTTCATCCACAGCTCGTACGGTGTAGTGTCAGGGTGTCGGCTGGAAGGGGTGCGATTAAGAGTATAAACGGCGGTATTGACTGCTTCGCCCCAAAGGAATTGTGACAGGTTCCTCGCTTCCAACATTGACCTAGCGGCCTCGCAGATGGTTCTGTTCTCCCGCTCTGATTTGCCGTTTTGTTGGGGACAATAAGGCGCAGTCGTCTGCAGCTGAATACTGCGCTTTCGCAAGTAATCTTGCATCGCCTGGTTGCAGTATTCGGTGCCTCTGTCCGTTCTGAGAATCTTCATCGTTTTGTTGAACTTGTTCGAAACAAGCTTCTCGAAAGTCTTAAAGTTTTCCAGGATATCACTCTTATGCCTTAGAAAATAGACATACCTGTAACCTGATGCTTCGTCTGTGAACATAACAAAGAATCTGGCACCCCCGACTGACTCCACTGGCATGGGACCGCACACGTCGCTATGCACGAATTCTCCTGGCTCCCACTGTTGCTTCACAGCTTGCCCCTGGTGCGGTTGTTTGTGCGACTTTCCATATTGGCATGCCTCGCAGAAAAACTCGGCGGTGTCCGCCAATTCGACTCCCTGTACGAGGTTTTTCTTGACCATCTGAATCAGATACTTCGGGTTCACGTGGCCCAAGCGCTCATGCCACGTCTTTAGACTTCTATCTATTGTAACATTTCCTTCTCAATGTTTTGCTGGTTTGAAGAGCATTCGATAGATGTCGTTCCCGGTCTTCACGCCCTCAGCAACTAAACTGTCTTTGGCAAATATATAAACGTGGTTATCTTTGAAACTTACTGTGAAGTTCTTCGAGGTGCACACACCAACTGACAACAGGTTTTTTTTGATTTTCGGGACATAGAGGACGTTCTCTATTTTTCTAGTAATCCACTCACCTTGGACGTATTTTCTCACAGGAATCGTTCCGACTCCTCGTGCATGACATACGGTATTATTCCCGAGAGATATTTCAACATTGGAACTTCTCAGCTTAGAGAACCAATCTAGCCTGGACGCGATGTGCCGCGATGCGCCGCTGTCGGTCAACCAGCAGTCACGATAGTCCCGTTTCAGGATCGGAGACCGCGCTGTTTGCAGCTTGACAAACGGTCTGTTCGCTCTCTCTAATGGTTTCTGTTACGAGAGCAGGGTGATCACGAGTTTGCTCTTGTGTGTTGCTTACCTCGTTCTTTTTCTTCTCTTCGTCACGTTTCTTCTTGCGGCAGTTACGACTGATATGCCCCAACTTCTTGCAATAAAAGCACTCCATTGATGGCTTTCTTTGGTGACTGTTCTTTCCTCCATAGTTCTTTGCCTTCGGTCGATGTTGCAATGACATGGCAGCTAGGGCGCTGGTCGCTTCATCATCCTGGTGCGTCAGGCGTTTCTCTTCTTTGATGAGTCGTTCCTGGAGACTCTGGATCGTCTGCTGCGCCGCATCAACGCTGTCCCAGGCCGTCACCAGAGCACCGTATTTCGCGGGAAGGCTCCCCAGTATCTTGGCCATGATGGCCACGTCAGATACCTTTTCGCCAACGTCCTTTAGCTGGTTTGCCATGTTCTGCACTTTGGTTAAATGATGGACAACCGAATCACTCGCGGCCATGCGGCAATCGTAAAATTTTTGCGTCAGTAACAACTTGTTCGTAGCAGAAGTTTGTTCGTGAATTGCACTAAGTTTTACCCACATATCTCTGGCCGTCTCGCAGGTGATGAGGCATTCGAGTTGCACGGCGTCAATGGCGGCCGATATTAGGAACATGGCCTTTGCGTTGTCTTTTGTCCATAACTTCCCCGCTGCGTCGTTGAGATTCTCGGATTTGACACGATCTCCGGTGACAACATCGTTGATGCCGTTTGCGATGAGAATCGTGCGCATTTGGAACTTCCACAGTTGATAGTTCGTACCTTCTAGTTTCGTGATGTTTCGGGTAGTCAACTCGTCCGCCATTTTTTTTTTAGACACACACTGCCACAATACTCGCGAATAAAATCGCGGAAAAACAAGCTACCCGATTGTCCAACGTTACGCACGCACACCGTTTTCACTCGCAGGTCACAACGGATCTGGGCCCATAACCTGTTAAAGCAGATCTTTATCAGGTTGGGCGATTAAATAAAACACCGATTATGAATGACTATTTATTGAGTAATTCACAACACAGGTTTGCCCAACAACGGCTATCGTTTTACGTGCGTACAAAGAAATACAATCATGTACAAAAATCATACATTAGGCAATACAGTTGTTCTCGATAACTGTCAATTACGCAAGCAGTAGATTTGTACTAGATAACAAAAATCAAAGGAATCAAGATTAACAAACTATTTTAACACACACACACACACACATATATATATATATATATATATATATATATATATATATATATATATATATATAAAATGACAATTTAAATTAATTATCATTTTTCTGCCTAAGTCTAACTTTATACCTTATGCTTATAATTATAGATTAGTTGGCAATAATTTCTAATATGGGTTGTATGTTTAAGCTTGTTATTATACACAAACAAATGTAGTTAACATAATATCTTTAATCTCAATTCAAATGCTTACAATATCATATGTATACTTACATATATATAAAATGACAATCTAAATTAATCATAATTTTTGTGTCCAAGTCCAACTTTATACTTTATGCCTAAAATTATAGATTGTTGGCAATAATTTGAAATATGGGTTGTATGGTTAAGCTTGATATTACACACAAACAAATGTATTTAACATAATATCTTCAATTGCATCTTAAATGCTTTAGAATATCATTTGTATACTTACCTATATATAATGACAATCTAAATTAATCATCATTATTCTGTTAACTCCAACTTTATACTTTACGCTTAAAATTATAAAGTGGTTGGCAATAATTTCAAATATGGGTTATATGGTTAAACTAAGTATTAAACACAAACAAATTTATTTGACATAGTATCTTCGATTTCATATTAAATGACTTAAAATATCATATGTATACTTACCTATATATATAAGGAGAATCTAAATTAATCACCTTTTTTTTTCTAAGTCCAACTTTATATTTTATGCTTAAAATTATAGATTGATGGCAATAATGAAAAAAATGGGTTGGATGGTTAAGCTAGATATTATACACAACCAAATGTATTTAACATATCATATTCAATTCCATCTTAAATGTCTTACAATATCATGTGAATACTAATATATATGTAAAATGACAATCTAGATTAATCATAATTTTTCTGTCTTAGTCCAACTTTATACTTCATGCTTATAATTATAGAGTGGTTGCCAATAATTTCAAATATGGGTATTATGGTTCAGATTGATATTTTACACAAATATATGTAACATAATATCTTCAATTCCAGGTTAAACGCCTTACAATGTCATATGTATACTTAACTATATATAAAATGACAATCTAAATTAATCATCATTTTTCTGTCTAAGTCAAATTTTATACTTTAAGCTAATAATTATAGAATGTTTGGCAATAACTTCAAATATGGGTTGTATGGTTAAGTTTGATATTATAGACAAACAAATGTATCTAACATAATATCTTCAATTCCATGTTAAACGCCTTACAATGTCATATGTATACTTAACTATATATAAAATGACAATCTAAATTAATCATCATTTTTCTGTCTAAGTCCAACTTTATACTTTACGCTTAAAATTATAAAGTGGTTGGCAATAATTTCAAATATGGGTTGTACGGTTAAACTGAATATTAAACACAAACAAATGTATTTACCATAAAATCATCAATTCCATCTTAAATTCCTCAGAATATCATATGTATACTTACCTATATATAATATGGCAATCTAAATTAATCATTATTTTTTTGTCTAAGTCTAACTTTATTTTATACTTATAATTATAGAGTGGTTTGCAATAATTTTAAATATGTGCTATATGGTTCAGCTTGATGTTATACACAAACAAATTTATTTAACATAATATCTTTAATTCCATCTCAAATGCCACCCAATATGGGTCCGTGTAGTTAGCAACCACCGGAAAGCACAAACGATAAAATTTATGCCAAACGTTTGTGCTTTGTTTGTGCTCAATTGTGCCCCTAAACTAAACTCAGTAACCCTTACCGTTCGTAAATAATAAACATTTTAAATGTGGTTGCCAACTTCACGCCTAGCAATCAACTGTGAAGCACAAACAATGATACATAAACCAAACGTTTGTGCTTCGTTTGTGCTCATTTGTGCCCATAAATAAAATTCAGCAACCCTTACCGTTCGTAAGTAATAACAAATTTAAATGTGGTTGCCAACTTCACGCTCAGCAATCACCTGTGAAGCACAAACGATGAAACATATATTAAACGTTTGTGCTTCGTTTGTGCTCAATTGTGCCCCAATATAAAACTCAGCAACCCTTACCGTTCGTAAGTAATAAACAATTTAAATGTGGTTGCCAACTTCACGCCTAGCAACCACCTGTGAAACACAAACGATGAAACATATACCAAACGTTTGTACTTCGTCTGTGCTCAATTGTGCTCCTAAATAAAACTCAGCAACCCTTACCGTTCGTAAGTTATAAACAATTTAAATGTGGTTGCCAACTTCACACCTAGCAACCACATGTGAAGCACAAACGATAAAACATATACCAAACGTTTGTGCTTCGTTTGTGCTCAATTGTGCCCCTAAATAAAACTCAGCAACCCTTACCGTTCGTAAGTTATAAACAATTTAAATGTGGTTGCCAACTTCACACCTAGCAACCACCTGTGAAGCACAAACGATAAAACATATATCAAACGTTTGTGCTTCGTTTGTGCTCAATTGTGCCCCTATATAAAACTCAGCAACCCTTACCGTTCGTAAGTAATAAACAATTTAAATGTGGTTGCCACTAGTGATGGGATAATTCGAATTAAAAATAACCTGTCATCCGATTATTGAAATAACCTGTATAATTCGATTATAAAATTCGGTAATTCGAATTAAAAATAATCGGCCAGTGCAGGGATAATTAAAATATTTCCAGACAACATATTGTAACGTTTTTATTTATTTAGGTGAAGTGTAAAATTGATTAAAAACACTAATATTTATATAACTAAGTTTAATTAAAGAGATATGAATTATAAAGAATAATGAAAAATAACTAACACTAAGAATTAACAAATATAAACACTAATTTAAAACTAACATATATCAATAAAGACTTAAACACTAAGACAATTTATTTAAACAATTACAACTACGCAATATTTATATCACTCTTTATTTATATCACTATCTTTTAATTTATATCACCATCTGTTCACTACACATATCTAAACAAGACTGCCCTCGCGATCTTTTGCTTGGGGTATTTATATAAAACGCTTCATTCTCGAATATTCGGCGACCCTTCTCGAATATTCGCCGGTTCTTTGAAAATCAGAACAATGGGGAGCGGACGAACGTGTTCTGACCTGCTCGCTAGCGGTCGCCGCCCGCGCCGCCGCCCGCGCCGCGACCCTGGGTTCGCTACATTGCCCCCTCCTTAAGACTGTTTCGTCCCGGAACAGTTCGTTATGACGAAATCTGCATGCATCACCCTTGGTGCATCTGGAAGTCTTGAAGAAGTAACAGTCGACGGTCCGTTTGAGCTCTTCTTGGCCGGTAGAGTTGAAGCTACAGACTAGAATTTCCACTCCGGTAAAGCGGAAGACTGTTTCTAACATGCTTCTAACAATCCTCCAATCCAAACCATCTAGTCCACAGCCTATCTTCGGTACTGCCAGTTTCATGATGTCGTTCTCCAACAGATGGTTCTTCAAGTCACTCAGCGAGTCCCATAAATTGCGGTATGATGGCTTCTGACATGAGTACTGTTTGGTAACCAGGTAGTAAAGGTACCGCTTGTTTTCTACGTTATCATCCTTCAGTTGTAGCGTTTTTCCGACAGTTGGACGTTGGTTGGCTAGTTCTTGTACTCGTCCAAATTTTCTTTTAAAAACTGAAGCGATGCCGCAGGACATTTTAATGTCTTTCGCTACACAGTGAGCGAGGGAATATTCTGGGGACACGGTGAACAGATCTCGTTGTTCTTCTCGTGTCACGCCATACCGTTCTTTGTGGCCAGTGGAATGGCTTTCCATAAAGTCTTCAAATGTAGGTTCCTCAGCTACAACCCGGCGTACCGTCGCTCCACGATGATCGTCAAAATTATCACCAGCGAAAGGGGCTAACCGATTGAAGTGACTACTCTCGGCTTTCCATTAGGTGTTTTCCTAATTCTGTAGACCACATCATTTATTCTTTTTACGATCTCGTAGGGACCTTCCCAATTCTTTTGCAGCTTCGGTGATAAGCCACGACGTCTTTGTGGATTGTACAGCCACACCAAATTCCCAGGTTGATAACCACCTTTTTCAGCCTTGACATCATACTGGTCCTTCATCCGATCGCTGGCACCTTGAATGTTTGTACGGACTTGTTCATGGATGTCGTTCATTCTTCTCCGTAAGTCTGTTACGTAGTCCTCCCCGGCTAGATCTTCACCGGGTTTACTGCCAAATATCAGGTCGCATGGTAAGCGCAACTCCCGCCCGAATAAGATGTTTGCTGGTGTCTGCCCTGTTGTCTCATGCACGGATGAACGGTAAGCCAACAAGAACAGATGAAGATGTCGGTCCCAGTCCCGTTGATGGTTAGAGACTACCTTTGACAAATACCGATTTATTGTTCTATTCATCCGTTCAACCATGCCATCAGACTGCGGGTGTAATGCAGTAGTTCTGGTTTTCTTTATTCCTAATATCTTACAGATATTTTGGAACAGAGCAGACTCGAAATTCCTTCCTTGGTCGGAATGTATCTCTCGCGGTACTCCAAATCGGCAGATGCATTCTTTTACCAAGACTTCAGCGACCGTTACGGCTTCCTGGTTGGGTAATGGATAGGCTTCAACCCACTTAGTAAAGTAATCCATTACTACTACTGTGTATTTATTTCTCTCATCACTTTCTGGGAATGGTCCGGCCACGTCAATCGCAATGCGTTCAAAAAGACTTCCAACGTTATATTGGCGCATAGGAGCTCTTCTTTTCCTATGTGGCCCGTTACTTCCCGCGCAGATCACACATTTCTTGCACCACTCTTTAACATCTTCTTTGCAATTTACCCAGTAAAATCGTTGGCGCAATCTCTCGAGGGTTTTATTTACTCCAAAATGTCCAGATCCGTCGTGGATCTCTTGTAATACTTCCGGTACTCTATTTCTAGGGATTATCAGCTAATTCCTACTCTCAGTACCTTCAGTATTCTCTATGACACGTTTCAGGAGGCCCTCTTCAACCACAATAGAATCCCACTGCGCCCAATACGATTTTACACCTTGTGAGTGTCGTGCAACATCTTCCCAAACTGGTCTGCTATCGCCACGTTTCCAATCCAGTATGATTTTCAAGTCCGAGTCATTCTCTTGGTCCTTGCGAAGGTCTTCCGTTTGCCAACTATCATTTACTACTGTTGTTCTGGCGATGGTAGAGAGTTTTTCTTCTAGACGACTGCAATGCTTGCATTCGTCCTGGCAAGGTCTTCTTGATAATGCGTCAGCATTACGATGGCTTGTACCTGCTCGATGCTCAATAACAAAGTTATATTCTTGCAATCTTTCAATCCATCTAGCTGCCTGACCTTCAGGATTCTTAAATTGTAGCAGCCATTTGAGAGCAGCGTGGTCAGTTCTTATAAGAAATCTTCTACCATACAAATATTTGTAGAAGTGCTCCACGGATTTCACGACAGCCAAAAGTTCTTTTCTAGTGACGCAATAATTCCTCTCTGGTTTTGACAAGGTCTTACTAAAATAGGCAATAACCTTCTCTTGTACGTCTTGTATCTGGGAAAGAACGCCACCAATTAAAACGTTGCTGGCATCTGTATCTAGAACGAATTCTCCTTCTGGTAAAGGATAACTTAGGACAGGTGCGCTTGTCAAGGAATATTTAAGTTGTTTGAACGCAGCTTGACCATCCATCTCCCAGATAAATTTTCTGCCTTCTTCAGTAAGCCTTGTCAATGGCTTCGCTATATTGGCAAATCGAGGTACATAACGTCGGTAGTATGTACAGAGACCAAGGAAACTTCTCAACTCATGTTTCTCCCTCGGTACTGGCCAGTCACTCACAGCCCTTATTTTCTCCGGGTCAACTGCAATACCCTTACCAGAAACTACGTGTCCAAGATAATGCACTTCTTTTTGAAATAATTGACACTTCTTTGGACTGAGTTTCAGGTTAGCCTTTCTCAATCTTTGGAAAACCTCTTCCAAGTTCTTCATGTGGTCCTCGAACGTTTTTCCTACCACAATAATATCGTCGAGATAGACCAAACATGTTTTCCACGACAGTCCAGCCAACACGGTTTCCATAAGCCGTTCAAACGTTGCAGGGGCATTGCAGAGCCCAAATGGCATAACAGTAAATTGCCAAAGACCGGTACCGATGGTAAATGCAGTCTTTTCTTTGTCTCTTGGGTCTAAATCCACTTGCCAGTATCCGCTCTTTAGATCAAGAGTAGAGAAGATCTTTGATCCTGCCAATGTGTCCAGTGTATCGTCTATTCGGGGTAGCGGGTAGCTATCCTTCTTCGTCACGTTGTTAAGTTGACGATAATCGACGCAAAATCTCGTAGAGCCATCCTTCTTCTTCACTAGCACCACTGGTGAAGCCCATGGACTGCTTGAAGGTTCAATCACACCTTCCGTCCTCATGTCCTCAATAATTTCTTCTACTTCTTCCCGCTTCGCCAGTGGTAATCTTCTTGCTGTTTGGCGGATGGGTCTTGCGTCTCCGGTGTCTATTTTATGATGGACTAGATTGGTTCTTCCTTTGTCCTTCTTTTCCAATTGGAACACATCTCGAAAGTTGCCAATTAAACCCTTAGCCTTGGTTTTCTGGTCAGCGGTCAAGTCCTGGAACGATGTTGACAGCTCCTTCAATAGAATATCCGGAACTTCACAGGATGTGTTGTCTTTGGCCGTCACAGTTCGAATAATCGATGATACCGTTGAGCATTCTCCTACTATGGTCCCTTTCTTCAGTATAACGGGATAAAAATTTATGTTCATTACTCGAACTGGGATCACGTTGTCGGTTTTGAGAAAGGCTTTTCCAATTACAACTCCAGTCCCAGTTTTGGCATCATCGTTTTTCGGCTGGAGCATGACAATGTTTCCCTCACAGAAGCTACCCTCTAGTTGTGCTTCCACGATTGATTCACTCCGTTCTGGGAGGGTGACATCTTCCGTTATCAATACTCGCATGGCATTGTCATCTCGTGGATTTAATACCAGTTCTTCATCATTGACCATCATTTTCATAATGTCCATGCCGAGAATGAATTCATCTTCTACATCAGCTACCAGCACACGATGTTTAATGCACGTTTTTCCAACAGTGATGCTCAAATCTATTTCTCCAGATGCGGTAGCTTGTTCTCCGGTGGCTGTGCGTATCTGCCACTTTGTTGGAAGTAGATGTTTTCTGCATAGTTTTCTTGCTAAGTCGGGTCTGATTATTGTTTTTGTCGCACCCGTATCCAGCAACATTTTAAGCGGCCTTCTGTCGATAGAGCCGTCTACATAGATGCTATTAGCTTGATGATGTAGGGATGCAACATAAGTAATGAATTCTGGGGCTACTGGATTACGGGTCGACGATTGCCCCTTCGCATCAACCCGACTTAGTTTCCCGACTCCTTTTCTTCCTTTCTTGGTTCTGCTTTCTTCTGTTGTTTTCTGCAGAGCCTTTGCGGGTGACCTAATTCACCGCAATTCCAACAGCGGAGTTTCTTTCTTCCAGCAGCATTAATTTCAGACGTAATTCGTTTTATCTTGTCTTCTAGATTTTCGGTGTCTTCGGGCCTCTCAGCATCGATATTTCGCACTCGCGATTGGTTACGTGAAGCTTGTTTCGCAGCTTCATGGTCTAAGGCATATGAAAGTGCATCAACCAGAGTTTTTGGTCGAGCCAATCGTAGTGCCTGCTGAGTTTCATTGTCTCGGACCCCATATATAAATGCTTGTGTGGCTAGACATTCCAAAACACTGTCAGGAGCTGTGGGATGTGCGAGACGAACTAAACGAGCTATATCAGCTTCGAATTCTTGAAGGTTTTCTTTAGAACTCTGATATCGGTTCCTCAGTTGCGTCTGGTACACTTGCTCCAGATGCGCATTGCCATATCGCATATCCAATCTCTTAACAAGTTGTTCGTAATCTCTTGTTCATCTTCTTTTAGCGTTTGTAGGATATCTATGGCTTCTCCAAGTAGCGAAACTGTCAGCGCAGTAGCTTTTTCTTTGAAAGTCCAGCCATTTGCTTTGGCAGCAGCTTCAAACTGTTTTAAATAATTCGGCCACGATGTCTTGCCATCAAATTCTGGTGTTTTTATATGAATTCTGGAACTATTTTCTGTTTTCTTTTCCTGAATTTCATCAGTCTTAGCTGTATTTGAATTTAAAACCGCTGGTAACGTAATTTTGGAGACATTTTTCTGTAACTCTTCAACTTTCTTCTCGTAAATTTCTATTCTCTCTTCCAACATTCTAGACTTTTCTGTTAATTCTTCTTTTAAAGTTCTCGAATTTTCTGTTAATTTTTCTTCCAGTTTTTGTTCTAAACTTCTGGAATTTTCTATTAATTTGTCTTCTAAAGTTCTAGAAGTTTCAGCTAGTTTTCTAGAATTTTCTTCTAATTTTTGTTCTAAAGTAATAGAAGTTTCATCTAGTTTTCTAGAATTTTCCTCTAATTTTTGTTCCAATGTTCTAGATTTTTCTATTAGTTCTTCTTTCAATACTCTAGAACTTTCTTTCATTTGTTCTAAATTTGTACCAAAATCATCAATTTTGAATAAAAAGTCATTAGGATTTTCACCAGCTTCTGTAAGAGTTTGCCGTAGACGATGTTGTAGAACAGTCTTGGTTCCCGATGTCTCCAACTCTCGTTCTTCCAGCTCCCTCTTGAGATCGGCAACTTTTAATTCACTTAATTTTACTTGTTTAGTAGCCATTTTATTTATTTTTATTTTACACTTCACAGTTTTTATTAACCCCACACCTGACACCAATTGTAACGTTTTTATTTATTTAGGTGAAGTGTAAAATTGATTAAAAACACTAATATTTATATAACTAAGTTTAATTAAAGAGATATGAATTATAAAGAATAATGAAAAATAACTAACACTAAGAATTAACAAATATAAACAATAATTTAAAACTAACATATATCAATAAAGACTTAAACACTAAGACAATTTATTTAAACAATTACAACTACGCAATATTTATATCACTCTTTATTTATATCACTATCTTTTAATTTATATCACCATCTGTTCACTACACGTATCTAAACAAGACTGCCCTCGCGATCTTTTGCTTGGGGTATTTATATAAAACGCTTCATTCTCGAATATTCGGCGACCCTTCTCGAATATTCGCCGGTTCTTTGAAAATCAGAACAATGGGGAGCGGACGAACGTGTTCTGACCTACTCGCTAGCGGTCGCCGCCCGCGCCGCCGCCCGCGCCGCGACCCTGGGTTCGCTACAATATTTTTTTTAGAACGTCATTTTAAATTAATTTAATTAAAATAAAATAATGGCAAGACTGACATAATCCTTCCCTGACTTGACCGTGCAAGTTATCTCTTGTTCATTCATTTTCGATTGTACCCGAGTGCAGCCGAATCAAAACTCATGATATTATTTAGCTCGGCTGCTCGGTTGCTCGGCTGCGCCTGACCGAATGAAAAATCATTCGAATTATCATCCGATTATTAACTCGGCAACGATTACCTTGAGCTCGAGCGGTTTCGGGAAGACCGAGTGAAAAATAATTCGAATTATCATCCGATTATTACCTCGGAAACGATTAACTTGAGCTCGAGCGGTTTCGGGAAGACCGAGTGAAAAATAATTCGAATTATCATCCGATTATTGAAATAATCAAATCAGTAGAATTCGATTATTCAAATAATCCGATTATGCCCATCACTAGTTGCCACCTTTCTGCTCAGCGAACACTTATGAATTACAAATTTAGAAATATGTGCCAAACGTTTGTACTCTGATGTAACCAGCACATTACTAATCAAGATTAATCTTTTTACAAGTAGCCTAGTCAATAGAGGCAAAAAAGGCTTTGCCATGTGAAAAGTCGGGAAGAATTTATATTTGGCAATTTTGTTCATTTTGAGCCCTAATAAAATTCTGAAATTTGTAAAACTGGGAGAAGTACATTAGCGCCGCCATCTTGAATAAAGGCGATAAAAATCTAGTTATTTGATAATATCTCGTTTTCGCAACTTTGCAAAGTAATAATATATTATACAAAATAGCTGACAATAAAATATCCTCCAAGTTTTGTATTTTTGTTTAGATTAACTGTTAACGAGTTCTGGCAGAGGACAATTGAGCATATATTTGTAATTCGTAACAATCCTTGAATTCTCATTACTATGTACTGTTCGTGATTGTTATTATATATTATTATTTATGTAAAAATAGTAATAATATATGTCAGCCTTTAGCCAGTACAGTTGTGTGGTCGTGTCGTGTCTTGTCTGATTGAGTAGATAAGCAACATCAAAATAAAATTTAAAATTTTGTATATTATAGTATTCTATATTTCTAATTTTTCATGCATTTTTCAGATTTTTTTTCTATTTCTAAAAATTTGTTGCCTAAAATAGATATAAAAATAACCAGTTTGCCTACCCATTTTTAATAATTTTAGATCCTAAAAATCCGGTCTCTAGTAATAATAAATAAAGAATACATTGTATAATATAGTCATACACACAGTGTTCATTTTAAGAAGAACACCATTTCTATCTTAAGAACTATAAGAAATACGATGTTAAAGTACCTAGGAAACAATTCCTATATCACAAGACTATTAAAATGAGCACAATAATTTTTTATCAAACTAATGGTTCCAAAATATGAGAAACAATATTACTACCTAAATATTATAACTAAAATAAGTAAACCTAGAAATTTAATATTTTTATGCAATTATTTAAAATTTAACATAGTAACCGGCTATGTCACCTTTTCGTAGGACACACGGTACGTTATATTACGTAAAATTAAGTGTTTTTAATTCAATTTTTAAGTTCTTTGTATTGTAATTCTGAAAATAAAATACACGCAAACGTATACAGACCAAAAATGTTCATGTGTTTCTCTCCTTGCCTATCTTATAGATTAAAAATCTGTTAAACTATTTCTTTTTCCTCTTCTTTAGAGGTTAGTTGTTGTTATTTCTCTCCAAAAGCCTTAATTTTCGTAATTTTCCCCTGCCAGACCTTTGTCAGTTCTCATTCATTGCTTCGGTTATATACAAGTTAAGTTACGGGAGTAAGTTAACAACAAAAAAAATGATTTTATTAACGAAAGTACAAAGATTCAGCAGTGAAATATAACAATGTTTATTGTACAGAATACAGAATGTAACTGAATAGAATTAAGTAATGTTACAAAAATATGAAAAATACTGAGTATGCAAAAATAGAGGAAATGTGGATTCGAGTAGCGTCTGGGACTCAGCATGGTCAGCAGTTCTCGTGAGAAGTTGTACTTCTAACTTACATATGTATATTCAATGGCAATAGTGGTCTTCCTATTCTTATTATTCTTGGTTTTTATTTTAATTTTAAACTTTAAAGCAACAATTTTTATGTAACAATTACATACATCGGTTTAGCTATGTATGTATGTATGTATGTATATGACGGTTAAGGTGTTTTGTCGCTTTTTGTCAACGCAAGCTAGAAGATCTGTTGTGACACAGCCCTTACTTAGTTTTCTGGAAGTAGATCCAGATTTTTTATGAAACCGATTATGGCTCCAGGAGTCAAGTTCTCATCTGCCGTAAGATACCTCTTACCTAGTTGATTGAGTCTCTGCACAGTTACGGCTGGGCATTCACACAGTATGTGTTCCGACGATTCTTCGTCCTCTTCACAGATTCGACAGGTTTCATTTTCAGCTATACCAATTTTGTGCAAATGGTACTTTAAATGACAGTGGCCAGTGAGAATTCCTGTCATTATATTAAGATCCTTTTTGCTGATAGCTAGTAACTCTTTGGCGTTTGTCGAAGCTGGGGAAATGAATTTCCGAGTTTGATTGAGGCCTGGAATATTTTTCCAATATGAGGATATGGCAGATTCCTTCCAGTTTTTGACCACCTTCTTATAGTGGCTTTGTGGAAGACCACATGAAGGTTTTGGCTCGTGGTATGAAAGTTTAGCCCCTTTTTTTGCAAGTACATCTGCTTTCTCATTTTCTAGGATTCTCTCGTGCCCTGGTACCCACCGTAGGGTGACTTGGTTTGCTTCGGATAGCAATTGGTGAGTCTCCCTGCAGTTCCAGACTAGCTTTGATTTACATGTGAAGGCATTCAATGCCTTTAAAGCTGCCTTACTGTCTGACATTATATTTATTAATGCTCCTTTTAAACCTTTATCTAGGTTTATGTGAGCACAGAGATTTATTGCATAAATCTCAGCCTGAAAAATTGTGGAGCAGGTGCCTATGGATTCCATAGTTCGGCAATCTGGGCCAAGTACACCTACTCCAGTTCCTCCTGTGTCCAATTTTGAACCATCATTGAACCAGGACACAGAATACCTTTCAACAGGTCTTTCCGTTGCCCATTTAAGGCGATTACCAATAACTACCTTATACTTCTAGTCGAAATTGTATTTTGTTGTAATCTTATTAAAGACATACAAGGCCAGTTTATCTGGTTGTACTTCCCTTAAAATTTTCAAGTGGCCTATGAAATCTCCGGGCATAACTTATTTCGTTCTGCAGAGAGTCAGTGCCTGTTGCATCGCCTCTTTTTTCACCAGAATGTGTAGAGGTGTTGGCCCCAGAATCACTTCCATTGCTGCAGTCGGACAGGTACTCATAGCACCTGTAATACTGAGGTAGGCCATGCGTTGTAGTTTCCGCTGTGATGCCTGTGCTGTGATTTGTTTCACTTTTGGCCACCATACAAGTGACGCGTAGGTGATCATGGGTCTTACAACACTAGTATATGCCCAATGGGTAATTTTTGGCTGTAGTCCCCAGTTTTTACACAGAAGCCGACGGCATGTGTTTAACGCCACTGCTGATTTCTTTGTTATCTTGTTGATATGTGAGTTTTTGGTGTAGAATGATTCCTAGATACTTACGTAGCAGTTATCACTTCATGCCTAAGGTATTGATCTAAGACCTTTTCCATACCTTTCAGTATAAATGATGATAAACTAATGGGTCTGTATGACTTAGGCTGGACGCTTGGACGCCCTCCACCTTTAGGTATAAAGACTACATTAGTTTTCCTCCACAATGTGGGAATGTATCCTAACTTTAGGCTTCCCTTGTATAGTTCGCAGAGTATTGGCAGTATATCTTTTATGCATTTCTGCAAAAGTGCCGGAAAAATGCCATCTCCACCAGGTGTCTTGTAGGGTTTGAAAGTATTTATCGCCCATTCAACACTGTTTTCTGTAAAACTATAATTAGCAGTGTTAAGACTGTTAATTAAGCTTAGCTTAGTTGTAGCTCCGGAGGATCTGTACTCCTCCTCAACTGTCCACGACGATTCTGGGAAGTGTGTGCTTAACAGAAGCTCCAATGTTTCCTTTGAATCTGTCGTAAAGTCTCCGTCTGGTTTTTTTAGTAGGCCTATTTCATTCGTATGATCTTTTGATAGGACTTTCTGAAGGCGAGCTACCGTGAGCGTTTCTGATAAGCCCTTACAAAAACTGCGCCATGCATTCCTTTTAGATCCGCAAATTTCATTTTTATGTGAGGTTAGGGCACTTCTATATTGCTTCCAGCTCTCATCGCTGCCACTGGTTTTGGTTTTATTGTATAACCATCTAACAGTGACTCTTTGTTTACTCAGCTCCTCGGTCCACCAAAGTATTATCCTAGTACTTTCATGCTTTAGGATCTATACTATGGGTAAAGCAGTATGGTCACTTTTGCATGTTGAATGCTAAAATTATCCATAGTATAGATCCTAAAGCATGAATATGAATGTTTTGACAAAAATATCTATTTCAAGAATAGGTAAAATCTGACTTTATTTTTGTAAAAAAAAAACATATAAACATTTGCTTCCGCGCCCGAATTTTATAATTCTTCATCGTATTTTAGCTAAAAGAAAACATTGCAACAAGAAAGTTGCTATTTCAAGTTTAGTAGGTATACTAGAATCCAGCCCATGTAGCTTACAATATACAACGTATTCATCAAGAATAGGTAAAATCTGACTTTATTTTTGAAAAAATCATTTAAATATTTGCTTCCGCGCCTGAATTTTATAATTCTTCATCATACTTTAGCTAAAAGAAAACATTGCATCAAGAAAATTGCTATTTCAAGTGTGGTAGGTATTATAGAATCCAGCGTATATAGCTTACAATATACAACGTATTCATCAAGAATAGGTTAAATCTGACTTTATTTTTGTAAAAAAATATATAAATATTTGCTTCCTCGCCCGAATATTATAATTCTTCATCATATTTTAGCTAAAAGAACACATTGCAACAAGAAAATTGCTATATTAAGTGTGGTAGGTATTCTAGAATCCAGCCCATGTAGCTTACAATATACAACGTATTCATTAAAATGACACCCGAAATTTAAATGTTTATTATCTAATTGGTACCACGGTATTGTCACTTTTGCATGTTCAATGCTAATATTATCCATTCAATAGATCCTAAAGCATGAATATCAATGTTTTATCAAAAATATCCATTTCGAGGATAGGTAAAATCTGACTTTATTTTTGTAAAAAATCATATAAATATTTGCTTCCGCGCCCGAATTTTATAATTCTTCATCATATTTTAGCTAAAAGAAAACATTGCAACAAGATAATTGCTATTTCAAGTGTGGTAGGTATTCTAGAATCCAGCCCATGTAGCTTACAATATACAACGTATTCATCAAGAAAAGGTAAAATCTGACTTTATTTTTATAAAAATTCATATAAATATTTGCTTCCGCGCCCGAATTTTATAATTTTTCATCATATTTTAGCCAAAAGAAAATATTGCAACAAGAAAATTGCTATTTTAAGTGTGGTAGGAATTCTATAATCCAGCCCATATAGATTACACTATACAACGTATTCATCAAGAATAGGTAAAATCTCACTTTATTTTTGTAAAAAATTATGTAAATATTTGCTTGCGCGCCCGAATTTTATAATTCTTTATCATATTTTAGCTAAAAGAAAACATTGCAACAAGAAAATTGCTATTTAAATTGTGGTAGGTAATCTAGAATCCAGCCCATGTAGCTTACAATATACAACGTATTCATCAAGAATAGGTAAAATCTGACATTATTTTTGTAAAAAATCATATAAATATTTGCTTCTGCTTCCGATTTTTTTATAATTCTTTATCATATTTAAGCTAAAAGAAAAAATTGCTATTTCAATTGTGGTAGGTATTCTAGAATCCAGCTAATGTAGCTTACAATATACAACGTATTCATCAAGTATAGGTAAAGTCTGACTTTATGTTTGTAAAAAATCATATAAATATTAGCTTCCGCGTCCGAATTTTATAATTCTTCATCATATTTTAGCTAAAAGCAAACATTGCAATAAGAAAATTGCTATTTCAAGTGTGGTAGTTATTCTAGAATCCAGCCCATGTAGCTTACAATATACAACGTATTCATCAAGAATAGTTAAAATCTGACTTTATTTTTGTAATAAATCATACAAATATTTGCTTCCGCACCCGAATTTTATAATTCTTTATCATATTTTAGCTAAACGATACAATTGCAACAAGAAAATTGCTATTTCAAGTGTGGTAGGTATTCTAGAATCCAGCCCATGTAGCTTACAATATACAACGTATACAATAAAATGACACCCTAAAATTGAATGTTTATTATCTAATTGATACCACGTTATGGTCACTTTTGCATGTCCAATGCTAAAATTATCCACAGTATAGATCCCAAAGCATGAATATGAATATCCATTTCAAGAATAGGTAAAATCTGACTTTATTTTTTTAAATAATCATATAAATATTTGCTACCGCGCCTAAAATTTATAATTCTTTATCATATTTTAGCTAAAGGAACATTGCAACAAGAAAATTGCTATTTCAAGTATGGTAGGTATTCTAGAATCCAGCCCATGTAGCTTACAATTTACAACGTTATTCATCAAGAAAAGGTAAAATCTGACATTATTTTTGTAAAAAAATCATATAAATATTTGTTTTCGTGCCCGAATTTTATAATTTTTAATCATATTTTAGCTAAAAGAAAACATTGCAACAAGAAAATTGCTATTTTAAGTGTGGTAGGTATTCTAGAATCCAACCCATGTAGCTAACAATATATAACGTATTCATCAAGAATAGGTAAAATCTCTCTTTATTTTTGTAAAAAAAACATATAAATATTTGCTTCCACTTCCGAATTTTATAATTCTTCATCTTATTTTAGCTAAAAGAAAAAATTTCTATTTCAAGTGTGGTAGGTATTCTAGAATCCAGCTAATGTAGTTTATAATATACAACTTATTTATCAAGAATAGGTAAAATCTGACTTTATTTTTGAAAAAAATCATGTTTTATGCTTTTACATCGGGATTATGAGTTACATAAAATTTAATATATTTTTCCTTTAAAAATTACCTTACTGATGTTGCAATAAATTCCGAGAGTTTGTCCGTTTGTAAATATAACGGTTTTCTTTCATTGAATATATTTTTAAATGCATGAATAACCGAATAAGGTTTCTTATCTCGTAATGGAACAGCCCAAGCGGTCCTGCTAAATACATCAATTACTGTTAAAATATATTTGTAATTGTCATTGTATCGGCTTAACTTGCGCATGTCATTATGATCAGCTTGGAAAAGATCATTTATGTTTGAAACATTATATTTATTTCTATTAAATTTTTTTCGTACTGGTTTATGCAGTGTATATGCATCTTGTGAACTAATCCATTTTCGTATATCTTTTGATTTGTATTTGTCTTTCACGGAATTTATAAAATTATTAACACCTGAAAACCCTGCAGGATTTGATACATCAAAATAAATTTTTGATAAACTTTTATCCATCTTACAATGAAAATCGTTTCCATTAATTTTTTTTAACTTTAACTGTTTCCGATGGATCCTCTTGTATATATTTTTGTTTTCTTTTATGTTTTATGGGAGTTTGAATAACAGGTATCGAAGTATATAATTATTTTCTTTGAGGATTATTAATTAATTCTGCTGGAATATTTATTTCCTTTAGTGTATCTAAAATTTGTTACCAGCCTACGGGATTGCTACGTTTCTTACGTCCTACAATATCCACAATTATATCTGATATATTTGAATTAAGAATTGGTTTATCATGAATTGAAACTGTACCTGTTTCATTCCATGTAACTGCCCCGGCTAATTTTAATCTTTGTAATATTAGACGCGCTTTTTCTTTTTG
This sequence comes from Stenolophus ochropezus, assembly GCA_035578165.1. Lineage (NCBI taxonomy): Eukaryota > Metazoa > Arthropoda > Insecta > Coleoptera > Carabidae > Stenolophus > Stenolophus ochropezus. The sequence continues at coordinate 26,062,237 of JAQOWZ010000007.1, forward strand.
AGATTTAGGAATAATATTTAATATATCTTCCAAATCGTCTTTCTTTTTTTCAGCAAATTTTAATTCAGAAATAATTTCATGTTTGACAGGAACAGCTGAATCATCTTTCTTCTCCAAAAGCAGCCTTGAATCTGAATTAAATTCATGTTCTATGGGTAGTTTTTATAGGTTCTCTACTTTGTTTTTGAAAATACAAATATCTTTGTAATATTTCTTGGTACTTTATCCATTTCTCGTATTCTGATATTTTTAAATTTAAAATATTTTTCATATCTTTATCCAATTGACTAGTTATTGTTTCTTCATTAATATTATTACTACGTAAAGCGATT